>OY757909.1:105778696-105997469 GCA_963585895.1 Sepioteuthis lessoniana | reverse complement strand
ACTATTTTTCATCCACCCTACCAAACGGGCGATTACGGCACACGGCCTTTTTAAGGTGGATCTGGGCGTAGGGCCGTAGCCCAGATACGCCCTGTGGCTCCAAAAATGCTTCGGGGCCCTGTCAACATTCCCCCAAAAAGAGGCGCCTCAGACATCAGGCGAGAAAACTAGCCACTCCGCGGAGGGTTAGAGCCTGGAAGACAGCTCACTGAGGCACGACGAGGGTCGGCTGCGTGACGCGGCTGGTGGGCTTCCCCGGCACCTACGTCTTGCAGCATCGACCGAGCAACCGCAGCCGCCAGAGACAGACATCCTCTGCCGGTTACTAACCAACTACTTGATCTTTTAAAAGATGTCCCCAACTCAAGCGAATGACCGTTTCTCACGTCCACCATGAGATTTTCCTTGCTGTTGGTCATATAATCGGGCACAAGGTTCACTGGTGGTGGGAAGCGGCCATTACATTATAATACGACCAAGTCATGCAGTTAAGCAGGCATGAGCCTGTTCTTTAGTTAGGTGACCATTTAGAGACAATAGGTAATGTACTAACAAGGCAAAGCAAAAAAAAAACATTAAGGCACGCTGTGTGGTATGGTGTGAATTTATAAATTAATACATTTTAAAACGAAAAATATAACAAAAAATCAAAAGCATAAATAAAACAAATAATAAAATACGAAAATAGAATAAATAATAAAATACGAAAATAAAATAAATAATAAAATACGAAAATAAAACAAATAAAATACAAAAATAAAACAAATAATAAAATACGAAAATAAAATAAATAATAAAATACGAAAACAAAACAAATAATAAAATACAAAAATAAAATAAAATGAATTATCCCACAATTCCACTTCCCCTGAAGTTTTAACTTTTGACACCAAAAAAAACTGAGTCTTTCGGTATCTTGCCAAATCAATGGACACACCTGCGTTTGCAGATCTCCAGAAACGAGCAGTCGGTACAATATAACTTTTATCAAGGACTAAAAAAAACTATCCGCAAGAAAAACCCATACTATAATAGTCAGCAAGTTAAACTAGCAGACAATTGTTAAAGAGTTTGATTCTCACTGGGTGCTCCCTACTTCTAGCCAGGTACCAAACTAAGCTTAATAAGTTTCGACCATTCATTTCTTTCTGTATTTATCGTTTCAAAAAGCACGTACTCTAATATAATAAAAAAAGTCGTCTAATTTCTTCAATATAAACTTTGTTGAGGTATTGAAGTACATAGGATAATCAGTGAGCTTAACCTTTCTTTGATGTCTAGAAATCGACTTTATATCTAACAAAATCTTTTATAGCTTAAAAATAACTAGTCTTTCAAAACTATCTTTTAAAAGAAGATAGATCGATTGAGACAATTTCGTTTTATTTTTGTACCGAAATTGATTTATTAATGCCTCGCACTCCAAGACCCAAACTATAGGAGAAAAAATATTTTCCAAACAATGTGTCAGTGATATAGAAAAAAAGAAAGAAAAACCTGGTCGGTAATTGAGAAAGGACATTTATTCTGTTTGTGTCTTTACCCTCAATCAATCATTTGTCTAACAGAACTTCCAAGACAGCTTCGTCTCACCGCTCCTAATCTATCTTGAAGGCATATTCTGCATTGTAAATACTTACTATACAGTTACCCAACCACACCTTACAACCCAGAAACAAACCTCCTTTTTCTTTCTCCCAAAAACTTCCATCACTCATTCGCCATGTTGCTGTATTAGTTTATTCCTCTGCATCACACATATGTTTTCTTTATATTCTGTTCCTGCCAGAATATCGCCGAGGGACTATTTGTTGTACGTCGGCCTCAGTCAACCAATGGTGATTAAAGAAAGACACAAACTGTTAAACAAAGAAACCATCCGCATAAAGAAACTTCAAAAAGAGTGCCAATTTCAATGCTTTATTTGATTTTATTTATACTAATTTTGATGGCATCTTCTTCTCATAGACACAATTATCAATATATTAACGCGAACTACCGACCTTCATCCACGCTATTTGACATGCATCACACGTATGACAGGTGGAACAAAAAAAAATGGACAAAGCTAGATGAAAGTAAAACAACTTAAGAAACAAAGCAAAATGTTGAGTTGCAGGATGAATAGCAAATACGTCCCATGGATCTAGATCATTCTTTTGACGAGCGGAGGACTTTTCAGTACCCTCTCGTAATATATATATTGTCATCCACAGACAGACTGTTTCGTTGTATCTTCAGTGTGGCTAGACACGTAGGATGCTTGAAGCTGGGATCGAAACACACCCAACTTTACGTTAGACTTAATATCATACCGCTCGACCAACAAGCGAACCACGTCAGCTCGGGAATTATAAGGCATTAAGTAGTACCTTTCGTTTGTTTACATTCATACCTTACCAGATACCGGAGTGCTTGATTGGTTCGAAGAGCTTTGCATTATGCGAGTGGCATATATATATATATATATATATATATATATATATATATATCCAACCAACCAGCGAGCAGAATGAGACACAGAGTCGGTCTTTTAAGAGGAGTTTTACAGGTTTGAATTCAGAATTTTCCTTCTCTAAGACAGGTTGCCATATCTAGGTTAAAGAGTACAGTCTACACTAATATTTACTCATAGCCGGAAGGAGATTCCCTACCTTTCTAAAGGATATTGGCACAATGGGAAATGCTCTAAGCCTGGTCCAATATTTGAACTTGGGTCACCGTATCCATTTCCTATGACGAAAACTGTTACACTACGAGCGATAATATATATATATATATATATATATATATATATACACAAAGGTCATTCAAAATGTTCTAAGCCTTATTTAGATTTTCCATTTGTCGCACACCTCTCATCTTTGTATGGGCCTCCCCTACACATAAATTAAGACAGAAAATTGAATTATTTTTTAATGCTATAAGAAGTGTTGATATTTTGCCAGAACAAAAATGATTTTTGATGTAACGCACATCTCTCATCTTTTTATGTCCCTTACCAGCACGGAAATTAAGATAGTAATTTAAATTGGTTTTTAGTGCTATAAGAAGTAGCCACAACAAAAATGTTCATTTATGGCTGTTCCTTCTGGGTGAGGCTTAGCACCTTTTGAAAGAACCTTTGTGTGTGTGTGTGTGTGGTATTAGATAGAGATGTTAGAAAAAATTATATTCTTATGAGTTTTTAGCAAATAGATATAAATCAATCAATCGAAAATCTGCATTAACTAAAAATGAGCATGCGGAAACCTTTGTCTGATACCGTTTGGTTTGGTTGGGTTTATGACATATCAACCATTGTAGGTTATTTAATGCCAAATCCTCTTTATACATATATATTAAATATATAGGATTTGGTTTGGTTGGGTTTTATGGCATGTCAACTATTGTAGGTTATTTAATGCCAAATCTTCTTTATACATATATATTAAATATATATGATTTGGTTTGGTTGGGTTTTATGGCATATCAACTATTGTAGGTTAATTAATGCCAAATCCTCTTTATACACATATATCAAATATATATAGTTTTGTTTGGTTTTATGGCATATCAACTATTGTAGGTTATTTAATGCCAAATCCTCTTTATACATATATATTGAATAGATATGGTTTTGTTGGGTTTTATTGCATATCAACTATTGTAGGTTATTTAATGCCAAATCCTCTTTATACACATATATTGAATAGATATGGTTTTGTTGGGTTTTATGGCATATCAACTATTGTAGGTTAATTAATGCCAAATCCTCTTTATACATATATATCAAATATATATGGTTTTGTTTGGTTTTATGGCATATCAACTATTGTTGGTTATTTAATGCCAAATCCTTTTATACATATATATCAGATATATGATTAATAAACACGTTTTGTAGATAACATTCTTAAACGAGCCTGACGTCATTTTTGTGCACACAGTTAAATGGTTTCACTTATTTCTATCTAATACAAATAATTCTATTTACCATTAATCATTTGTTTGTACACAGTTAAATGTTTTCAAATCTTGCTATGTATCCCTAACAATGCAATTAAACATCAGTCATTTGTTTACACACAGCTAAATGATCAAACAGTTCTATTTCAAATAATTTAGCATTTTGACAAAGTATTTAACTTTGTCAAAATGCTAAATTGTTTGAAATAGAACTGTTTGATCATTTAGATTCCAAGTATAGCTATGAATCATTTAGATTCCAAGTATAGCTATGAATCACTAGCAGTTCAATTAAATATCTGTTAATTGATTACATACAGTTAAATGATTAAAAAGTTCTATTTTAAGCAATTAGGTTTAGCATAAATCATTTGTTGACAGATACAACAACTCCGGGTCAAAGTGGACCTGAGGGCGATGGCAATGAAAAGGTATTCCCAAACACTTCAGCATTACTGGAAACTCACTATCAGATTGTTTAGTGTCATATCCCAACAATCGTTGGGAGGTGTCTTTCCCCTCTGCAGAGATTCAGCCGGTGTAATCTACTGCCACAGCCGATCAAGCCAGTCTGATAATGTTCAGATTAAATGCATTAAAAAAGAACTAAGCGTAGAAAATAAGTAAATTTTTCAATCCTTCAAGATATGGAATTGCATAATTAAAGAAGCACTTGGGGAGATGTCAATCAGTACCTCAACAATCAATCCTAATTCATATATTGAGATTCCGAGTGTTGGTTTGGTTTGATCTGATTTCATGGCATATCAACCATTAAAGTTTATTTAATACCAAATCCATTTTATACATATAAACAGTTCTATTTCAAACAATTCAGTTTAACATATGAGCACAGATTAGTTCTATCTGACCCATAGATAGAACCTTATCAGGTGCTACCACTCCAGGCCAGAGTAGACCTGGGACCGATGGCATCAGATTGTTTAGTATCATTCCAGGACACTAGTTGGGGGAGTCTTACTCCTCTGCAGAGATACAGTCGTATTCTACATCCTTAGTCGACCTTGCCACTGAGTATTGGGCCTACCCGTGTTATAATGGTTATTATCGTAGGAAATGGACAGAGCGACACGCTTTCAAATCCTGGACAAGACTGATTACATTTCACATTACATAAATACCCTCGGGAAATATATGAAACTAATTATTTTTCCACCAGCAATGGGTAAATTATAGGGCAGACTGAATTATTTAGTCTTGGTTATAGCAACAAGTCTTGGAAAAAAGAAGCTCTGAAAACAAACCCGTTAAACACCGATTAAAATTGACCTTGTGTCACATCGTACCCATACAGAGAGACTGATAGATACATACATTGAAACCCTGAATCATTTTCCCATTCCGTCGATATAAAATTGTTTAGTGATGAAGTTCTTTCTCGGGACGATAATGTCTATCGTCAAAAAGCCTAGGGGATTAAAGCTATTCTTCAAGAAAGGCATATAAAATTAATGGAATAGCCAGCGAATAGTCTGAATATAAATCCAATGGAAAATTTATCATGTAAGTTGTCTTTAATTGGAATCATTTTGAGATGAGGCTTCTCAAGAAGCCTCATCTCAAAATGATTCCAATTAAAGACAATTACAAATTCAGTACGGACCCGACTACGGAAGACCAGATAAGGAGAACAAATAATTGGATTTATAAGACCAAAAATTCTGGCTTTGATCGCCCTTCGGGGCCCGTGGCGCAGCGGATAGAGGCGTTGAGTCTCTACGGTTCCAGGTGAGCATTGTCAGAATATAGCGGTTTCAATTCCTACCCAAGCCGGCCCGAGGTTTACTTGGTCAAAAACGTGGTGCGATAGACAACAACTATGGAAGGCAGTGATTACTTGGAATACGGTTACAAGACTCAGCATTCCTATCCAAGGTCGCGGTTAATCACCTGAAGAAGGCCAGAGGTGAAATTTGGCCGAAACGTAGTGAAGAAGAAACAACACAAAAACTACCAAGATGAGGACAAAAAGTCCGCAATAAATAAAATTAATTCTCTTATCATGTAAGTTTTTTAAATAATCCATGAGAAGGCTCCATTCACTATAGAACATCTATTAACAACCATTCAGAAAAGTTTGAACCAATTTTATAAAGTATATTGTTTAAAATATCAGAAATCCGTGCTTCAAAGACTAATTGATTGATTGATTGAATCACATTTTATAGATAACGTTTCTTGACGATTCTGTGCTCATTTTTTTTTACAATTAAATATTTCCAAGTACTTCAATCCAACATAAATGATTCCATTAACTATTGTTCATTTCTTTGCATACATTTAAATGGATATACATATATGATTTGTAAATGAACAGTTTGTAGGTAATTTCATTTTTAAATCAGAACGAATTTGTTTGCAAAAGAGTAGTGCTATTGTTTCTACACAGTTAAATGGTTTCAATAACTGCGAACACTATTCAAGATAAATCATTTGCTAGCACACATTGAAGTGCTTTCAAGTTTTGCTACGTATCACTAACAATTCAATTAAACATCTGTCATTTCTTACACAGTTAAATAACCAAACAGTTCTATTCCTAACTATTCAATTTAACATGAGTCATTTGTTTGCTCTTCTACTGAGGTGTAGTCGCCGTATTTAGTCTCTCCAGCTGACAGGGCAGACGCTGTTTAGTGTCATACCCAAGAAACCACTTTTTTTTTTAAAGGGACTTACTCCTCTGCAGGACATACAATCAGTGTATTTTAAACCTTTTCGAGAGAGCAACTGGCTTTAATAAAAAAAAGTGTTGAAAATATAGTTAGTACTCAGATTTAATTGTGATTCAATTGGAGGTTGTTTATTTTGGTTTGGTTTGGTTTGGTTTTATGGCACATCAACCACTGTAGGCTATTTAATTCCAAATTCATTCTTATACATATAAACAGTTCTATTTCAAACAATTCAGTTTAGCGTAAGTACATAGTTAAGTTCTATTTAACCCATAGATAGGACCCTATCAGGTACTACCTATCTGGGTCAGAGTGGATCTGTGAGCAATGTCAAGACAGTTTAATGTCATCAGATAGTTTAATATCATATCAGAACACTCGTTGGGGGTCTTATCCTTCTGCAAAGATGCAGTTCGTGTTTTCTACAGCCCCAGCCGAATGGACAGATTCCTGAAAGAGTGAGGTCGCTATAAAAACTCTGGAAAAGGTAACTAAGTATAAATTCTTTTTTGTTTTTCTTTAATTTTGTCGATAAATATTTTCCTCAACACTGGATTATTCCATAACTTTCCCTCTGGATGTCTGGCATAAAATTATACTATTGATTTAGATAATTTAATTTAGTTTGTTTAAGGTGTATTCTATAAAGCTAGAATTTCCATCAATTAAAGAAAAATGTTTTGTGTCTTATCTGTTATTGGTTTGTTTACTGCTAAATAAAAAAAAACAGTGTTAACATCCTTTAAGTGTGATGATTCCATAATTTTTGCCAGGGGTAGTAGAGTTGAATTTGTGTTGGCCTATGTATATAGTCGTCTATTAGCAATCACTATTTGTGTCTTACGTCACCGTTTTTGAAAGGGGGAAATTATCTTGACTTGAAACAGTTACTTCCCTCTCGTCGCCTTTTAGCGGGTGAATTAGTTTGCACCGTTATGTGGAGCTGTGTTTGGTGTCCTTCATATTGTTATTTAACTGAATACTGACTGTGATTTATTCATTTAAGTTAAGTAATTATCATTTTCATAATAGCTATTATTTTGTAATGAATTATTTTAAAGAAAAGAAACAAATTTTCTTAAGAAATTAAACATTTTTTAAAAAACCGCAAACCAGATGCAGTTATCACAGAACCCAAAATACTTGATTTTTTTTACTGGGAGATGATTCTTATTTCTCAAAAATACCTGATTTTCTATTCGGAGATGATTCTTATCTTTCAAAAATGCCTGATTTTCTACTGGAAGATGATTCTTATCTCACAAAAACACCTGACTTTCTATTCGAAGATGATTCTTTTCTCACAAACATATATATGTATATATATATGTGTGTGTGTGGTGCCTTTAATAAGTTTCCAGACTTTTTTGTACAGGCATTTAAAATTGTCGGAGACTCTTGAAAATTCAGTATGTTATTGCTATACATCTTATGAGATGACTGACCAATTTTTAGGATTTCAGGTTCAAATGAACAACCTGATTGTCACAGCTGGTGAATTTCAAAAATGCAATCTGGACGTGAGGACACTTTAGAAGGACGATATGCAATACAATTCTGTTTTAAACTTGGAAAAAATGCCGCAAAAACGTATGGAATGCTTCAGACTGCTTCTCGACCATCTTGCATGAATCGAGCATCAGTTTTTGAGTAGCATAAAAGATTCGAGGAAGGCAGGGAGTCTGTGAGGGATGATGAGAGGTGTGGGAGGAGTAAAGAAGTCAATACACCAGAGTTGATTGGCTAAACGGTTAGGGTTAGGGTTACTATGTTGAGGTTTTAAGGGAGTTCAGGAAGAGATTCCTAGGGAAGAGGCCAGCACTCTTCAAATCGGGTCAGTGGCATTTATATCAGGACAATGCACCAGTCCACAATTCCATCCTTGTCAAAGACTAATTTACTAAGATGGGCATCAAAACAATTCATCACCCTCCCTCTAGTCCAGACCTTGCTCCCTGTGACTTTTGGTTATTCCTTAAGCTCAGAGGCTGTCGTTATGAGACAATTGAGGAGATGAAAGAGGTTGTGACGAAGATCATTGACACGCTCACACAAGAGGACTTCCATGGGGCCTTCCAGAAGTTGTTGGAACGGTACAAGAAATGCATTGCAGCCGGAGGTGATTACTTCGAAGGCGACTAGAGTTTCATGTGTGTACTGTCAATAAAAGAGCACATACGAAAAAAGTCTGGAAACCTATTTAATGATCCTCGTATATATATATAAATATATATATACCCAACTCATTCGACAGGATGCAACATAAAGTCGGTTTTAATTTCTAAACTGGTTGCTAAAGTTCCCAGTTTGCTGTATTATTTACCTGAGAGAAGAAGAAATAGATTCATGCCTTTTTCAAAAGAAAGAGTCCGTAAATGAACAGTAATACGCTGCGTCCCGGATTTAAACTTGGGTCACCGTGTCCATTTTCTCAGACGATAACCGTGACGCAACATGCCTTCACCAAGAGTAGCCATGTACCACACCACCTGCCAATCGCAGTAAATTGTATAAAAACACAAAAAAATAATACTATACTGCTGAAATATTGTGGGGCTTCGGATACGAATTAACTTAAATTATATCAATTTAAATAGGGAAAACTGTCTTGATTTATGCTGTTGTCTTTTGTTTCGTTTTGCTTTCCTTTAGTTACAGTCTTCTACAAGGAATAAGTCAAGATCCTATGGGACATGTAAAGTGTTTTCTTATGGTGGTTGTTAATTGTTGGTTTTATTGGGAGATTCGTAGGTTCGTAGCTGACTTCTTTGTACTTCTTCTTTCCCGATTGTTGTCTTCTTTTCTCTGTCGAACTTCTTAGAGGATTAAGGACGAAAGGAAAAGGACAAGGATACCATTAAACTCAAATTTCATTTTTAGGGTTTACGACTATTCTGTGGTATAGAATGTTTTCCCAAACCAGTATAAATAGTCGGGTCCCCAAACAAGGCTTTTGAAGAACATAAGGGAATTATCTTTTGCAAATTATACGTTAAGGGTCCGTCATGTGTCTCTCTACTACTAACAGGAGACGCAGCGCGCCGCAAAGCCAATGGGACTTAGCCAGCACGTGCACTCCATACAAGCAGCCGAGAGAAAAAGGTTCGTCCAGTCGTGGGGATAAAAGCGTTTAACTTTGGCGTCAGAAAACTCTTTCTTTTTTAGGCACGCACAGAGTTCGCTTCTTGTCAGAGGACTCCTGGGAAACTGTTACTTTTTGCATTTATTTCTTTTTTTATTTCTTTTTAATACCCGCAATCCTCTAATTTTTATATTGTAAATGGAACCCCTCATGCTTCGAATACACTAACAGTATACATTGCAGAAGGATATGACCTCCTTCCCCCCCACACACACACAAAACAAAGAAAAACAAGGGGGCATTCTGAGTACGACACTAAACTGCATCTGATGGTGAAGCTTCATTCTGAAGATCTGAAAAGTATGGAGAACCTCTTTATTGACATTACTCCCAGGTCCACTCTAATCCAAATTGGTAGTACCTGTTAGGATCACATCTATTCGTCAAATAGATCTATTGGTCTTAGATAGGAATACATGATATCATATAACAATATTCAAAAATCTCTAAAGAAACTACACAAAAATGTATGGCCCAGTCGGCTGTGGAGCTGAAGAATGCGCCGACTGCATCTCTGCTGAGAGATAAGACCCCTACAAAGAATGTCCAGGATATGACATTAAACAATCTGATGGCGAGGCTTCTGTACTGCTAGAGTTTTGTGAAATGCGAAGTACCCCTTCATTGCCATGGCTCCTTGGTCCATTTTGGCCCGGAGTGGTGGTACCTGATAGGATCATCTGTATCGGTCAAATAGAACAGTTTGACATTCAAACTGAGTGCAAACAAATGATTCACGTTAAATTGAATAGTAAATAATAGAAATGTTTGGTCATTAAACTGTGTGTTCGAAATGACAGATTTTTAAATGAATTGTTTGTGATAAATAGCAATATTTGGAACTATCTAACTTAAACTTATATTTACCAATGATATATATATATAATATATATGTATAAATCGGATTTGGCAATAAATTTCCTATAATGGTTGATATGCCATAAAACCAAACCGAACAAAAATGTAAAGCGTAAAATGTACGCAATTCCCTAACCTCTAGGCATAAAATAACTTAGACGGGTTTACATGCCAATGAAACCAATCAGCTAATAAAGATGCAAAAAATGTGCGAACTTTCAAAAATTAATATCCTTAACACATTCTTTAGGGTCTGTTTAGTAACTATGAAAAATTCGGTTGCCATTTTATGACATATCAACCCTTATGGGTTATTCAATACTAAAGCCTATTTGTAAGCTAATAGTTTGTTGGTAGCTTTATTTTTAAACAACTTGTTAGAGGACACTTGTTTGTAAACTGCTAAATGGCTTTAAGCATTCCTATCTGACGCCAACAATTCTATTTAATACCAATCATTTGCGCGCCCACAGCTAAATGAACACAAGTACTCCCATCCAAAACTAATAATTCTATTTAATATCAATCATTTGCGTGCACACAGCTAAATGAACACAAGTACTCCCATCCAATACTAATAATTCTATTTAATATCAATAATTTGTTTATACACTGCTAAATGGTCTCAAGCACTGCTCTAATATAACTGCGGAGGGATTCCGTTTTGTACATCTTGCCTTTCGGTTTAGTTAGGATGAGAACCTTTCAGCTCAGTGCATGGGTTAGTTAGGTACAAACATGAGTTCAGGTGTTCACGCACGCGCGGGGAGGATGTGTCATTCAGAGATGTCAAAATAAAAATCCCAGATAGGAATTGAAAACAGGGGATGTGGGCAACGTCACGCACCGGAAGTGTGGGCTGAGGATTTGGGGATTTGAGGAAAAGCAGTGAGTTGAGTTCCTGCCTCCGAACGAGAGAGTTGAGATTCAGACCTGGGCGAGGCCAGACGACTTTGTGCGCTACGGGCGCCGCGCGTTGGTTGGGTTAAGAGCTGACGATGTAAAAACAGTCACCATAGAAAGATCGGGTCTCTCTCTCCTCATGTCGAAAAACCTTAAATTCAAAAAGGTGAATAAAAGTTTCGTACCTGAACCAATTTCGTGAATTTCGTTTTTTCGGATTCCTATAAATGTTTATGAACATTTTTTAACATTATGTCTATTTCACAAATCAGTATATTATAGGTATGTTACATTGCAACCTAACATTAGTATTTTTATTAATCAAGAACTCCCATTCAACACAAATAACCTGCACCGATAGGTACAGTTTCAAATAACTAATAAAAATAATTCTTAGTAAGTGAATGAATAGTTCTTTTTGACCCATAGACTGGACCCTAACAGAGGACTAATGGTAGTGAAGAGGTACCCCCATTTCCCAAAGCCCCAGGACCGAAGTTTCACTATCACATGCTGTTTAGTGTCATATTCAGGACACGAACATTTGGTTGCAATCGCTCTTGCCATACTTGAGTGATGTGACAACAGATCAAGATACTGTTTAGCTAAACTAAAAGAAACATTAAAGTGAAATTGTCTCCCTTTAGTCGAGGGTGACCAGAAGGCTCCTTTTTCAATAGCTTCCACACCGAGGTATAGGGGAAGGCGCTACTCTTTTCCCTGGATTGCTCCACTTTACCCCTGATATATGCCTTATTTTGCTGAGTGTTAAGCAAGGAGGTATCATGTACCATTTTTAAAGTCTTTGGTATGACGCGACCGGGGATTGAACCCAGGTCTCCCAGACCATTGGCGAACACTCTACCCACTGGGCCAATGAGCCGGTCAAGGGTTTAATTTTGCAATATGCTTACCTTGTGAACCAACCCCTCCCAAAAAAACTCTTAAAACATGCTTTGGAGTCCGTTCTGTAATACTTGATTCGTTTAGTTTGTCGGGTTTTATGGCATATCAACTTAGGTGGGTCATTTAACGCTAAATCTGTTTATACAAATATAAGTATTCTTGATTTGTAAACAAGTCGATTGGTTGGGTTTCTATTTTGTTGATAACATTTTTAAACGAGCCTGCACTCATTTTTTGCTCAGTTAAATGGTTTCAAGTATTGCTATGTGACAGTAACAATTTAACATTAGTCATTCGTTTGCACATATTTAAATGCATAAAGATAGGATTTTTAAGTGATTAGTTTGTTGGTAATTTCATTTTTAAATAAGAACTAATTTTATTGCACACTAGTATCACTATTATTTCGACACAGTTAAATGGTTTTAATGGTTGATATCAAATACTAATAGTTCTTTTTCAATTCTAATCCTTTTTGCTGAGAGTGAAGTGGTTACAAGTTTTGCTATTTAATACTAACTGTTCTATTTCAACAGTATTCATTCATCTGCACATTGTTAATGGTTCCATGTATTGCTATGTATTACTAATAATTTAATTTTGGCATATTGTTAGAGAGTTTCAAGTATTGCTACTTGATACTTATTATTCTATTTAACATTATTCATTCGTTTCACAGAGTTAAATAGTTTCAAGTATTGCTATGTATAACTAATAATTCAATTAAACATCAGTCATTTCTTCACACACAGTCAAATGATAAAACAGTTCTATTTTTAACAATTCAATTTTACATAAGTCATTTGTTTTCACACAGTTTAAATGTCAAAAAGTTCTATTTGACCCATAAGAAGGAATCAATCAGAGTGGACCTGGGAGCGATAGCAATGAAGGATACTCCCCATTTCTCAAATCTACAAGTCAGGAGTCTCGCCATCAGAGTTTTTAATATCATATCCGGAATACTCGTTTCTAACCACCTCTGCAGAGATGCAGTAGGTGTATTCTACAGCCCAAGCCGACTGGGCTACAGGACACTTGTTGGGAGAGT
Source organism: Sepioteuthis lessoniana (assembly GCA_963585895.1). Classification (NCBI taxonomy): domain Eukaryota; kingdom Metazoa; phylum Mollusca; class Cephalopoda; order Myopsida; family Loliginidae; genus Sepioteuthis; species Sepioteuthis lessoniana. The sequence continues at coordinate 105,983,965 of OY757909.1, read as the reverse complement.
CTTACCCCTTTACAGAGATACAGTCGGTGTATTCTACAGTCCCAGCCGACTGGGCCACAGGACACTCGTTGGGAGAGTCCTTCCCCTCTCCAGTGACGCAGTCGGTATATTCTATGGCTCCAGCCGACTGGGCCAGCAGTACTTGAGTTCATGCAATGACAGATAAGCGGGCGAAAAAGACATTTAGTGAATTACTGTAAGGTTGAATATCCTAAGTACAGCAATATGAGCTACTATATTTCAAACAACTTTAAAATTTCATTCTAAGTGATAGAATGATGAGTGTTGGTTCTTGTACGGTAAATTTCGTAACAGTCTGTGTCAGTTTTGATTTCGAAAATAAAGCAAAACAAATACACAAATAAGAATTATGTAATGGAGATGGCGTCGTAAAAAGACAAACTGATCTCTAACAATCTTATTCTTAAAACCATAGACGGCAAAAATAAAATGATAAAATGAAAACAGAAAACAAAACAACATGAAAGATAATGTTTGTAAGATGAACATCTACCGGGAAAACAGAATACTAGAGAAATGGAAGTCGACAGGTGTTTGTTTTAAGATTATTTTTTTAAATAAATGTAAATCTTATTGACTTTTACTCCTTGAATTTAGTTTTGTACATTTTTTTTTTTAATCTAACAAATATTTGATCGTATAAAAAATACGATTTAGTGAGTACCGTAATATAGCGGTCGCTTACTCTTATCAATGACCTTAGTGCCCAGTTGAGTGACCAAAGGTTAATCACGAGAGTTCTCGCCCGATAACTTAAATAACAGAGTTCCAGAATTCATAGCGATGAAAAACAGATACTGCACTCGGATCCAACCTGACGGCCAAATTGCTTGACTCTAATTCTCTATTAACCTACCCAGCTACCAATTTGTGGACAAGGAAAAAATTTGCTGGTCCTTGCTATCAGTGTCTCAGAGGCATTAAAGTGCTTCGACTCTCTATGAGGCAATATGAAGGTACTGCTTCAAGATCGGAACCTCTGTTTTTAAATAATTTTTTTTTTTTAGATAAATCCTGTATAAAGACAAGAAAACGACGCTGTGTCTTGCCCAAAGACGAGTAAGATGAACAGATACTGTAGTCTAATTCTAGCCGAAAGGGCGAGTAGCTACACTTTAATCCCAGATACTCGATGTCGGCGAGTTTTAGAATACAATAACTGCATTTCATGAAGAGGAGTAAAGCACCACAAAAAGGAGTGTCAAAATTATGACACAACTTAACATATATTTAAATCACAGAGTTAGACTGTTCATATTTTGCCATTCATAATTTTGAGGTATCTCGTATCAGTCACTTCTTGATCTTTTTTACAGATATTGAAACCGAGACAAGGAATTGAACTCATGACTTCCAAGTGGGAGCTTGCTAAGATATTTGACTTGTCTTAACCCTGTCAGCGATGCGTTGTAGGCTAAGTTCGGAGTTACCCAGAGGCTGCCGTGTACAAAAGGTACCTAAAAAAGGTTTAAAAGTACAGTGGCCGAAATGTTGTAAGTATATCAACCAAGATTAGTATCATAGTCTGCAATGTGTAGTTGGTTGGTTGAATTTTATGGCATACCAACCCTTGTAGGTTATTTATTACCAAATCCTATTTATATATATATATATATGTGTGTGTGTGTGTGTGTGTGTGTGTGTGTGTGTGTGTGTGTGTGTGTGTGTGTGTGTGTGCTGTTGTGTGTGTTGTTGGGCAGCAGTCTTTCATTTAAGCATGTTTGATTAAATAATAAAGACACATTTTGTCTATATAATTCTATTAAGATCCTTTGAAGTTTCGCTATTTTCAAAATGAATTCTATTGATTTTAGTTTGTTTGTTTTTTTGTTGTTGTTTTTTTGTTTTTATTTTTATATGTATTATTAATGTCATTTGTAAACGAACAGTTTGTAGGTAACATTTTAAACAAGCCAGGGCTATTTTTTGTATACAGTTATATTTCTATCAACCACGAATAATTCTATTTGATATTAATTATTAGTTTTCATTCGGTTAAATGGTTTCAACTATTGCAATCAAGCACCAATATTTTATTTGCACACAGCTAAATAGTTTCAAGTACTGCTATTTAACACTAAAAATTCAATTCAACATCAGTTATTTGTTTACACAGTTAAATGGTTAAACAGTTGACTCATAAATGAGACCCTAACAGGGATTAGCAATCCGGGTAAGTGAAGACCTGGGAGTAATGGCAATAAAGAGTAACAACTCATTCCCCAAAACTCCTGGACCGAAGCCGCACCATCATATGCAATTTAGTGTCACATCTAGGGCACTCGTTGGTGGTGGGTACTCTTACCACTCAGGAGATATGCTGTCGGCGCATTCTCCATCAACCGATTGGGTTGGATATAGACAAAGGTTTTATGCAAGTTTCTATAATGAAACTCGAAAGAAATGTCTATTTTTCTAATCTGCTTATTTCAACGTAATTTTGAAAGAGGTGTATTTTAATGTAATTTGGTGAGAATAATAATTCAAATAAATGACTTTAATGAAAAAATTTCTTTACATTGAGGCTGTCTTTATAATCTTATTTCTTTCATCGTTTAGTTCTTACTCTAATTTTCTCTGCCATGTTAAATATAAATGCACAAACTTGTAAGATGGGTTATACATACATTGAAAATGCAAGTTTAATTACAATAATTTAATTACAATAATTTAATTACAGGATATGCGATGTTATATAAAGAAACTTGAAAAATTTAGCATAAATATGCACCTGAGTGAAGCATTCATAAATAATCAATATTTGGCGAAACAAAGATGAAACATTCAGAAAAAAGCATACAAACAACAATTTGATAAACACGTTGAAATATCTACCTAAATAACTCACCTTTCTTTTGCAAATATTGATCACAAAAAAATGAGAGGGAGGACCCGTGGCCTAAGGGTTAAAGTTCTGGATTATGACATTTGAGTAAAAAAGTTCTAACTCCAGTTATTCTGTTACGTTCACTTTTGGAATAATACCCTTCTAAGAAAAGTATGAACTCCCTCCGCTCTGATTTATAGTTTGCTTTGGTTTTATGGTATATCAACCGTTGTAAGTTATTTGATGCCAAACCCATTTTCATACAGATTTGTTGTAAGTTGTTGGTGACCATAGTAGAGGGTGACCCGAAGGTTACCTTTTCAATAGCTACCACATCAATGTGCAGTGGAGGGCGCTACTTCATTCCCTGGATTGCCCACTTTGACCTCGATCCTCACCTTATAATGCTGAGTGTTAAGCAAGGCGTCATCAAGTTCCATTTTTTGAGTCTTTGGCATGACTCGACCTGGGATTGAACCCCGGTCTCCCGGACCATTGAAGAACACTTATTAGGCCATTCGCCAATGGTCCAGGAGACCTGGGTTCAATCCCAGGTCGCGTCATACCAAAAACTTTTAAAATAGTACTTGATACCTCCTTGCTTAACACTCAGCAATATAAGGTACGTATCAAGGGTAAAGTAGAGCAATCCAGGGAAAGGAGTAGCGCCCTTCCCTACACCTTAGTGTAGTAGCTATTGAAAAGGGAGCCTTCTCGTCGCCCTCGACTACGGTCGCCTTCTTTACTTTTTATACATATAAACAGTTCAATTTCAGTTTAGCATAAGTGTAATATTACCGGGTCCAAAAATACAGCCTCTGATACGAATACGTGAAACATACATAGAATGTTCATACTCATATATAGGAATCCGAAAACACGAAATTGGTTCAGGTACGAAACTTTTTATTACCTTTGAGTTAAACGTCTTTCGACATGAGGAGAGAGAGACACAATCTTTCTATGCTGACTGCTTTTACATCGTCAGCTTTCAACCCAACCAACGCACGGCGCCCGTAGCGCACAAAGTCGTCTGGCCTCGCCCAGGTATGAATCAAAACTTTCCCGTTCGGACGCAGGAACTCAACTGACTTTTTTCAACTCTTAAAATCCTCAGCCCACACTTCCGGTGCGTGACGTCACCCACATCCCCTGGTCCCAATTACTGGGATTTTTATTTTAACATCTCTGAATGGCACATCTTCTCCGCGCGCGTGAATACCTGCGTTAATGTTGCACCTAACTAACCCATGCACTAAGCGAAAGGTTCTCATCCTAACAAAAACGAAAGGCAAGATATACAAAACGAAATCCCTCCGCAATTATATTACATAAGTACGCAGTTTAAATGTCAAAAACATTTCTATTTCAAGCAACTCAGTTGAGTCAACAAAGTTAAATGGTTTCAAGTATTGCTCTGTATCAATAACAATTCAATTAAACATCAGTCATTTATTTACATAACGTTAAATGTCAAGACATTTCTATTTCAAAAAATTCTGTTTAGCATAAGTATGCAGTTTAAGAGTCAAAACATTTATATTTCAAGCTATTTAATTGAGTCAACAAAGTTAAATGGTTTCAAGTATTGCTATATATCAATATAACAGTTCAATAAAGATCAGTCATTTATTTACATACAGTTAAATGTCAAAACAGTTCTATTTCAGGCAATTCAGTTCAGCATAAGCGTACCGTTTAGTTCTATTTAATCTATAGATAGGACGCTATTAGGTGCTACAACGCCGAGCCGAAGTGGACCCGGGAGCGAAGGCAATAAAGGGGTACTCCACATTCCCCAAAGCTCCAGTATTACTTGAGCCTCACCATCAGATTGTTTAGTGTTATATTCAGGACACTCGTGGGGGTGGGGGTCTTACCTCTCTGCAGAGATAAAGTCAGTATATTCTACAGCCCCAGTCGATTGGGCCAAGAATAATTTGTTTTGTGACAACTATAATGAAAAAAAATCGCTTTTGTGTTTCTCTTCCCCCGATCAGCCGACCAGTTTTCATCGACACAATAATCGTTGGTAACAACATAACACGATGCTACCTGTCTGGATAAAATAGACTATTTATCAACCTAGTCTATCATCGTTGATTACTGGGATTTGCTTCGTTTGACGCCAAACTTATATTACTTGAACTTTCCATGTGGTCACTCATCCAAATACTGATCAAGTTCACCGATGCTTAACTTCAGCATGACTTCATCTATAAGCTTTTAGCCTTTCTCGACATAAACAAGAGCTAAAATATTTTGTAGTTGAATAATTAATTTCTTTTCCAATGTTGCTCTATCCACAATAACCTTATGAATATAACCAATCTAAGAAAACTTGATATTGTGACAAGGAAAATCGATAACAGTGCCATGGAGAACTGGAGGTTGGCTCGCATTGACAAGAGGATTATGCTAATCACAGCTATTTATATCTTTAAACAGTCGATTTGTAAACTACACTATCCATGTAATAAATGCTTATATATTCTAGCCAACAACACTAATTATGTGAATCACTGAAGCAAATATTTCACATGACCAAAACACGTGGTGGCCGTTATCTTTAAATGGAAACCTCAAAATTATTTACCATCTTGATGATTCCATCAACACCAGATAAGTAAATACGGAGTGTTTCAAAAAATGCAAACATTTCTATAAAAGTTTCCCTTTTGATATTATATCTTAAAGTCTCCATATTTTTTACCAGTCTCTGTCACCTCATTATTAGTATCTTCCGTTGGTGGTTTTCGTAATATCAGTTCTGCTTTTCTAATAGAGATACTCCCATAGAAATATTAACATTTTTCTTTTAATTACCAGAGGGAGATTTTAATGATGTATTGACAAGGACGGTGAACTGGTAGAGATAGTTCTAAATCATATCATATAGGCACTCTCAGAACGGAGTTCATATTCTTTGATCAATCTATATATAAGTTTCCAGACTTTTTTCGTATGGGCACTTTTATTGACAGTACACGCAGGAAACTCTAGTCCCCTTCGAAGTAATCACCTTCGGCTGAAATGCACTTGCTGTATTGTTCCAACAACTTCTGGAAGGCCCCATGGAAGTCCTCTTGCGTGAGCGTGTCAATGATCTTCGTCACAGCCTCTTTCATCTCCTCAATTGTCTCATAACGACTGCCTCTGAGCTAAGGGAATAACCAAAAGTCACAGGGAGCATAGTCTGGACTATAGTGAGGCTGAGGAACTGTCTTGATGCCCATGTTGGTCAAATAGTCTGTGACAAGGATGGAGTTGTGTACTGGTGCATTGTCCTGATAGAAATGTCACTGACCCGATTTGAAGAATGCTTCCCTCTTCCGACGGAATCTCTTCCTGAACTCCCTTAAAACCTCAACATAATATTCCTTGTTGACTTTCTGTCCAGTGGGAACCCAGTGCATATAGATCATGTCAGTGCTGTCAAAAAAGGAATCAGCAAAAGTTTGTGGGTGGATTTGGTTTGTCTGGCCTTCTTGGGTCTGGGAGAGCCAGCATGCTTCTACTGGGAACTCTGTCTCTTGGTCTCTGGGTCATAGCAGTAGATCCAGTTTTCATCGCAGGTCACCAGAGCATCAAGAACTGCGGGATCTGAATTGATCAGCTCGACCATCTCCCTGCTGTCATGACAACGTCTTTATTTCTGATCTTCTCTGAGCACCCTTGAGACAAACTTCGCGCAAATCATCCGCATCTTCAGTTCCTCGCGAATAATTGTGTGTACAGTTCCCACACTGACATCAAACTAAGCACATATTGTCTCTATAGACACACGACGGTCCTTATCCATGAAATTCTTTATTTGGCCAATCAACTCTGGTGTTCTGACTTCCTTACTCCTCCCATACCTCTCATCATCCCTCACAGACTCCCTACCTTCCTTGAATCTCTTACGCCACTCAAAAACTGACGCTCGATTCATGCAAGATGCTCCAAAAGCAGTCTGAAGCATTCCATACGTTTCTCTGGCATTTTTTTCAAAGTTTAAAACAGAACTGTATTGCATATCGTTCTTCTAAAGTGCCTTCACGTCCAGATTGCATTTTTGAAATTCACCAGCGATGACAATCAGGCTTTAGTAGGGTGTATTACAATTTCTGCTGTAGCTGTTCATTTGAATGTGAAATCCTAAAAATTGGTCAGTCATCTCATAAGATGTATAGCAATAACATATTGCATTTTCAAGAGTCTACGACAATTTTAAATGCCTGTACAAAAAAGTCTGTTAACTTATTGAAGGCACCTAGTATATATTTACAGTCAGTTGGAGTTTTGTGGCTAATAAACCTTTTTTGTTTATTTACGGTCACACTATGTTATGTGTGTGTGTATGTGTGTGTGTGTGTGTGTGTGTGTGTGTGTGTGTGTGTGTGTGTGTGTGTGTGTGTGTGTTATTTGTAAGCGAATGATGTGTAACTTTGTTTACAAACAGTGAAATGGTTTCCAGTGTTGCTATTTAACATTACTATTTCTATTTAATATTAATAATTTGTTTGCACACAGTTAAATGGTTTCAAGTATTGCTTTTTTTAAAATAAATAATTCTATTTATCAAGTATTCCAGTGAATAAATACAAATAATTTCCACAGATGTATGATTTCAAATAATTCTTAGCAAATAATTGAATAGTTCGAGGTGACCAACAGATGAGACCCTAACAGGTACAACCAATACGAGTGAGTGGACCTGGGAATAATGGCAATGAAGGAGTACTCCACATTCCCCCAAAACCTAGGCCTGGAGCGTTATCAACAGATGCAGTTTAGTGTCATACACAGGAGAGAGAAAGACAGAGAGAGAAATATATATATATATATATATATATATATATATATATATATATATATATATTGTCATCCACAGACAGACTGTTTCGTTGTATCACAACTCTTCAGTGTGTCTAGACGCGTCGGACGCTGGAAGCTTGGATCGAAGCCTGCCCAACTCCTACGCTGTTAACTTTTAAGGTGATGAAAGCTAGTTTGAATTCTGTGTTATTCTTCTACTAGACTGGTTGGCTAAAGCTAAAGGAGCAACTCTGATGTAAGTTTGAATGTATGTATGTAGGTAGGTAGTAATTTACGAAGCTCTTTGCTACGATGTAGCACAAGGCCAAATGAATGGGGCACCCAATGAGACGTATGTAGGTAGGTAGGTAGTTAGGTAGGTAGGTACGTATGTATGTTAATAGTGGGTTGTCAAGTTTCTATAATTAGTTCTCCAAACAGACTGAAAATAATGAAAGCACTAACACACACATGTCTCACACACACACACACACATATATATATATATATATATATGAATATACATATCATACTATGTATCTGTGTCTATGATTGGGTATGCAATGTTTTATTATGGCATGGATAAACAGTAAAAGATAGCTGGCTTCCGGACAAATGCTGTCAGAACTTAGGTAACCTTAGCAGCATAAATCTAGTTTTATACGCTGTTGGGGTCCTGAATAATGGCGAAAAATAGGAAAGGTTTGGATTTTCCGAAACGCAACATATTTTCTTTTACAAGTAAATCCTTGGGAATGCTCTTAGAATTATTCTTGATGGGGGGGGACTAATGATATAAAAATAGAATTAATTTTAAAAAAAGAAATGCATACGCCAGCACTCGTTTAGTTAATATCCACTTCAACATTAAAAACAGCGCCTCAAACTTAGCTGTATTTTTCTACTATCATTCAGCAAACATTATACACCCATAAATCATATATATATATATATATATTATATACTCATAAATCCTTGTCACTTCGTAAAGAAGGTAATTTTCTTCTAAACCAAATATAGCAGGAATTCTGTCTTTTTTAGGAGGCATCGTACAAACAAAATGGATCTAATCATGTATCATTTATGACCAAACTCTTTAGTACTGAAACTCAAGCGTCAAAAATATGAATATTTTTACTAAATTTGAGGGATAGTAACCGTAGTCAGAAAATAGATAATTAACTCCCATTGAGAAAGAGCGTGTCCAGTTGGGTGCCTGGTCGGGTGTCACATTACAATTCCAGGAACCCATTCGTTCTTTCAACAGGAGAGACTTGTCCGGGACCTTTCACGTGAACCACGTGGCTACTTTTCTTAAACAATATGCGCATATTCCTAGCTGTTTGATCACGTTGGTTTAATCTTTCTTCTTAATACTTATTTGTATTATGCGCGCAAAAGATAAAATGTTCTTGTATGTATAAATGTGTTTATCTTATCTTTCCTTCCGTTGCGTTCAGTGTTAGTATATCAGGGATATACTAATACTCATATCAATCCTTAGCGACTCGACTGATCATCTTCCTTAGTACCAAGCGCAGCAATACAATAATATCTAGTTAAAGAAATATAAAAAGATTGATTGATTTTAACGGAATGGCTACCCGTTTAGGGTTATTTAATGCCTAGAATTGCATTCTTTCTGTAGTCGTTCCATAAGTTTTGTTTTTTTTTGTTTTTATTTTTTAGTTTTTGTGTTTTTGCACGTGGTCCGATTGAATACGAATGATCATCAAATAGCTCTATTTGACTCATGAGTAGGACCCTAGCAGATACTACCAAGACCTGGAAGTAATGGCAACGAAGAGGTACTCCATCGAATACAAATCTCCAGAAATGGTGCCTCACCATCAGATGTGTTTTATTATCATACCCAGGACACCTCCTTCTCAGGTATCTTACCCTTCTGCAAGGGATACAATCAACGCATTCTAAATTCTACTGACAGGCGAGATGATAGAGAAGTATTAATATCTTAAAATACTACTATCCCTAATAAATCTTGTGAGCCTATTTTGAATGGTTTTTCTGAAAAATTATCTATTGATCGTCATCTGAATGAAATACTCGGGTAGGTCAATCGCCCATTTGCATAATGTTTAGTGATCATCAATGGTCCAGGAGACCTGGGTTCAATCCCAGGTTGAGTTATACCAAAGACACAAAAAAAGGTACTTGATGCCACCTTGCTTAACACTCAGCATTATAAGGTGCAGATCAAGGGTAAGCAGAGCAATCCAGGGAAAGGAGCAGTGCCTCCCCATACACCCTTGTATAATAGCTATTGAAAAGAGAGCCTTCGAGTCGCCATCAACTACGGTCTTCCAAATTACTTACTTTATATATTTACCAACCTTTTCACACGAGCAGGATGCGTCACAAGGTCAGTTTTAAACTGAGTCTAACAGGTTTGAATTCAGAGTTTTCCTTTTCTTGAATCGGTTTCCATTCAAAAGTTGAAAAGCCTAGTCTACCCTACTATTTACCCATAATTGGAGAGAAAATAATTGGATTCATGCTTTTCCTATTAGCGCTATATCCAAGATTTGAACTCGTGTCGCTGTGTCCATTTTCATTACACCACGAACGCCTCTTATATTTTGGAAAGTGTAAATATTCGGCGCGTATATTAAGGAGTTCAAGCTGTGTTAAGAACCCACTATGGTTTGTATTATCGTAGTAGTTGATGCGCTGGCAGGTTGTGCATTGCTTCACTAAATGTGTGACTTAAAAGTCGAACAGGTGAACATGCAACTTACTATTTACGAGTTTGAACTGAGTCATAACACAGCAAAAGCAACCAAAAGGTGGACTTGTTTGTTTGTTTGTTTGGGTTCATGGCATATCAACCTTTGTTTGTTATTTAATGCTAAATCCATTCTATACAAATAAACAAATAAACAATTCTATTTCAATCAATTCAGATTATCATAAATACACGGTTTTATCGTCAAAAACATTTCTATTCCAAGCAATTCAGTTTATTTAAACAGTTTTATATCAAACAATTCAGCTTATTATAAGTATATTTTTGTTTACACACAGTTAAATGTCAAAACTCTTCTATTTCAAACAATTCAGTTTAGCATAAGTACACAGTTTAGATTTATTTGACTCATAGATAGAACCCTATCAGGGGCTATCACTCCAGGCCAGAGTGTACGTGGATGCGATGGCAATGAAAGGATACTCAGAATTCCCCAAATCTCCGGTATAATATCATATCCAGAATACTAGTTTAGGGGCTCTTACTCCTCTGCAGAGAAGTAGTCAGTGTATTCTACAGCATTAGCAGACAGGGCCAAGTGGTCTTGCCCCTCTGCAGAGATGCAGTCGGTGTATTCTACAGCCCCAGCTGACTGAGTCACGTTAAGAATCTTACCTTTCTGCAGAGATGGAATCGGTGTATTGTACAGCCCCAGCTGACTGAGCCACGTTGAGAGTCTTACCCCTCTGCAGAGATGGAGTCGGTGTATCCAGATGGTGGTAGAAAATTCGCTCGGTTTTCAAGAACTTCGACGATCTGGCAAAGTCAGGTAGGCGTAAAACTGTTGATTTCGAGTCATAGATGCAAATCCGAACACTCGAAAAGTATCAGGCGAGCTCGGTTGGTTTTCACTTCTATTACCTAAACAAAAGCATTCGATACTGCCTAATTTTGTCCCAGGTTACCAAAATATTGCAACATTTTTCTCACCTTAGTAAATACAAAAATATTCACTGACTGTATCTCTGTAGAAGAGCAAGACCTACCCCAACGAGTGCCCTGTTTATGACCCTAAGCTATCAAATGGTCAGGCTCTAGTTCAGGAGTTTAGGGGAATATGGATTATCCATTTATTGCCATTACTCCCAGGTTCACTTTGATCCGGATTAATGGTATCTGTTAGCGTCCGATATATAAATCTAAAAGAAATGTTATAATTTTCCGTTCTTAAAACCATCTAACTGCGCAAACAAATGACATGTTAAATTGAAGTTTTAGTATTAGATAGCAATACTTGGAAGCTTTTGACGGCGTGCAAAGGAATGAATAATGGTGAAGAGAATTATTAGTGTTAAATAGAATAGCAATACTTGAAACCATTTAACTGTGTGCAAATGGAACTATATGAGTTGGATAGTTGAAACGAGATAGCATCGTGCAAATAGAACTGTTAGTGTTACATGGCAATACTCGAAACAATTTAACTCTGCGCAACCAAATGAGTTGTGGCTCGTTAAAAATGTTGCTTACAAACTATTTATTTACAAATCATACATATATATATATATATATATATATATATATATATATATATATATATATATATATATATATGAACAGGATTTGTCATCGAATAACCAACAAGGGTTTGATGTGGCATGAAATACGACCAAGCAAACCAAACAATCAAAAATAGACTTCACAGTTTAAGACATGGTGATTTCTTAAACTTTAGATATAGATCTCTTTTTTACTATTATTTTTAATCTTTTGAGCCGAGGGCTCCTGAGCTGTTTGAGCGTGATCTCCATACCGGTAATCTGGTGCTACAGTGGTGGGGTGTAAAAGTTCCACAGGTTTACCGGTATAACGGAATCAAAGCGTTAAGACTCATAAAAAAGCTATTCATTTTTTTTATGTATCCTTTGTTGTATTTGATGTTTTTTCTTGGATTTCAAAGAAATACATTCACAGTAAAGGTAAAATATTTGCCAGAACATTTAATAAAAATGTTTATGTAAAACTATTGATTTCTCGAAAGAAAAAAAAATCAACACTGTTTTAAGCTACAATTTTATCTTCTATCGTGGGATCTGTATCAGGTGTACGAGATTAAATTCATCATTTTCTTTCTTTTTATCTATAACTTTTTTCTTTTTCTATATATTTCTTTTTCTTTTCGTCTTTACTTTATTCATTTTTTTTTAAAGATTTTTCATCAAATATTACAAGAAAAATGTAGAAAATATTTTCGATCAGGTCATCGCCGTTTTATCAAGAATTAAATACAAATTTATCGCAGGCAAGAAAAAATATTTGGAAATTAATTTATTTTTTAAGTTTTTAAAGAACGCTATACTCATAAGCCCATGTGTAATTATGTACTCGGAAGTGGACGCCTCTAGTGGTGTAATGGTTAATGAGCTCGGTTAGCATATCATTATTAGTGAGTTAGATTCTTACTAGGTTCCTCATAATTCTGGCCTCATCAATAGCAGATATGACGTCACTATATGAATTTTCAGCCGATTTACTTTTCAGCCTACCCAAGTAGATGCTTGCAAAAGGACATATGAAGTTATTTGTTTAATTTACGATCGAGCAGTGCTTTAAACACCACTTTCTACTAGAGTAGGTGAATGCCCATTTAGTAATAGGACTGGTTTCTTTAGTTTGTTTAATGGCATATCAACCTTCGTGGATTATTTAATGTCAAAGTCATCTTTGTAGAAGATTGCCCAGTCGGCTGGGGCTGTAGAATACACTGACTGTATTCTGCAGAGGGCTAAGACCCCCCCCAACGAGTGTCCTGTATATGACACTAAACAATCTGATGGTGAGGTTCCAGTGATGCTGGAGCTTTGGGGAATGCGGAGTACCCCTTTATTGCCATTGCTCCCAGGTCCACTCTGACCCGGAGTGGTAGCATCTGATCGTGTCCTATCTATGGGTTAAATAAAATTAACAGCATACTAATGCTAAACTGAATTGTTTGAATAAACTGAATAGCTTGAAATAGAAATGTTTTTGACAATCAAACCGTACTTACATTTAAACTGCGTGCTTATGCTTAACTGAAATAGAACAGTTTTTCGACATTAAAACTGTATTTACACTTAACTGAATTTTTACATATAACTGCTTGAATAGTTTGAAATAGAAATGTTTTTGACCTTTAAACTGTACTTATGCTAAACTGAATTGTTTTAAAAAGAACAGATTATTTACATAAAAATAGATTTGGCGTTAAATAACCTACAAAGGTTGATATGCCATAAAACCCAAGAAACCAACCAACTTGTAGAAGAACAGTAGTTGTACTTAGCCCTGGCGGCTGTGGCAGTAGAATACACCGACTGCTTCTCTGCAGAGGGGTAAGCCCTCCTCCAACGGATTTCCTGGATATAACATTAAACAAAATGATGCTGAGGCTCCACTAATGCTGGAGCACTGGGAAATATAGAGTGCTCCTTCATTGCCATCGTTCCCATGTCCACTAGGCTCGAAGTGGTAGCACCTGATAGGATCATATCTATGGGTCAATGGGAGTGTCCTCGTGATGTAATGGTTAAAGCGATAGACTGCGGAATAGTAGTAAGCTAGTTCGTACTCAAGTCGCGCTATTACGTTCACTTTCGGGCAAATACTCTTGGGAAAGGTATGAAATCCCTTATCCTCCCAGCAATCGGTTAAATAGTACCACTACTGTTCTTCTAGGAGAATGGCTTTGGCATTAAATTCATTAAATAACCTACAAGGGTTGATATGCCATTAAACAAAGAAACCAAACCAAGAAACCATCTATAGGTCAAATAGAACTAAACTGTGTACTTATGCTAAACTGAGATGTTTGAAAAAGAACTGTTTTGACATTTAACTGAACTGTTTTGATATTAAACAGTTTGTAAACAAAAACTATACTTTTACTAAACTGAATTGTTTGAAATTTAATTCGGCGTTAAATGACCCGAAAAGGGTTGATACGCTATAAAACAAAATAACCAACAACCAGTAGGTGTATTATTCAAGCCATAGCTGTGGAAGGAGTTTTTGTGGCGTAATAGCTAAAGTGCTAGACCACGGCCTCAAAGTAAACGAGTTCGATCTTCAGTCGCGCTATTACATCCACTTTCAGACGAATCATCATCATTATCATGTCGTGCTGGTAGCACGGATATCCCTGACCCTCTCTCGCCACTTTTCCCTATCGTTCATCGCCCAAGGCAGGTCTTCTGGATAACATCCCGTATCCTCACATAGTTGCTGAATGTATGTTCGTGCTGGTCGTCCTGCTTTTGCACGGCCATGTGTGGGGGTCCATAAGAGTACATCACTTATGAGTTCGTCCCTGCTTCTCCAGCAGTGTCCTGCATGTCTGGTTCGTCTAATTTGAATAGTTTTCGTGATAGGAGGCAGGTGGCCGTACAGTTGGTGTCTTGTGGGGTGTTGCCGCCAGGACTTGTTCAAGATTGCTCGCAGCATTCTTGTGTAATTGCCGTCTAGCTTCTTCTCCAGCCGTTTCGTTAGCGTACATGTAGTGCATCCATACAGCAGTATCGATGCGACCGCTGCCTGGAAGAAGCTGCGTTTCATTTTATCGGTTAGGTCTGATTTTCATATAATCGATAGCCTATTGATAGCTGTCCATGCTTTCGTTAACCTCAGACGAATACTCTCGGGGGAAAATATGAACCCCTTTGCTATGGGCTAAAAAGTATTACAACTGTTCTTTTACAAGGATGGATTTGGCATTAAATAATCCGCGAAGGTTGATATGCAAAGAAACCAAAACATAGCTGGAGGAGGGATAACAGGGTTCATGCCTTTCCCAAGATGAACGTGATAGCGTGATCGGAGTTCGAACTTGCTTACTACGATATTACAGTCAAGCACTTTAGCCACTAGGTCACAGGGACTTCCTTCAAAAGATTGGAAGTACCGTAGCTATCTGTGTGCCAAATTAAGCTTTGCATCGTAAATTCAAAGCTATATGCACGCAAAAGTATGCATAAATTAATATGTTGGTTGGTTGGTTGGGTTTTTATGGCATATCAACCTTTGTAGGTTATTCAACGCCAAATCAATTTTTATGAAAATAGTTCTATTTCAAACACTTCAGTTTAGCACAAATACGCAATTTAAATGTAAGTACAATTTGATTATGAAAAACATTTCTATTTCAAGCTATTCAGTTTAGTCATTCAGTTCTAATTCAGCTTATTCAGTTTAGTATAAGTATAGATTTTGTTTACACACAGTTAAACGTCAAAACAGTTCTAAATCAGTTTAGTGTGAGCACAGTTTCAATGTCAAAAACTTTTCCATTTCAAATAATTCAGTTTAGCATAAGCATGCAGTTTAAATGTAAGTACGGTTTAATTGTCAAAACCATTTATTTCAAGCTATTCAGTTTAGTCAAACAATTCAGTTTTGTATATTCGGGAAGTGTTTACACCCAAATTAACCCTGAACTGAAGTGCTAGTACATGTTTAGGTTCTATTTACGGGTCAAATACATCTGCTTTAAAAATTATTAGTATTTGATAGGAATACTTAAAACTATATAAATGTGTGTGATTTTTTATGAATAGTTACTTGACGTTATATAGCCCAGTCGGCTGGGGCTGTAGAATACGCCGACTACATCTCTGCAGAGGGGTACGACCCTCCCCACAAAAAAAAACAGTGTCCTGGATGTGTCATTAAACAATCTGATGGCGAAGCTCCAGCCTTGGATATTTGAGAAGTATGGAGTACTCCTTCATTGCCATTACTCCCAGGTCCACTCTGACCCGGAGTAGTAGCACCTGATTAGTTCCTATCTATGAGTCAAATAGAACAAACTGTGAGTGTAAACAAATGACTGATGTGACAGTAATATGACAATACTTGAAACCAGTTAACTATGTGCCAAAAAAAAAAGATCAGGCTCGTTGAAGAATGTTAGCAACAAAATGTATTTATAAATCATATATATTTGATATATATGTATTTACAAGATTATTTGTTTGTTTGTTTTATTTTGTTTTACGGCATATCAACCTCAGCGGTCATTTAATGCCGAATCAAGTTTAGGAAAATAAGTCTGAAAAGAAATTCAAATGAGAAGTGTTAGGAATTAATGATAAACATTAGATAATTAGTTGGTTATTTGTTTTTTATAAGGAGTTTATTTGTATGGAATCATGATCATAAAAAACCCTGTGAAACAGGTAGGGGAAGGGATCAGTTTGTTAAATATATCTAATAAAGAAAGGGTTTATAGAAGTAATTTGGTCTGATTGTGAATTTCTTTAGATTTTTGTGTATAACACATTATTTTTTTCAGTGTTTTGGAACAGTTCCTTCATATTGTTTGCACTATAGAAGGTTTTTCTTATATGGGCTAGGTCGGTACATTCGATGAGAATGTGCTTCACTGTATATTTGGTCTGTCATGCATAGCACATTGGTTGTTGTTTTCCTTCGAGTAAATAAGTATGTGTTATTCTTTTATGACCTATCCGGAGTCTGGATAATGTAATTTCCTCTTTTCGGTTTTTTAAGCTTTGTTTCGATTTCTCCAGTGTGGGTTTACAAGATTCGACATTAAAAAACCTAGAATGGTTGATATGCCATAAAACCAAACCAAACCAAACCAATTGAAGCTATAAATACCTATAAAGGATTATTTTTTTAATTTTTTCATTTAAGCTCTCTGATTGCTTGATAAATTGTAAACCATATAATTGCGCATTAATTATTAGTATTAGGATAGGAACTTAAAACCATACAGCCATATAGACAAATGTTCATTAATGAATAGTTACTTGAAACAATACAATGGGCTATAAACTGTTAATATTAAGAATTGCTAGTCTTTAATTGGAATTATTTTGAGATGAGGCTTCTTAATCTGAGAATTAATTTTTATTTATTGCGGACTTTTTGTCCTCATCTTGGTAGTTTTTTTTGTGTGTGTTGTTTCTTCTTTCACTACGTTTCGGCCAAATTTCACCTCTGGCCTTCTTCAGGTGATTTACCGCGACCTCGGATAGGAATGCTGAGTCTTGTAACCGTATCCCCAGTAATTACTGCCTTCCATAGTTGTTGTCTATCGCACCACGTTTTTGACCAAGTAAACCTCTGGCCGGCTTGGGTAGGATTTAAAACCGCTATCTTCTGACAATGCTCACCTGGAACCGTAGAGACTCAACGCCTCTATCCACTGCGCCACGGGCCCCGAAGGGCGATCAAGGATGGATTTTTTGGTCTTATAAATCCTTATCTGGTCTTCCAGAGTCGGGTCCGTACCGAATTTTTTGTACTTATCTTTAATTGTAATCATTTTGAGATGAGGCTTCTTAATCTGAGAATTAATTTTTATTTATTGCGGACTGAAGAAGGCCAGAGGTGAAATTTGGCCAAAACGTAGTGAAAGAAGAAACACCCCCCCAAAAAAAACTACCAAGATGAGGACAAAAAGTCCGCAATGAATAAAAATTAATTCTCAGATTAAGAATGGCTACTTATTCACAAATGATTATGTTACTTGAAACGATATCTTTGCTTGACAAAAAGAATGGCATTGGCATAGAATTACTCAATAAATATACCAACCAAATCTATTTGTACAATCATCTCATGAAAATGAAATATCTCGTTGAGATGCGAAGATTTAATATGTGACAGTCCTTATAAGGCCAGAATTCAAACGAGATTCGCTGAATGGGTTTTCAACGTCACTACTAACTGAGCCGATCCTTGTTACTAAGCTCGAACAACGGCAATAAAAGAAGAAATCCTATTTTTAAAAACGTTGAGGGAGTATCTAAGTAATAAAACGTAGAGAAAAGATATTGAAGCAAGTCGAGACATTACAGCTAGTAGCGGCTTATTGAATAAAAGCCATTTATAACGATTGGCTAAGACAAAGGAAATCAAATTGTTTTCAATGAAAAACTAGCTGTGCAAACAAATGCTTTTGTCGACCATAGAAACTTGAAAGGGAATTTTTTATAGAAAGTCAAAGGTCAAAATTGATTCGCAATTTTCAAAGATAGCGTTCATGATTGATTTGTTACATTTTGACGCCTTATTTTTTTTTCTACAACCCTTTCATGTTTTTATTAACAGTATGCTGTCACGAAGTTGGATATATACAACAGCCATTTTAGCAAAATGGCGCCAGTGTACTAAACAGTTTGTGTGAACATTTTGCGTATCTTCTTTGGCTTCACCACGGATTTTCTTCGTTCGCCAGTGAAAACTTTCAAGTTACAATCTTATCCGGTAATAATCACAGTGAAAAAAGAGACCCTACCGTAGGGTAATGACTAACAAATCAACTTTGCTGGTAATCGCCCACAGACTGATTTGTTTATAATAGGTTCCATAATATGTTGGCCTTAAGTTGAAATTTAAACTTTTCTACAGAGCTATTTATTTCCACAGAAACATCAACAGACTCGGGATGAAGGAGGCACGCTTAGCGTTATGATTATCGTCGTTGAAAATGAAATCGGCCATCTGAGTTCCAATTCTGGACGAAACTATTAGGATTTCAACACATGCTAATGTCCTTGGACAAGGATGGGAGTGTTCTCGTAGTGTAATGGTTAAAGCGATGGGCAGTTGAATCGTAGTAAGCGTGTTCGTACTCCAGTCGCGCTATTGCATTCACATTCACTTTCGGGCAAATACTCTTGGGAAAGGCATGAACCCACTTATCCTCCCAGCTATGGGTTAAATAGTACCACTACTGTTCTTCTAGGAGAATGACTTCGGCATTAGATGACCTACAAAAGTTGATATGCCATTAGACAAAGAAACCAAACCTTGGAGAAGGCATGAATGCATCTAGTTATTAATAAATAGTTGGGCAAATTGAGTTCTTTAGGCATGGTACGGCAACAAAATAAGCAAAATTGAAGAAAACGGTACTTCATATTATGTTTTTAAGTTATATAAATGCCAACAGAATAAGTAATATATATATATATGAGGTGCCTTCAATAAGTTTCTGTACAGGCATTTAAAATTATCGCACACTCTTGAAAATTCAGTATGTTATTGCTATACATCTTAAGAAATGACTGACCATTTTTTATGATTTCAGCTTCAAATGAACAGCTACAGTAGCAATTGGAATACACCTGGACAATGCACCAGTCCACAATTCCATCCTTGTCACAGACTATTTGAGCAAGATGGGCATCAAGACAGTTCCTCACCCTCCCTATAGTCCAGACTTTGCTCCCTGTGACTTTTGGTTATTCCCTAAGCTCAAGGAAAAACTTAGAGTCTGTCCTTATGAGACAACTGAGGAGATGATATGAAAGTGCATTGCAGCCGGAGGAGATTACTTCGAAGAGGACTACAGTTTCATGTGTACACTATCAATAAAAGTGGCCATACGAAAAAAGTCTGGAAACTTATTTAATGATCCTCGTATATATATGTGTGTGTGTGCGTACGTGCGTGCGTGTTTTTGCATGTGTGTGTATATGTATGTGTCAGCTGGTGCGTTTATGTGTATGTGTCTGCGTTTGTGTGTTGATGCATTTGTCTGCAAGTGTGTGTGTGTGTGTGTGTGTGTGTGTGTGTGTGCGTACGTCAATGTGTCTACATGTGTGTGTATATGTGAGTGTCTGCATGCTTGTGTGTGTATGTATGTGTCTACGTGTGTGTGTGTGAGTGTGTGTGTGTGTGTTAGGATAGCATAAATACTGAATCAATGGTGCATGGTGACTGACAGTTTCACGCATTGCAATCATCCAACTAAAAATCTATAACGAAATGTGAATCCCTTAATATACTGTTGACGTAATCCGGTTTTTACGTAAACTGAACCTATTGGTTTAAAATTACCTGAGATTAAGAAGGGACCTCTTAAATCTCGCATAAAAAATATAACTATTGGGAAACTTTAACAAATACTAAAAACACATTTTAATGATTTTAGTGATTTTAGTCAACACTATGTAGGGGCGTACCCTTGTTTAAGATTTTGTGATATAGATATTTCATTGTGTAACATACACATTTTAATTTGCTTTTATTGAATTTTGAATTCTTATTTTGTTTCTCGTTGATTTTTATGTGGTTCAATTCAATATATTTTAAGGAAAAATTTATCTATTTCACGTCATTTTATTATAACGTTCGCTGAATTGAAATTTCCTCAAGAAAAATGGTGTAAAGACAAACTTGACATGAGTCGAAATGACATCAAGCGATCCATTATTGGTATAATGGTCAGAGTGTTCGTCAGTGGCCCGGAAGATCGAGGTTTAATCCCATGTTGAGCTATACGTTGACACAATTAGTGGTATCTGATGCCTCATTGCTCAACACATTATCCTATTTACCAACCCCTCCGCTCGGGCAGGATATGACACAAGGTCAATTTTTAAGCGAAGTTTAACAGGTTTGAATTCAGAGTTTTCCTTCTCTTAGACTAGTTGCCTCACCAAGGCTGAAGAACCTAGTCTGTCCTACTATTTATCCATAGCTGGTGGGAGAATAATTGGATTCATACCTTTCCAAAGGGTATTAGTCCTATTTACCAACCCCTCCGCTAGGTCAATTTTTAAGCGAAGTTTAACAGGTTTGAATTCAGAGTTTTCCTTCACCTAGACTAGTTGCCTAATCAAGGCTGAAGAACCTAGTCTGTCCTACTATTTATCCATAGCTGGAGGGAGAATAATTGGATTCATACCTTTCCAAAGGGTATTAGTGCTATGTGAAATGCAATCAGTCTCGTCCAGGATTTGAACTCGTGTCGCCGTGTTCATTTCCTACGACGATAACAATTACACCACGGGCACCTCCAATAACAATTACACCATAACATTATAAAGTTCGGATCAAAGGTATGTGGAGCAATCCAGGGAAAAGGGTACCACCTTCCCCTAAACCTAGGTGTAGTAGCTATTGAAAAGGGAGCCTTCGGGTAACCCTCGACTATGGTCGGACAACATACATATATGGGGGCGGTGAATGTACAAATCTTAATAAATATGTTTTTCTTAAATCAAGAAAGTTGTTAAATACAAGCCACTAGAACATGATAAACGTATTTCATCTGAAGATTATATTTTTCAAGTACATGAAATTTTTAGCAATGAAGCTGACATGAGGAAAGATAATTTATCAATTTTTAAAATTTTATATATGTATGTAGTAATGAGTTGTGTTTTGCGGCTCTGGAAGTAACATTACTTGAAATATTTAATAAAATAAGTTGTTAATGAAATAACAAGTTACCGTTTTTTCAATTTTTCTAAAATTCTTGTTCAGAATCAAGGAAATTGAAAAGATAAATTCTCATTTCTATCGGGAATAGTTTCCAAACTAGTAAGATAATTTAGATCCTCTCCCTCTCAAGACGAGGATCTGGGGTTTAGTGGCTAAAGTGTCGAACTCCGAGATCGTAGTAAGTGAGTTCAAACTCCAGTTGTGCTATTACATTCATTTTCATGCAAATACTTTTGGGAAAAGTATGAACCTCCTTAATCCTCAAGCTATGGGTAAAATAATATCACAACTGTTTTTTAGCAAGGATGGCTTTGGTATTAGATAAGCCACGTGGTTTTGTACGCCATTAAACAAAGAAACCTAAATGTTCGTGTCAATACTGCTATAAGGATGCACTACATGGACATTAACTAAACATATGGAGAAAATCCTTGACAGCAATTACACGAGAATGCTACCAGCTGTACTGAACATGTCCCGGAAGCAACACTCCAAAATTCAGCAGCTGTACAGTCACTTACCACCCATCACGGAAACTATCCAAGTTAGACGAACCAGACATGTGGGACACTGCTGGAGGAGTAAGGACGAACTTATAAACGATATACTCCTTTGGACCCCTTCACATAGACGAGCAAAGGCAGGACGACTAGCTAGAACCTATATACAATAGCTCTGTGCCGATTCAGGATACAGCCTGGAAGACATTTCCGGAGCGATAGACGATAGAGACGGATGACGAGAGAGGGTTAGGGAGATCCGTGCTGGCAGCGCGACATGATGATGATGATGATGCCATAAAACCCAATCAACCAACCGAGCAAAACAGTCTTTCTCTAAAAATCCATATTGGCTGCTGCAATCTGCGGCAATTCTTTGCTTCTTCTGAAACTTATAGACAATTATGCAGAGCCATCTCGCCATCTTTGGAGCCTTGGTCATTTCTTGCTGCTCCGCAGTTTCTCTTTTCTTCTCAGTTTCTTGGATAAATAACAAATATAAAAACGTTTTCTTTTGTGTGCACATTCTTTATTTATCTTCTTCGTTATTTTTTTCTAACATCACCGATTCATACATTACCGGGAGCGCCATTAGACCATATGAACCCAGTCGGCTGTGGCTGAAGAATACATCGACTGCATCGCAGCAAAGGGGTAACACCCACCCTCCAACGATCGTCCTGGATATATAACACAAAACAATCTAATGCAGAGGCTCCAGTCCGTAACTTCTGGGGAATGTGGAGTACCCCTTCATTGCTATCGCTCCCAGATCCCCTCTGACTCGGAGTGGTAGCACCTGAGAGAATCCTATCTATGGGTCAAATAGAACTGTGTAGTTGTGTGTGAATGAATTTTTTCGGTATTTAAGTTCCCGACGATTTTATGTTTCCCCACAATATAATGTTGAAGATATGTTTTGAAAGAGAGTATTTAGAAAAAAAAGTAGAATAGGGCATAATATAGACATAATATAGGCAGATGGATAAAGTAGTAAATGAAGGAAGCCAATGAGTGAAGAATATACAACAAAATGAGTAAAAGATATGAAACAAATGAAAGTTGTAAAACGGCGCGGACAAAATGAACATTTAAACAAGGTGACGAACAAAAACAAATTTATATACTACAATAATAAAACTTACATTGATACATAAAAATATTTCTAATTCTACTAACAAGATAATAGTGTGTATATGTGTGAGTTTGTGTGTGTGTGTGTGTGTGTGTGTGTGTGTGTGTGTGTGTGTGTGTGTGTGTGTAACACAACTAAGCTATAAAAGGATTACATATTTAAAATGTCCTTTTTTTATGATTAGAAACGGGCAGTTTCTCTGAGGCTGGAAAGCGTCTCATAGTCAATGTATATTTTGAATGTCTGCGAGGCCCATCCATGTTGTTGCTTCGCTCTCCTGTTGATTCACGCTGGAGGGAGTGTGTTGCTGCTGCGAAGAAATTTGGTAAAAGAGAACAAGGGTGTTTGAAGACGACGTATTTATAGAAAATAGGCGTCTTGTAGGTGGCTCCGAACGCAGGACTTGAATTTACGCGCGGACGTAGTTTTAAGCATGTCACGTGGTCCTCCTGGCCAATGGTTTCCCGAGACTGAATATGTGAGCGTCCGCCATCTTTGTGGGAACAAGTGGCATACCGCCCAAAATAATTTATAGGAGTGTAAAGTCCTATAACTGTTTAATATCTAAACTGTGAGCATATGCTAAATTGAATTCTTAGAAATAGAACTGCTAAATCATTTTATTGTGTGTAAATAAATGACTGCCAAATTGAATAGTTAGTAATACTTACCAATACATGGAACCATTTGACAGAGTGCAAACGAATAAGTAAGCTTGAATGGAATTATTAATCTTAAATTGCAATACTTGAAACCGTTTAACTGTGTTCCCAAATTGAATTATAGGTATTACATAGCAATACTTGGAACCGTTTGACAGTATGCAAATGAATGAAGTATTGAATATGATAATTAGTGTTAAATAGCAATACTTGTAATCACTTCACTGTGTGCAAACAAAGAATTAATATTCAATAGAATTATCAGTGTTGGGTAGCTATAAGAGTAACTACTAACAATACAAGCACGCAAACAAATTTGCTGTAACTCATTAAAAAATATTAAATAAAACAATAGAATTAATTACAAATTATTCTCTTACAAGTCCTCTATGTATATCCATTTAAATATGTGCAAACAAAAGTCTGATGTTAAATTGTTATTATTAAAAAACGATACTTGAAACAATTTAACTGTGAGCAAAAAAAAATGAGCACAGGCTCATTTAAAAATGTTATCAACAAAATGTGTTTACAAATCATATATGTTTAATAAATATGTATATACAAGATTTGGCTTTTGATAACCTTCAATGGTTGATATGCCACAAAACCCAACGAAACCAAACTTAGACCATAGATGGAAAATGACGTCTGTGTCATTTAACGGTTCCAGATTAACAAATTCGAAATTAAAATGTCTTTTCTAACTTCTGGCATTTTAGTCACCTGACTTTACAATCCTCCAATGAGGAACTAGCTTGAAAACTGCTCATTGTCAGTTAATTACGCTAAGCGAATCCAAATAGGTATACGGTTTCTGGGTACAGCCGTTTAATTCTCTTTGAATTAATACACTATAATCAAAGATAAGATTCAGTCAATCTATGATTGAGGTAACACTTACAAAGGCTACAGAAAGTATTTAATGATTTTAAAAAGCCTCTCTTTCGTCTAATATGTATTCATTCGAAATTCAATAGTTTTACCGTTTGGACGGTTATTGACGACATACGAATTATTTCTAATAACTAATATAGGCACACTTTCTTTTAATATAATATTGAAATCACTCATACCAGCAAAGCGTATTAATCTATTAAAAAATATAACATTTATTTCCACGGGTCAATTTTATAAAAGGAGGGAACATGAATTATTGGGCGATCGGTGCCATGAAAATAAGAGAATGTAAACTTACACGATTTGTTTACCGAATTGGCGTTCAATTCGTTCGAGCAAAAGTTTGATTCTTCCAAGTCAATGCTGAGTATACGAAGTGGAAAATAAAATTATCGTCTATAACATGCTTACATTTTCGCTTTGATAGTTCAATGTTTGCTGTTCCAAATGCAAGAAATGTTGATAAATTGTTGTAATTAGATTCGGGCAAAAATTTGAAAAAAAAAAAAATGAAATAAACCGAGTAAATTATTTAAAAAAACAACACGCAAATGAAAAATCCTTACAATAAATTTGCTTTTATTACTTTTCTTTCTTTCTTTCTTTCTTTCTTTCTTTCTTTTTTTCTTTTACTATCTTTTCTTTGATATCAGATTCTAAATATTCCGCTTTCTTTCTTTTTTCCTTCTTCCTCTCTTTATTTATTTCTTTCTTTTCATTGATATAATTTTCTCATCATTCTTCTTTCTTTCTTTCTTTCTTTCTTTCTTTCTTTCTCCTTGATATCACCTTCTAATTATTTCTCTTTCTTTCTTTCTTTCTTTCTTACTTGCTTGCTTGCTTTTCATTTATATCATTAATCATCCCTCTCTCTCTCTCTCTCTCTCTCTCTCTCTCTCTCTCTCTCTCTCTCATTGGTTCATTTTTCTAGTTCGTTCTTTTTTTTCCTCCAGTCCGTTTAAGATATTTCACCCGCTGCATCTATTATTCAATCTCACTTTTGTATTCCCGGGAAAGTAATCATACACGCATGCGCACACATGCAAATGGGGGGACCAAAAACACAGGAAATTTATGATATATAAGTCTTCTATCGGCTCAACTCTTGCTCTTAAAGAGCTCTCAACTGAATCTTTCCGCCCAGTATTTTCCAACTCATCACCGTCAAAAGACAGACAGTCTTCTGCGTCATTACAATCATTTAAACTACCGACACCACAACGACCATTAACAAGAAACCCAATGGCTGTATTTATTAATAGCGCATTTTGCATAAAAAGAAGTTATACTAAAATCCAGACGGAGAATAAGAAGTAGAATACTTTAAAATTTGACTTCTATATTAGCGTTCAGATAAAACCCGTAAAATATGATAATCGTATTATTTTTCTCTTTGCAAATTTTTCACACCAGTTTTAACTAGTGGTTTTTCACACAAGTCTGAATGACAGTAAGTCTCCGTAGATCTCAAAGACTCTTCTACGTATTCTAGCTGATCTTTAGTTTGTATGGGCTCGATTCCTCCTCAATCACCCATATATTATTATCATTATTATATACTTTGCCAGTTTTTCACACCAGTGTTAGCTGAAGATCTTTCACTGTAGTCTGAATGACAGCATATTTTCTCAGGTCTCCAGGACTTGACTGAGTATTCAAACAGATCTTAACAATGCTGTAATCTGTATAGTTCGGTCTTTCTTCTGACCTCCAGTTCCTCCAGTCTTCTTTCAAAGCCTTTGGAAACTATTCCTAGTGCGCCAACTACTATCGGTGTCACCGTCACACACATATTCCACCACTTTTTCAAGGTCGAGGTATTCTTTTTGCTTTTTTTCATTTTCACTCCGTAGTCCTCCTGAACGGGAAAATCCATTGATGATATGTTCGTTTCTTTGCCGTCTGGCCGAGATTAAGTATTCGTTTGTAAGTCCTAGAGAAATGTATGAGTCTAGTTTGCGCATATATCATTTAGCGATATGTCAAATTCTAGTCTCTTGCATAGTTCCCTGTGGATCACCTTTCCCACCTGCCTAGTCTTTTATCCCATGTGTACTAGTTTACTGCTTTCGCTTATTATATGTCATTATACCGGCTCATTGGCCTAGTGGGTAGAGTGTTCGCCAATGGTACGGGAGACCTGGGTTCAATTCCAGGTCGCGTCATACCAACGACTTTAAAAATAGTACTTGATTCCTCCTTGCTTAACACTCAGCAATATAAGGTACTCATACTTATCGAGGGTAAAGTGGAGTAACCCAGGGAAAGGAATAGCGTCCTCCTCTACACCTCGGTGCAGTAGCTATTGAAAAGGGGGCCTTCTGGTCGCCCTCAACTACGGTCGCCCTCAACTACGGTCGCCAGCTTTACGTTACTTTATTGGCCTAGTGAGTAGAGTGTTCGCCAATAGTCCGGGAGACATGAGTTCGATCCCAGGTCACGTCATACGAAAGACTTTAAAAATGGTACTTGATACCTCCTTGCTTAACACTCAGCAATATGAGGTACGTATCAAGGATAAATTGGAGCGAATGCAGGGAAAGGAATAGCGCCCTCCCCTACACTTCGGTGTAGTAGCTATTGAAAAGAGAGCCTTCTGGTCACATTATTATTATTATCATCCGCATAACCTTCACTTGTTATTCTGTTGCTTATTATCGATTTTTGCTTTAACATGATTGGACATTTTGGCATTGTTTTTGCTTCTATTAGAAGAACTTCTGCTTCTCTCTTGAAATTTCCCTTTTGTAGCCATATCCACTTCTTCTTGTGTGCAATCTCGGCAGTTTGTCGCTTGAAATATCCATAAAGTTGTTTTTCTTCCTTTTTCTGCTTCCGAGTTTTGGTTATTTTTCTATCTGTACTTATGTTGTCACTGATGCAGTTAGCAACAGTAGTTAATCTTTCTTTGCTCTTCTTAATATAACCCTTGAGTCCTCGTATTAATGCACTACATAATCTTCAATGCTAGCAAGTTTTCTTTCTCCTTCTTTTCATGACATGTATAGCCCGTTCATGTTATTTTTGGCATGTAAAGCTTTATACGTAGTCAACAATTTTCTTGTCTTTTGGCCTATTTGTCTAAGTTCCTCCCTTGTCTATTTTAAGAATGGTCCCGAGTATCTTACAAAGGGGACTGCCCAGGTGTTTATCCCTTTGATGAGATTTCTACAGCAGAGTTTAGTTTCGTATTCTTTGCTTATTTTTTCCTTCATCTCCGCTTGTTTGATGGTGTCCGCTTCCAATATTCCCAAGTACTTGTAGTTTTCTTTCTCTCCAAGCACCTTAATGATTTCCCGATTCTGTAGTTCAATTCCTTCCACTGTATTTTTCCCTGCTTATCATTATCAAAATGAAACATTCCTAGTGCCAATTTCTATTCCTATATCCTGGCTGTACATTTTTATTGTTTCTTATATTTCTTATATTACTCATTGCGAGTTTTTAGCTGATGTTCTTTACTAGAGTCTGACAGACAGCAAGTCACCTCAAGTCTTCAGGACTCTTCTCAGTATTTTGGCCGACCTCCACAATGTTGTAGTTTGGATGGTCTCGGCTTGTCCTCCGATTTCCAGTCTCCTTACCAAGCCTTCTGGGATTGTTCCAAGTGCATCAATTACAATTGGTATCACAGTCACCTTCTTGTTTCATAGATTATTCAATTCTCTGACAAAGTCTTAGTATTTGACTTTCATTTCACCTTCTTTGATTTGTGGTCAGTCTAATATTAATCCGGTTCTTTTTTTTTTTTTCCTTTTTTATTCTTTTTTTTAACAACTACTTGGTCTGGGTTTTGGCTGGAATTAGGTGATTTGTTTGTATCTCAAAATCCCTGAGAATTTTGTGCATCTCATTTTGCCGGACAGATTCTAGTTTGTGAATATACAATTTTGTAGTATGGACAAATTTCAATTTCTTGCACAATTCCTTGTGGATCACCTTCTCCACCCAGTCATGTGGAATCTTCTACTCTTTTGCGCTAATTTGCTCAATTCACTTATTATGTGATTTATTGGTTCGTCTCTATCATCACACAACCTACCCTTACAATTCTGTTGTATCTTATTTATTTTAGTTCTAATGGCGTTGTTTTATTTGGTCATTAGCAGAGACTCAGCTTCTTTCTTAAAGTTTACCTTTCTTAGCCATGTCCGAGTCTTCTCATATGAAATTTCGTCAGTTTATTATAATTATTATTATTATTATTCCTTTGAGAATTTTTCAGACCAGCGTTAGCCGATGGTTTTCAACAGGAGTCTAAGTGACAGCAAGTCTTCTCAAGTCTCTAGGACTCTTCTCAGTATTCTGGCCGATCTTAATTATACTGTCGTTTGAATGGTCTCCTTTCATCCAATTATTTCAAAGGCCTTCATTCCCATTATCAATCCTTTGGTGACTGTACCAAGAACACAAATTGCAATTGATATCACCGTCACTTTCATGTTCTATAGTTTTTTTTCAGTTCTCTAGCAAGGTCTAGGTATTTATCTTTCTTTTCACTTTCTTTCAGTTTTACCTTGTGATCAGCCAGAACGGCAAAATCCACAATTCAGCCGGTTCTCTTCTTTTTGTTGACTATCATTAGGTCTGGTCGTCCGGCCGGGAATAGGTGATCAGTTTTTATCTCAAAATCCCAGAGGAATTTGTGCGTCTCATTCTCCAGGACAGATTCTGAGTTGTGCATATACTATTTGTTCATATGGTCAAATTTAAACTTCTTGCACAAATCCCAAATGATGAAATCTCGACTTTGAAAGAATATTTACGAAATCCAATAAATATTCAAAAAGAAATTCGAATATTTTGATAATTTATTCTGCGTATAAAATCAATGGTTACTTTGTTTAATGACATCTCCATCCTCGTGGGTTATTTAGTGCCAAAGCTATCCTTACAGAAGGAGAGTAGTTGTATTATTTGACCCATAGCTTGAGAGAATAAAGATGTTAATACATTTCAGAAGGGGATTTGTCCGAAAGTTAACGTAATAGTGAATGTTCCAAGCTCAGTGGTCTATAAAGAAGGTCATGCTGACAGTCTTCTGGTATATGAAAGGACCTATGAATGTTAATTTCCTTAAAAAGGGTGAAACCGTAAGCAGTGCCTCCTATTGCCAACTCCTTAGGCAAAGTTCACTTTATTTATTGAATGACTCTCATATATCATGGATTTATAAACGCAAATACTGGGCCTTAGTGAATGGAAACTTGACTAAATATCTTTACAACATCCAAACACCCCAATAAGACTATTTATTATTGTATGGCATATATTGTAAAGATTGATTGTCATTAATTCTTTGCATTACATTATGCATTACATTATGTTCTGTCAAAGTAAAGAAACACTTCAAAATGTTTTTTTAAGACAGAATTAAACAACAAAATTTTATATACAAATACACAATGCATTGCTAACTTTTTGATTTCAACTTGAGTTGATGATAACCATGACAGCACAATATTTTTTTGGAATAGTTCTAATATGCCGACAAACAAATATATGCTGTGCACAGTGGTAAAATCCTGATACTTTTTCCTTTCACTCACTTTATAAACTCAGTCTGAGTTTTTATATATATATATATATATATATATATGTGTGTGTGTGTGTGTGTGTGTGTGTGTGTGTGTGTGTGTGTGTGTGTATGCTTGCATGTAAAAAATTTTCTTTTCTTTATAGGTCCAAAGAGAGAAAACATATTTTAAAATGAATAGGTCCACGAAGAGATTTGTATTTTTTTTAAAGATTTGTTTATTTCGTTCTTACATACGTGTATGTTTCCAATCAAGGGATAGGAATTATTATTAATAGTAACTAAGTTGGAAGTTTTAAATTTATTATAGTATATGATAAGTTTCATTTTTTATTAACATCAATGGGAAGTATGTTTCTTTGAATCAATGTTTTTAATATATTTTCATCGAATTTATATCAATCATACACAAAGCCATGTGAATGGGATACTCATTGAGACTTGTACTCACTAAGTCTCAATGAGTACCCCATTCATATGGCCTTGTGTCATATATGTTCTCTGATGAAAGCAACAAGCTGGAAACACGTATGTAAGGACGAAATACACAAATAAATCTTTAAAAAATACAAATCTCTTCGTGGCCCTATTCATTTTAAAATACATACATACATATATATATATGTGTGTGTGTGTGTGTGTGTGTGTGTGTTAATACTATATAACTCTATTTATAGTTATATAGTATTCATTTTTATAAAGGTTTCTTGGATATCTCACACGTCATGTTTAGCTTCAGTGGTAAAGGTAGCTGTCTGTAAGAGAGAGGATGTAAGGTCACAAAAAGTAGGAAGGTAGTAAGATTAAAAGACAAGAAAATCAAAATGACACTTGACACTTTCTGTGATAATCAAAAGGCAGAGAATGAGAGTAGAGATATTGTAAAAAAAAAAAAAAAGCAGGTAACATATAGAGTGTATAGAGACTTCAGCAGAATCTCATATTAAAGAAATCTTCTTTCAGAATATATTCACAAAAGGCTAAGGTGGCTATTATGGATATATAACACTGATTCTCTTTGTTCTAAAATCTAGAATCTCTATTCCTTTCTATTGTATAATCTTTATATATATATATATATATATATATATATATATGTGTGTGTGTGTGTGTGTGTGTGTGTGTGTGTGTGTGTGTGTGTGTGTCATTTTAAACAAGAACGAGCCATAGCCACTCTAAATGAGGATTCTCTAAAAGACCAGTTCACATATTTCGGTAGTAATATCTCATATACTGAAAGGGATGTCAACATACGCCGAGCGAAGGCGTAGAATGCTATTGACAGGTTATCCATCATATGAAAATGTAACCAACCCGATAAAATAAAAACGGAATTTCTTCCCGGTAGAGGCAGTGTCCATACTACTGCATGGATGCACCACGTGGATGCTAGCAAAACACGCCGAGAAAAACCTAAACGGGAACGGCAAAAGAATGCTACGTGAACAAATTCTGGAAAATTCTTCAAAACAGCAACTGCACGGCCACATACCAACCAAGTTAGACGAACAAGACATGCAGGGCACTGCTGGAGACTTAGAGACGAACTTATTAACGACGTTCTTTCATGAACTACTATACGTGGACACACCTATGTTGGCTGACCAGCAAAGATTTACATCAACTCTATGCGGACACTGGGTGCAGCCTGGAGGTATTGCCTGGAGCGATGGATGATAGGGACGGATAGCGAGAGAGAGAGAGAGAGAGAGAGAGAGAAATCAGAGAACTCAGTGCTGTCAGCGCAATTAGTGGGGTGTTTAAACGTCTTGCGGAGTAGACGTGACTTCAGTTGTCCTAATCGATTTCATTTTAATTTGTTTTATTTTTTCATATATATATATATATATATATATATTAAAATAGGTAGGTCAACGAAGAGATTTGCATTTTTTTTAATTTATTCATTTATTTATTTGTTTTGTTTTTACGTACGTGTTATAAAGGCGTATGTTTCCAGCTTGTTGCTTTCGTCAGAGAACATATGTTTTCTGCGAACAAGAGTGAGTTCAAGTCTCATTGAGTACACCAATAACAAGGCCTTGTGCCATATATGTTCTCTGATGAAAGCAACAAGCTGGAAACATACACATATAATAACACGTATGTAAGAACAAAACGATGAATAAATTTAAAAAATACAAATCTCCACGTGGACCTACTTATTTTTTAAATATTTTTATTCTTTCTTTGGACTTACAGAAAAACATTATATATATATATATATATATATATATATATATATATATATATATATATATATAAAGTGAACTCAGCGTCGGTAATACTGCCTTGTTATGTCGCTTGTCATTGAAAAGTATTTTGTGGGCGGTGTTTTTTTTTTTTATACCTCTGCCATGCTGATAAAAGACACGCAAAAAACACCGGTCTCGACACATGAAAAAGATTTTTAAAAAAAAGAAAATGCTCATAGATTCTTTTCATTTTGGATTAAATATTCTTTTAAAATTTCTGCTAACATTCTTTAAAAGTAGATTGCCAAACCTTTTTATTTATTGATTTGTTTTGTTTTATTTTTCTTTCTTTCTTTTGTGCTTTTTTTTTTTTTGTTTTTCTTAAAATTTGTCTTCGCTATTAAATCAGTGAAAACTACTAAAGAATAAAAATTAATGGAAGACTCTGCACAAAACATTTGCTAAAAATTTGAATGCCTTTTGTTTGAGATTTCGGAAAAAGAGAGAGAAAAAAAAGCGTTTGAACCAGCAAGATGATGTTTTGACATTTGTACGAATGGAAAATTCGGCTGATGCAAATGTCAGAAATCACTTCATATACAAATATCAAACTAAAGAGACTCTGTGCCATTCCCACCTTCATTTTTATTTTCCTTCATATTCTGTTTTTTTTTGTTTTTTGCTTTTTTTTTTTTTTTTTGGTTACTTCAAAGTGCACCTCGAAATGAGTTCAGAAAGTGGTGAGAGGGTCGAGGCATACAAATGTCAGTATTCCGCATACATTGTTTCCTTTCGTATCTAGTTCTACCGGAACCGCTACTCCTTGAAAACTGACAAGTACCGACAACAATGACAATTGACAGGGAAGCACATTAAAAATCGGAAAATAATCGCCATCAATGGAGGTGATATGGTCTTTCTGTAAGCAAAGAAAACAGTCTTTTGACGAATGTATGTTGTGAAAAATAAGGTAGGGTCGGTAAAAAAAACACTTTGTTTTCTTTTTACAGTGTGAAAGTTTTTGACAAACTCATGCCTATAAGTATTATGGAAATAAACATATCTTTTGCTATTTCTGCGGGTTAAACCTAAATGATTTAGTGGTGTTTAATCGATAGTTCTTATAAAAGCATCAAAATATTTAGTATATTTATCCCACAAGGAACAGCGGAAATTTTGCCGTGTTCGTTTTGTATTTTAAAATTAAATCATACTTAATCTATATATATATATATATATCGTGGTGTAATTGTTACTGTCGTAGGAAATGGACACGGTGACACGAGTTCAAATCTTAGAGAAAGGTGTTTACATTTCACATAGAGCTAATACATTCGGGAAAGGGATGAATCAAACTATCCTTCCTTCAGTTATGAGTAAATATTGGGCAGACTGGGCAATTTAACCTTGGTATGGAAACCGGTCGGGGAGTACGAAAACTCTGAATTCAAACCTCTAACCTCTGCTTAAAAATGTACTTTGTATCATATCCTGCTAATATGGAGGGGCTGTGTAAATATATATACACAGATTCTAGGTACTCCATATTACTGGTCTTGTGCCCCATCTAAGCTAAGTTAAGTAAAAAAAGAAGCTCGCATTATATAATGGTTGATTGTATAAATTGCTCAGCTGCGTACATGTCTTGTCTTCATTTAATTGAAAAATTATATTATGTTGAGAATTTAAAACAAACTATAAATCCCCGATGTCGATAGGGCTTAGAGCATGCTGACTATCACCTGAAGGGGGGTAAGACCTTGCTTCTGAGTATGACCCTAAACAACACTAGATGGAGAGGTGAGATCTGGGAAGAGTGGAGTATACTATCATTTCCATTACTCCCAGTTCCACTCTGACTTGGAGCAGTAATACCTGTTAGGGTTCCATCGATGTGTCAAATACATCTTTTCAAAAATAATTCTTATTCGATAGGACCGTGTACAAAAAAAAAACACTATTGAGAAACAACTACACAAAAATGTACTATGACCTCGATTCATTAAGGCAGAAAATACCGCTAAACAGGTTGACATGCCGTTAAAATAAATCACTCAATTTATTGTAGATAATATCAAGAATTTGATGTGAACTATATAGCACTGAAAATTTAAGATGAACCTTATAATCATGAGAATTTCTGAACAATTATATGGTGTAGATTCCGGGCCATTGGCCTAATGAGTTGAATGTTCGCCAATGGTTCGGGAGACCGGGGTTCAATTCCAGGTAGAGTCATACCAAAGACTCTAAAGATGGTACTTGATGCTGCCTTGCTTAATTCAGCAGTATAAGACAAGGATCAAGGGTAAAGTGGAGCAATCCAGGGAATGGAGTAGTGCCCTCCTCTACACTTCAGTGTAGTAGCTATTGAAAGGGAGCCTTCGGTCACCCTCGACTAAGGTCGCCAACATTACTTATATGGTGTAGAGAATGTTGTAATTTACTAAGCGTTTTGTTCAGATGTGTTACAAGGCCGTATGAATGGGGCACCCAATGAGACTCGAACTCACTCGTAAAGGTTTCCTAGTCTAGCTTGCTAACCATTACACCACCCGAGGCGTAGAGAATGTAAGACAAAACATATACTGTTTTTAACTTTGTCTTTTTATGGAATATGAAACATTGTGGGTTAATGTTGGGGGTGTCTCCCCTACAGATGGACTCGCTCTCATGTGACACATACCGGCTAAGCTCTCTTCTGCGCAGTCTCGGGCGAGCCGTCACCAGGGCGAGCTCCTGGCGAGTGCCCCGGGGCCTGTTCTGGACTTCGGTCCGGAGCGTGGCCCTGAAAAAGGAACAATGGCAGACTTGGGGCCTTTAATTAGGCACCTAGTTTCGACAAGGCTACCTTCGGGTGGGCGAGCTGCACTTTTGTCTCCTTTGTCCCCCATGCACGGCACTAGACCAAGCGTCTAGTTTAAGCCGTTAACTGGCATACGTGCCCGGACCCACATTTGGGTTCGTGAAACTGCTTGCCTCGTCAGGCTCACATTGCACTAAGTGAGCCGATGAGCAGCACAGACAAGCAGGGTTCGAGTCTCGGCTCGTTCCCGACCTCCCCTCCCTTTTATCCCCACTTTAATTGGCCTTCCGGCTTTTGACCTTGTGTCAAGTCGTGTCTGGTGGGAGGCAGCGACAAATACTCGGGCGAGCCGTCACCAAGAACAGATGTAATGTTCTGGATTGTGTTAAGCTGAGGAGAGGTTTCTCCCAACTATCTTTTATGTATGTACTATTTTCCTTCAATATATTTCTTATCACTCATTTCCGAGTCTTGTAATCATTTCAACTTCTTGACCATAACAGTTATTTAATGCCAAATCTTGATAATACATATATATTCAGTATATATCTTCCCAGAGCCACACAAGTGGAACATCACTATCAAATACAGTTTACTTTAGTTTGGTTTGGTTTCATGGCATTTCAACCATTGTAGGTTATTTAATGGCAACTCCCGTTTATAAATATATATCAAATACAGTGGGGTGAAATAAATATTCGTACATATGAAAGTTTTTATTTTTTTATCTTTCAAACATAACCTAAACAAAAAGGAGGTGCCCGTGGTGTAATGGTTATCGTCGCAGGAAATGGACACGGCGACACGGGTTCAAATCCTGGTCGAGACTGATTACATTTCACATAGCACTAATACCCTTGGGAAAGGTATGAATCCAATTATTCTCTGGGTAAATAGTAGGTGAGGCAACTAGTCTAGGAGAAGGAAAACTCTGAATTAAAACCTCTTAAACTCCGCTTAAAAATTGACCTTGTGTCATATCCTGCCCGAGCGGAGTGGTTGGATAAATATGATAACCTGTACAAAATTTGTATATACATTTACTGTATAAGGATATATTCTCCTAATATGTGTATATAAACTTAGGTTACAATTAATTTTAATACCATTTATTCATTTTCATGAGTGTAAAAAGTAATCATACAGTACAAAAAATAATGCATTATATTTGTCGCTGCCTCCCACCAGACAGGACTTTGACTACTTCAGCCGCGGTCCAGATCATTTTGGCGACAGATTGATTTTGGACTGGACCTCTCCAGGTGCTGTGTCGCACTTTGGCCGGCCGTGTTGTCGAGGCACGGATCTGGCCGAGTGTGTCTCGGTGCCTGGGGAATTCCTTCGGCCTCAGGGGGCCTTCCCCCCAGGCTTTTACTCCCTTCGGGGAGGTTGGGTTAATCGCCCGGCGCCCCTAATAAGGGGAATGCCAACGGGGCTGTAGGCATTTTTGGGAAATGCCGGGTGCGTGTGGGCTACAGCCCTACTCCCGGACCCACCAAAAAAAAGGCCTTGTGCTACACTTGCCCGTAAGGTGGGGCGTGTAACAAATACCTTGACACAAGGTCAAAAGCCCGAAGGCCGATTAAAGTGGGGATAAAGGGGAGGGGAAGGTCGGGAACAAGCCGAGACACGAACCCTGCTGGTCTGTGCAGCTCATCGACCCACTAAGTGCAATGTGGCTCTAGTGAGACAAGCAGTTTCACGAATCCAAATTTGGATCCGGGCACGTATGCCGGGTTATAGCTTAAACTAGACAGCAAGGCCTAGTGCTATACATAGGCGACAAAGGTTGCAGCTCGCCCACCCGAAGGTGGCCAAACCGAATCTGGGGGCCTTTCGGCCTCGAATTTGCCATTGTTTGATACCCCATCTGACACGAATGCCAGACGGCCCAGCCAAAAGGCCAGGGAAGTAAAAATAATTTATTATCTTCATTTGATACTTTGTAGAATACACTTTATTCACTTCAACAGCCACTAATCTCTTCCTGTAGTTCTCAATTAATTTCTTCCAATAATTAGTAGGTATTTTGTACCATTCTTCTTGGCATATTGTCTTCAGATTATTGATGTTTACTGTTGCTCTTTTTCGGATTTGAATTTTCATAAATCGCCACAAGTTCCCAATTGGATTCAAATCCGGGTACTGACTTGGTCATTGCAAAACATTAACATTATTTTCAGACAACCACTGCTTTGTAGATTTAGCTATATGTTTGGGATCATTATCTTGCAGGAAAATGTAATCAGAAGGTGGCTCAAGACTCTCAACAGAAGACATCAAATTTTCTTCCAAGATATATTTATACTTTTAGGCATTCATTTTACCTTCTATTACTGATATTTTGCTCTCAGTTTTCGCTGAAAAACATCCCCAAATCATCATGTTGCCACCGCCAAATTTGTCAGTTTGTACCGTATTCTTTGGTGAGTAGGCTTCACCATCTTTCCACCACACATTATTTCGATAATTATGACCAAACAAATCAATTTTACTTTTATCTGTCCATATCACTCTTTCCCAAAATGAATTTTCCTTTTCCTTATACTGTCTTACAGATTTCAACCTTGAATCTCTATGCCGTTTCAATAGGAGAGGAGTTTTCTTTAGTCTCCGTGACTCTAGACCATTCCTCAGCATTTCATTACTTATTGTTCGTTTGGTTACATTACATCCTGATGAACACGAATCTTCCTGCAGCTCTTTACGTGTAACCATTGAATTTTGGTTAATGGGGCGTCCTAATTTTCTTGATAATCTGGGAGAAATCTTTCTTGGAGCACCTGTTCTTTTTTTGTTTTCAACTGTGTTACGTCTTTTAAACATTGCTATGAATGAACTTATCGTAGTAAAAGGAATATTCAGGTTGTTTGAGATATTTTAATAACTTTCTTCATCTTTCCAAAGCTTAAAAATTAGTGCTTTTTGTGAATTACTCAATTCTTTACCTCTGGCCATGATCAGAACCTTCTCTTAAAAGCAATCGCAGAAGGTTCCGGTAAGGATTTTAAGACTAGCTATAGTTACTTATAACATTATTGGATCCTTCTACAAGGCTAACTTTTGGTATTGATAGCATTATTGGAACAATCTAGAAAAATATTGCAACAATGTTGTACAGTACGATTATTTTTCAATCATGAAAAGGAATAAATGGCATTAATTTCTGTAAAATTAAGTGTAACCTCAGTTTATATGCACATATTATTAGAATATATCTTTATACAGCAAATGTATATGAAAATTTTGTTCTGGCTATGTTTGAAAGATAAAAAAATAAAAATTTTCATATGTACGAATATCTATTTCACCCCACTGTATATGATTTATAAACACATTTATTGGCGAGCCAAAGCTCATTTTTTACGCACAGTTAAATGGTTTCAAGTATTTTGATCAAACACGAATAATTCTATTTACTATTTAGTATTTTGAACGTAGTTGAATAGTTTCAAGTATTTCTATGTAACAGTAACAATTTTACACCAGCCATTCGTTTGCACACATTTAAGTAGTTATGCATATATGATTTGTAAGTGAATAGTTTGTTGGTGATTTAATCTTTAAATGAGTTAGAACCAATTTGTTTGCACAGAATTAAGTATTGCTATTGTTTCTACAAAGTTAGATGGTTTCGATTCTTGCTATCCAACACTGATAATTCTATTGAATATTAATTATTTGTTTACACGCAGTTGTTACAGGTATTGTAGAGTGTTCGCCAATGGACTGGGAGACCTGGGTTCAATCTCAGGTCGAGTCCTACCAAAGACTTTAAAAATGGTACTTGATACCGCCTTGCTTAACACTCAGCGATATAAGGTACGTATCAAGGGTAAAGTGGAGCAATCCAGGGAAAGGAGTAGCGCCCTCCTCTACACCTCGGTGTAGTAGCTATTGAAAAGGGAGCCTTCTGGTTGCCCTAAGGGAGACAACTTACTTATTCTATCCAACTCTATTCATTAATTTGCACATAATTTCAATAAGGAAGTTTTAACGTATAGTAATGCGCAGCGTCTGATTTAGTTCGTAATTGTATATTTATGTGCAGTGTTTAATGAAAATAAGTTTTAAAACAAAACTAAACGTATGTCAATTTTATATAGGAGTTTGTTGTTTTAATAGCAATTTTATATTTATGTACAGATTTTTTTTTCTGTAAGTAAAAAGAAATTGGGGGGAGAAATACATACCGAAGTGAACAAATAGCCGAATAACGACGTCATTGTGGCAGAAAAGCAAGAGTGAAGTGGCCTCCTGATTTTTAAAGGAAAGATTTAGAAGTCATCAGAAGAGCTTAGCTCTGATTTGCTGTTGCAAAATTATATATAGAGCCATTTCTGTGGTCATTTTTTTCTCCTTGTGTGGATGCGCAGGTGAGCTGCCGGGATGGGAGTTGGAGTAAGATCAATGCCAACTGTGTCATTTGGGTGAGGGGGTCTGATGTTGCAAGACCCGAAACCCCCCCATGAACCCAAAGGAAACATCACTGATGACCCATCCCGATGCATCAATTAAGTTGTATGATATAAATAAACACACAGTCAAATGGTTCCAAATATTACTTTGTAATACCAATAATTCTATTTTGCATACAGTTGAACGGTTTCAAGTATTCCATACGAATAGTTCCAAGTATTAATATGTAATGGGTTCAGGATTTAAGATGAACTGTATTGATCTATATTTTCTTTTTCAAGTAGAGGAATTATATTGTGAATTGAATTACCAAGACCAGAAAATCCGGCGAACACTTACACACGACATACGGAAACACTGGACAGCTGTTTCGACCTTATTAGGTCTCAGCAGCAGTGTATACCGTGATCTCCACCACTGAAGATCGAACCAGCGACCACAGAATGCAGAGCCGAAACTCTACCACTTACCATCAATCCATATCGCACACAAGTGACGCTATATTAACTAGTCATGGTAATTGCGTGGCCGATTAACCTGAATGTGTCTGGCGAGTTACATCCGTACTCTTTACAGAGGACACGGTCACCTCCAGGGCCACGTCTTCCCAAGAGGATTAGAAATATGCATCCACGTAATTATTATGACCTCAAAGGCAAAGATATAGATCTACACATGAACTGTGTGATGTAAAAAATTGATATAAACTATATTGTGAAAATTTTAAATGAAAATTTCAGACAAACCATACAATGTTGAAAATTTCTAATGAACCATATAAAATGCAATATTCCCAACCGCTGTGAATTAAAACTTGTTATACAGTTATACATATTTACCCAAACCCTCCACTCGGGCAGGATATGACACAAGGTTAATTTTCAAGCGGGGTTAAACAGGTTTGAATTCAGTTTTCCTTCTCCTAGACTAGACTGAAGAACCTAGTCTGCCCAACTATTTACCCAGAGCTGGAGGGAGAATAATTGAATTCTTACCTTTCCCGAGGGTATTAGTGCTATGTGAAATGCAATCAGTCTCGTCCAGGATTTGAACTCGTGTCACCGTGTCCATTTCATACGACGATAACCATTACACCACCAGTTATAAGCACGTGCACCTTTTTTTATTTATCAAGAAAAATGTGTTGAATTTTGAGTGAAAATTCAATTGCCCTTAAATTACATGATTTCACTAAAAAGGAAATTATTTAAACTATTTCTTAAAATTCGAGAAAAAGAAAAGAACATTTATTTGGATAGACAAAATACAAACTATAATAATTTTTTTTTCTTTGTAGGTTGGTTATTGACACAAGGTATGATAACGTGCTAAATCTACGGCTCTGATATAAGTATTAATCAAAAAACAGTCTCCAATGCATTCTTATAGTAAAACCCTTTCCAATGCATTCCAATCGTAAAAATGTTTCCAATATATTCTAATAGTAAAACACTTTCTAATGCATTTTTATAGTAAAACCTTATTTTATTTTAAAGATACTTGAAATCGGTGGCCGAGGGTCATTTATATTGAGATAACAATACTCTGTTTAACTGTGAGCAAAAAATAATTAATATTAAGTAGAATTAGAATTGTATAGCAATACTTGAAACCATTTAAGCTCTGTAAAAACAAATGAGTCACATTAAATATAATTATTAGAGTTACGAAGCAATACTTGAAACCATTTTAGAGTCCTGATTGTGGTATTAAACCGCATTCAGCTGGTGAGCTCCGAAGAGTATGGTGTATACCTTTATTGCCATTTCTACCTGGTCTCCCCTGACCTGGAGTGATAGCCCATATTAGGGACATATTTATAAGTGAAATAGAACTGTTCATTCATTTATTAGGGATTATTGTTTTAAGTTATTTGAAACCCTACAACTCTGTGCGAGTTGTTCGTATTATATAGGAATACTTGATAAATAGAATTATTAATGTTAAATAGCAATACTTGAAACCATTTAACTGTGTGCAAACAAATTATTTGATATTAAATAGAATTATTAGTGTTAGCAATCCTTTAAACCATTAAAATGTGTGCAAATAAATAAGCTCTAACTCGCTTAAAAATAGTTACCTATAATCTATTTGCTTACAAATCATATGCATATATGTTTGGAAGTTGGATTTGTATAAATAGGATTTGGCATTAGATAATAGACAAAGTTTGATATGCCATAAAACACCACCAAGCCTAACCAAATGTGCTTCTATTGTAAAAAACATTTTCAATGCATTCCTAAAGAAAATATCATTTGAAATTCTAAAATTAATAAAAGTTGAAAATTATTCAGAATTTTTCAAAATTTTCAAGTGTTTCAGCGATGATTTTTTTTATCACATATCGTAAATAGTTTCTTGAGCCTAAATAACAAAATCAAACCGAACTTTTTAATCTTGAATATCCATTTCCTATCTATAATTCTAATCTTCAACTTTAAACTAATCCGGCTTTGTATATTGAGAAAATATGCTCTTGCCATTATACACCATCCAATCCAATCTAACATCAAACAGCTAAGTGTAAAATCTTGCCAGAAATATAAATATATGAAAACAATTGTACAGAAATAAACGCTCGCGTTCATATCTGTCTGCACACACACACACACACACACACACACACACACACACACACACACATACATACACTCATACATACATATATATATATATATTTATATAAGGTTAAACCCACAATACAAATCACATTGTACATGAGAGAACATGTGAGTTTCATAAAGATCAAACACTGTTTCTAACAAGGTTATATTTGTCATTACTCGAGGTTATAAGTATCAAATCGATTAGGAACAAGTCAAAAGGAGAAGTCATGTACTGCGATCGATTTCTGAGGCATTGGTCTCAGAGTGCGTCTCTTATAGACGGATTTCCTATGCTACACATTGGAGAACTATTTGTGGCAATTGTTGATATCCGCTGGACAATTTCAGCCGGATTCTTTGGCGTAGAAATTTTAGTCAAGAGAAGCTGTTCATAGAAAAGTAGCCGCGAAAACTTTTTCTTTTGGAATGCAATATAAAAGAAGTCGGGCTCGAGTTTGAAGGCCTAAACAGCGAGGCTGGGGAAAACGGAAAGATATAGGAGAAATAAAAATGACCTTGGGTTTTATCAGAACAATCTGCTTAAGAAAGGATTCTAATTGTTTGATTTATTTCCAAGATTATTGATAAATCTGTGATAATAAATAATATTGAATAATAGATTTTTGGTTAGTTGTTGTTAAGAGTTTTTTTAATACAATATTCCTAACCATTAATATCAAATAATTATAAGTTGTCTAAATTTCTGAGACGAAGCTTGATGATTTTTATCATTAAGGGTTTTTGGATTATTGTCTTCATCTTTACTGTTATTTCCACAAAGTTTCAGCAGATATGTCCTCTGGCCTTCTTCAAGTGTTTTTCGAATTCGGAAACCTTCACGGAACTTCGAACTACGTCCTTTATTGAACCCATGGGGTCGCCTGTTCTGATTGCGTTGTGGAAATAACAATAAAGATGAAGACAATACTCCGAAAAACCCGTGATGAT
This sequence comes from Sepioteuthis lessoniana, assembly GCA_963585895.1. Classification (NCBI taxonomy): domain Eukaryota; kingdom Metazoa; phylum Mollusca; class Cephalopoda; order Myopsida; family Loliginidae; genus Sepioteuthis; species Sepioteuthis lessoniana. The sequence goes on along the minus strand of OY757909.1, from coordinate 105,940,659 downwards.
AATTCGAACTACTCCAAAAGAGTGGTTTCCTTGGTATAATACCTGATAATTAGACGCCAGTTCTTCAAATCTAGGGTGCGTGGAGTAGACCTTCATTGTCATTTCTCCCAGTTCCACTCTAACATGTTGTAGTAGTGTCTCTTAAGGCATCATCTATTGGTCAAATGGAGGGTGTCCTCGTAGTGTAATGGTTAAAGCGATGGACTGCGGAATCATAGTACGCGAGTTCGTACTACAGTCGCGCTATTACGTTCACTTTCGGGCAAATACCCTTGGGAAAGGTATGAACCCCCTTATCCTCCCAGCTATGGGTTAAATAGTACCACTACTGTTCTTTTCGGAGAATGGCTTTGGCATTAAATAACCTAAAAAGGTTGATATGCCATTAAGAAAGCAAACCTATTGGTCAAATAGATATATTTAAAAATCTTCTATAGATACAGTAAGGGAATTCTAAGCCTGATATTAATAATAAATAAAAATAATTGAAACCATAAATGCAAATTATTTGCGTTAAATAGGAATATTTTATATATAATTGTAATTTGTTTATATTAGGAATAGGGACTTGAAGTCATAAGTGTTTACTAAAAATTCTAATTTGATATATAAAATCGTAACTTTGTGAAATGGTTTAGTTTTTATATATAATTGTAATTTGTTTATATTAGGAATAGGGACTTGAAGTCATAAGTGTTTACTAAAAATTCTAATTTGATATATAAAATCGTAACTTTGTGAAATGGTTTAGTTTTTATATATAATTGTAATTTGTTTATATTAGGAATAGGGACTTGAAGTCATAAGTGTTTACTAAAAATTCTAATTTGATATATAAAATCATAACTTTGTGAAATGGTTTAGTTTTTATATATAATTGTAATTTGTTTATATTAGGAATAGGGACTTGAAGTCATAAGTGTTTACTAAAAATTCTAATTTGATATATAAAATCGTAACTTTGTGAAATGGTTTAGTTTTTATATATAATTGTAATTTGTTTATATTAGGAATAGGGACTTGAAGTCATAAGTGTTTACTAAAAATTCTAATTTGATATATAAAATCGTAACTTTGTGAAATGGTTTAGTTTTTATATATAATTGTAATTTGTTTATATTAGGAATAGGGACTTGAAGTCATAAGTGTTTACTAAAAATTCTAATTTGATATATAAAATCATAACTTTGTGAAATGGTTTAGTTTTTATATATAATTGTAATTTGTTTATATTAGGAATAGGGACTTGAAGTCATAAGTGTTTACTAAAAATTCTAATTTAATATATAAAATCATATAACTTGGTGAAATGGTTTAGTTCTTTGTTTAACGGCATATCAACCTTTGTGGGTTACTAAATGCTAAAGACATTTGCTTAGAAGAACATTAGTGGTACTATCTAACACATACCTAGGAGGATAAGGAGGTTCATACATTTCTCAAGGTGTTTTGCCCGATGGTGAATGTAATAGCGCGACTGGAGTACGAACTCGCTTACTACGATTCCACTGTCCATCCTTTTAACCATTACACCACGAGGGCACCCACCGAACTTTGTGAAAACAAATGTCTATTATTAAAAAGAAATATTTACTTGAAATCATATAATTAATAGTATCAGATAAGAATACTGGGTATCATAAAAGTATTGGTAAATTATCAGTATTAGATAGGAATACTTGGAATCATAAAACTGTGTCCAAATTATTCGTATTGGATAGAAATACTTGATGCCATATCACTGTAGATTATTTGCATTACGAATTGTTACTTGAAGCAATAATATTTTATGAATTGTTTTAATTTATTTGAAACCAAATAAATGACTATTATAAAATAGAAATAAAGTTGAGTAAAGTTGGCGACCGTAGTCGAGGGCAACCTGAAAGTCCCCTTTTCAATAGCTAATAGACCGAGGTGTAGGGGAGGGTGCTACTCTTTACCCTGGATTGCTCCACTTTACCCTTGAAACGTGAGTCGTTGGTATGACTCGACCTGAGTTAAAACCATATAATTGTTAGTATTAGATTGGAATACTTGATATCATGCAACTGTGCGCAAAAACTTTTTTAGAGACAACTGAAAAAATAATTGTAATCATTAATGTACAATAAATGCAGTTCCTTAACTTAAAGGCATAAAATAAGACAAGATAGGTTGAGATGTCGTTAAACTCAATAAATCAATCATTCACTCAATCAATTTCTGCAAAGGAAAGATAAAAGAAAGAAACAAAATGAACCCGATGATAAAATTGTATGGGCGTCTTAATTGATGACAATTTCTCTTCTGGTCTATCCTGGTCATTAGATGCGTGCCATACTTCGTAATATAGACTTGAGTGCTAATCCCTAACTATCAAGATATGGACAGCAGACAAAGATTGGTCAGTTTCCTATCCCATGCGGTTGTAATGGTCAGTTCTTAACTCTTCTGTCTATCTTCTACCAATGACTAACTATGGTAAACGAGGGAGGTCCTCCAGCACGGCCCAGTAGACCAACTGCCATTGCTCAAGGCTGCAGCTTATTTTTGGGATCAATCACAATGGACGATTGATGAACCCAACTGCCACGACCTTTCAGAGCCACTCGTTCGTTTATCTCTTGATTGCATACTTAAATATCTTCAGTTCAGACTTCCAGAAGAGAAACGGTTTTTTTCCTGCGCGCGAACCCCGCAAAACAAAAGTATTTAAAAAAAAATGATACTGAATCTAATAATGACCTCTGACGCCACTACCGCCGAAGACTTGAGTTTATGAAGGGCATTAAAAAAATAAATCTTTCATCCCCATTAAGAAATCCTTCTCTTTCTATTTTATCATCTCCCAACACTTGTTGAGCTCTCAAACTATTCTTTTGATACTACTATTCACATACATCCATGCACATACATATACAATATCTATACCTACGCACACCGAAACGGACATCAGAAATTCCTTTCTAATGCAAATAATTACTGCATAGCTCTGTGGTTTCAAGTATGTATTTTCATATAATAATAATTACGTGGTGCCTTCAATAAGTTTCCAGACTTTTTTGTACCGGCAATTAAAATAGTCGTAGACACTTGAAAATTCAGTATGTTACTGCTATACATCTTACGAGATGACTAATTTTTATGATTTCAGATTCAAATGAACAGCTACAGCAGGAATTGGAATACACCCTACTAAAGCCGGATTGTCACAGCTGGTGAATTTCAAAAATGCAATCTGGACTTTAGAAGAACGATATGCTATAAACGTCCGTTTTAAACTTAGAAAAAATGCCATGGGATGAAAGCTGGATCTACTGCTATGACCCAGAGACCGAGAGACAAAGTTCCCAGTGGAAGCATGCTGGCTCTCCCAGACCCAAGAAGGCCAGACAGAGCAAATCCACCCACAAACTTTTGATGATCCTTCTTTTCTTTTTTTTTTTTTTTTTTTTTGACAGCACTGGCATGATCCACATGCACAGAGTTCCCACTGAACAGACAGTCAACAAGGAATACTATGTTGAGATTTTAAGGGAGTTCAGGAAGAGATTCCATCGGAAGAGGCCAGCACTCTTCAAATCGGGTCAGTGGCATTTTCACCAGGACAATCCACCATTCCACAACGTCATCCTTGTCACAGACTATTTGACCAAGATGGGCATCAAGACACTCCCTCACCCTCCCTATAGTCCAGAGCTTGCTCCTTGTGACTTATGGTTATTCCCTAAACTCAGAGGCTGTCGTTATGAGACAATTGAGGAGATGAAAGAGGCTGCGACGAAGTTCATTGACATGCTCATACAAGAGGACTTCCACGAGGCCTTCCAGAAGTTGTTGGAATGGTCCAACAAGTGCATTGCAGCCGGAGGAGATTACTTCGAAAAGGACTAGAGTTTCATGTGTGTACTATCAATAAAATGCCCATACGAAAAAAGTCTGGAAACTTATTTAATGATCCTCGTATATAGTTTCAAGCAATTATTTCTACTTAATTAATATTTTGTTTGCACACTTGATATAAGTAACAAATAATAGTCATTTGTTTGCACACATGATATAAGTAATAAATAAGTCTTTAGTGTACCATTATAAATTCAAGCAACTATTTTTAGAACATAATTTACAGTTACATAGCATTTAGTATTTCAATCGAATACGACTACTTTTCAAACAGATCAATTTGAACCATAGATGTGACCCTAACAGGTTACCACTCCGGCCAGAGTGGACCAGGGAATAATGGCAATGAAACTGTACTCCACACTTCCCAGACCTCTAGAACTGGAGCTTCATCATTAGACATATGTTAGTATCATAGCCAGGACACCTCTGCACAGGATACAGTCATCGTATTTTAAGTCCCGCTGACAGGTTGATAAAATAATTTTGTTTTGATTCTTATAAAATCATGGAAAAACCAGTATTTTAGATTAATTTAATCTTCGTCATTTGTTTCTTTATTTTCGACGAAATAAGTTGTTTTCAAGTCGGTAAATTTTGGCACTAGAAAAAAAGACATAAACGAGTCACTCCCAATTTTACTGACCAACTTGGAACGATAGCTGGGATGTGGCCAAGAATTATCTTAAGAAGACTAAGCAAATAATACAACACTTGTTCCAAAAATCAGGGTTTTTTTCTTCTTCTTCTTTTGCGATGGACTATGACCACTATCAAACGATAATATAAAGAAAGTAATAAATATTTCGCGTTTTTAGAGGTCGGCATCTTTTAGTGTCGAAAAGGCCTCTCATTGATTATTGCTTTTTTTGGTCAAGATGGCTGTCCAAGTTAAGTACGGTCAGGGGAAAAACAGGAAAACGGCGTGACAAGATTCGAAAGGCATTTATGCAGCAGAAATGGTTGCAGAATCAGATATTTACGAGTGGTTCTGAAAAGTTCTGTACCAAACCAAGAAAAGAAAAATTTTTCTTAAGTTTTTACTTAACATTTTTAGAACATTAGAAAAAGGTACCCAGTCGGCTGGGACTGTAAAATTCACCGACTGCATCTCTTCAGAGGATTAAGACCCCCCCACACACACAAAGGGGTAGCCCCTGATAGGGTCCCATCAATGTGTCAAATAGAACAAACTATAAGTTCAAACAAATGACTGATGTTAAATTGTGACTCTTATATATACATGTGTGCAAAAAGAACTCAGGCTCGTTTAAGAATGTTATCTAAAAATATGTTTACAAATCATATACATTTGGGCACCTCTGGTGGTGTAACGGTTAGCAAGCTAGACTAGCAAACCTATACGAGTGAGTTCGAGTCTCATTAGGCGCCCCATTCATTCGGCTTTGTGCCACATCGAAGCAAAGAGCTTTGTAAATTATAAATCATATACATTTAATATATATATATATAAAGAAGCATTTGGCATTAAATAACCAACAATGGTTGATATACCATAGACTCCAACCAAACCAAATCCTATATATTTGATATATATGTATAAACAGGATTTGACCTTAAATAACCTTTAACGGTAGAAACATCTGAGACTTATAAAATTCTTGTCCCAAAAATATTTTGGATTTTCTTTCACGCAATCACTCGTATCAGAGGGATAAATATGAGAAATAGCATGTGTGTTTCTTTCACTGATGTCACTCTCATCTCGGTTAAGCCGAGAACCTCTCAGCACATTCAAAGATAGATAGATAGATAACAGGCTTGTTGTGTAATCCTATTTACCAACCCCTTCGCTCGGGCAGGATATGACACAAGGTCAATTTTTAAGCGGAGTTTAACAGGTTTGAATTCAGAGTTTTCCTTCTCCTCGACTAGTTGCCTCACCAAGGCTGAAGAACCCAGTCTGCCCTACTATTTACCCATACCTGGAGGGAGAATAATTGGATTCATACCTTTGCCAAGGGTATTAGTGCTATGTGAAATGCAATCAGTCTCGTCCAGGATTTGAACTCGACGATAACCATTACACCACGGGCACCTTGTTGTGTAATGGTTATCGTCGGAGGAAATAGATCCGGTGACATGAGTTCAAATCCTGGACAAGGCTGTTTGCATTTCATATAGCATTAATACCGTTGGAAATCCAACTATTCTCCCTCCTGCTATGGATAGATAGTAAAGCAGACTAAGCTTTTTAGTATTGGTATGACAACTGGTCTAAAAAACAGAAAACTCTTTAAAAAATTAATCTTGAGTCGCATCATGTTCGTGATAAATGGGTAAATGTATAACAAGCTTAAATAGATCAATAGAGACATACGAGGATCATTAAATAAGTTTCCAGACTTTTTTTCCATATGGGAACTTTTACTGAAACTCTAGTCCCCTTCGAAGTAATCTCCTCCGGCTGCAATGCACTTGTTGTACCGTTCCAACAACCTCTGGAAGACCCCATGGAAGTCCTCTTGTGTGAGCGTGTCAATGATCTTCGTCACAGAAAAGTGCTGGCCTCTTCCGATGGAATCTCTTCCTGAACTCCCTTAGAACCTCAACATAGTAACCCTAACCCTAACCCTTTGGCCAATCAACTCTGGTGTATTGGCTTCCTTACTCCTCCCACACCTCTCATCATCCCTCACAGACTCCCTGCTTTCCTTGAATCTCTTATGCCACTCAAAAACTTATGCTTGATTCATACAAGATGGTTGAAAAGCAGTCTGAAGCATTCCATACGTTTCTGTGACATTTTTTCCAAGTTTAAAACAGAATTTTATTGCATATCGTTCTTCTAAAGTGTCCTCACATCCAGATTGCATTTTTGAAATTCACCAGCTGTGACAATCAGGCTTTAATAGGGTGTATTCCAATTGCTGCTGTTCATTTGAACCTGAAATCATAAAAGTTGGTCAGTTATCACATAAGATGTATAGCAATAACAGACTGAATTTTCAAGAGTCTACGACTATTTTAAATGTCTGTACAAAAAAGTCTGCAATCTTATTGAAGGCACTACGTATATGAACTGACTAAGATGGATAGATAGATGTGTTCAGTACTAAAAAATGTAAAGTTGACGACCGTAATCGAGGGTAACTCGACCCCCCTTTTCAATTGCTACAACACCAAGGTGTTGGGGGTGCGCTATTAGTATTAGATAGGAATACTTGGAATCATAAAACTGTATGGAAATTAGTTGTATTAGGAACACTTGATATCATATAACAGTAAATTAATTGTTTTAAGAGTAGTTATTTGAAGTTGTAATAGGTTACTAAGGATTAAAATAAGTTAATTTAAACATATAACCATGCAAACAAATTATCATTAAATAAAAATAATTACTTGATGAAACCATGTAATTATTAGTATTAGATAGGAATACTTGAAACTATAAATCTTCAAATAATAAAGCTTATAATAAAATGAATTTTCTTAGAAAATAAATTTTATATTAAAATAAATTCTGTAATAAAATATCGTTTGGGCCAACAGTCTTTTGTCAGAATTATCCTGAAAATCCGTAAGGTGAAACCTGGGTTAGTAGTTTCTGGGTCTTTTAGGTATTCTGTATATATATATATATATATATATGGAGAGAGAGAGAGAGAGAGAGAGAGAGAGAGAGAGAGAGAGAGAGAGAGATAATACGTAAAAGACCCAGAAACTACTTACCGAAGTTTCACTTAACGGATCTTCAGGATAATTCTGACAAAAGACGGTTTGCCCTAACGACATTTTATTATAAAATAAATTTTATAATAAAATATCGTTTGGGCCAACTCTCTTTAGCCAGAATTATCCTGAAGATCCGTTAGGTGAAACCTGGGTAAGTAGTTTCTGGGTCTTCTGATATTCTAGTTTTGCTTTATTTAGTGTATAGAGAAGTTTTATGTATTAGCTTAGGTAACTGACGATTTTCTTTCTCTTTTGGCTAAGCATTGCGGTTCAGGTTGATTATTTTCAAGCAGTATTTTTAGTTTTTTATCTTTTTTTATCAATTTTTTTCCAGATATCGGTTGGTAATATATTTTTTCATTTACAAATTGTATTATTTGTTTTTTTCACGCCGTCAGAGCTATAGAAATTGTTATAAAAATAGAAATTAATCAATAGAATATAAGGTATGAAAATAAGAATTATATATATATATATATAACTGTGTGAAAATTATTAGTATTAGATAGAAATGGGTGATGCCTTATAACAGTAAATTATTTGCATTACGAATAGTTACTTGAAGCTATAATTTTTTAGGAAGAATTATTATTATTTACTTAAAACAATCTAAATGACAATTATGAAATAGAAAATAAGTTGAGTAAAGTTGGCGGCCGTTGTCTACCCGAAAGCTCCCTTTTCAATTGCTACTACACCAGGATCTTCAGGATAATTCTGATAAAAGACCGTTGGCCCAAACGACATTTTATTACAGAATTTATTTTAATATAAAATTTATTTTCTAAGAAAATTCATTTTATTATAAGATTTATTCTATAATAAAACACACACACACACATTATATATATATATATATATATATATATATATATATATATATATATATATATATATATATAATAAAAAAATATATATATATAATAAAATATATATATATATATATATATATATATATATATATAGAGAGAGAGAGTTGTTAATTTGGCGTCATTTGCGTGCGATATGAACTGGTGGCTGAGGTCTAGAATTTCGGCACTGCAATCTGTGGTCGCTGGTTCAATCTCCAGTGGTCGAGATCACTGTATACGATGCTGATTCGACCTAATAAAGTCGAAACTGCAGTACAGTTATTCCCTATGTCGTGCGTAAGTGTTCCCCGCCTTTTCTGGCCATGCTAATTCAATTCACCTTATAATTCATCGACTTTAAATGATAATGTAAATGCTATTTTCTTTTTATTACGAAGGATGTATTTATTTTTGGTTAAAGCAGTTTCAGTGCTATAAATTTTGGATATATATATATATAATGTGTGTGTGTGTGTTTTATTATAGAATAAATCTTATAATAAAATGAATTTTCTTAGAAAATAAATTTTATATTAAAATAAATTCTGTAATAAAATGTCGTTTGGGCCAACGGTCTTTTATCAGAATTATCCTGAAGATCCGTAAGGTGAAACCTGGGCAAGTAGTTTCTGGGTCTTCTGATATTCTAGTTTTGCTTTATTTAGTGTACAGAGAAGTTTTATGTATTAGCTTAGGTAACTGACGATTATTTTTTCTCTTTTGGCTAAGCATTGCGGTACAGTTTGATTATTTTCAAACAGTATGTATATTTTTAGTCTTTTATCTTTTTTTATCAATTTTTTCCAGATATCGGTTGGTAATATATTTTTTTTATTTACAAATTGTATAATTTGTTTTTTTCACGCCGTCAGAGCTATAGAAATTGTTATAAAAATAGAAATTAATTAATAGAATATAAGGTATGAAAATAAAAATTATATATATTTATATATATATAACGACAATTCAGAGTCTTCTTTCCAGTAGCAGTACTCAATTTACAAGATAGAACAACTCCTTTCTTCACTTCAGGATTGAATTTAAAAAACAACTTTGAAATGCAAACGAATCATTCTATGTCAACTCTCCTGTGCTCTTCAGGTAATCGTTTCGGATTCTTCTATAAAAAAATTTTTTACGCGTTCCAGTAACAAAGAGATTTTAAAAAATCCTAAGTATTAAATCTGTTCCTCTAGTTATAGTAATAATAATAAGTGGCAAACGACACTTGACGGAAGGAGTCGAACGACCAAATCAAGTAGTAATAAGAACGCTAGGAAAAAAGAAAACCTATAAAAACTTGGGAATTTTGGAAGCTGACATCATCAAACAAGTGGAAATTAAGAAAAAATTTAAAAAGAGTATCTCAGAAGAACCAGAAAATTACTCAAGACAAAACTTTATTGCAGGAGCCTTGTCAAAGGGATAAATACCTGGGCTGTCTCTCACGTAAGATACTCGGGACCGTTCTTGAATTGGACCTGAAAATACCTCAAACAAATGGAACATAGAATAAGAAAACTAATGACCATTCACAAGGCATTGCATCACTAGGATGACGTTGACAGACAGTATGTGTCAAGAAGAGAGGGAGGAAGAGGACTTGCCACCATTGAAGAGAGCGTTGACGCATCGATACAACGACTTGAAGTCTACATAGAAAAGCGCAGAGGAAGACTGATTATAGCCACCAGAAACAATACTAACGACACGAGAACCAGCAGAACGACAATAACCAGAAAACAAAGATGGGGAGAAAATCAACTCTGTGGACGTTTTAAGCGACTAACAAGCGACATCTCACACGAGAAAATGTGGACGTGGCTAAGGAAAGGAAACCATAAAAGAAAAACAGAATCTCTTCTAATAGCAGCACAAAAAAACACTATAAGAACTAACCATATCAAAACGAGAATAGATAAGGTACAACAAAACAGCAGTTGTACGTTATGTGATGATAGTGACGAAACAATCAGGGGGTGTCCTCGTGGTGTAATGGTTAAAGCGATGGACTGCGAAATCGTAGTAAGCGAGTTCGTACTCCAGTCGCGCTATTACGTTCACTTTCGGGCTAATCCCCTTGGGAAAGGTATGAACCCCCTTATCCTCCCAACTAATATTCTTCAAGGAGAATGGCTTTTGTATTAAATAACCTACAAAGGTTGATATGCCATTAAACAAAGAAACCAAACCAAACGAAACAATCAATCACATTATAAGCGAATGCAGCATATTAGCACAGAAAGAATATAAGACTAGACGTGACCGGGTGGGCAAGATGATCCACTGGGAGTTGTGAAAGAAATTGATGTTTGACCATACAAACAAATTGCATATGCACAACCCAGAATCTGTCCCGGAGAATTGGGCACACAAACTCCTCTGGGATTTTGAGATACAAACGACCAGAGCTTATAATAATCAATAAAACAACAACAAAAACTTGCAGAATTGTGGACTTTGCTGTCCCGGCGAACTACAGAGTAAAATTGAAAGAATGCGATGAAAGGGATAAGTACCTCGACCTTTGCTAGGGAATTAAAAAACTGTGGAACATTAAAGCGACGATTATTCCAATTGTAGTGGGTGCTCTTGGTACAGTCACCAAAGGATTGGTATAAGGACTGAACAACTTGGAAATAAGAGGACGGTTAGAGACTGTACAAACTACAGAATTGTTGAGATCATCCAGAATGCTGAGATGAGTCCAGGAGACTTGCAGTCACACAAACTCCGGTTGAAAACCATCAGCTAACTCTGATGTGATCAAAAAAATTTCCAGCTATCACTCAACCACCAGTGAAAGACTATCAGATAACACTGATGTGAAAAACTCTGAAAGAATAATTGATAATAATATCAGTCGACCGGGCGTAAAATAAACTGACTTTCTCTCAGCAAGTGACTGCATCTCCAAACAGGATTGTCTTGGACGTGTAACTAAACTGCATCTAATGGTAAGGCTCCAGTTCAAGAGGTCTGGGAGGTGTAAAGAACCCCTTCATCGCCATTTCTCTTTGGCCTACACTAAACCGGAATGATAGAACCTGTTAGGGCCCCGTCTATTGGTTAAATAGATATGTTTACAAATTATTTGTATTAGTTAGGACCATATGAAAAAAAAAAACTTAAGAAACAACTACACAAAAAATGCCAAAATGAACGTACAATAAACATGATTCTCTAAACTCTAGGTATAAAATAACACTTGCTTGGTTGGTATGTCGTTAAAATTAATCGGTCATAATCACATTTAATAGTTTTAGTTTGGTTTGGTTTCTTTATTTAATGGCATGTCAACTTTTGTGAGTTAATGTTAGGGTTATCCTTTTAAAAGGACATTAGTGATACTACATAATTCATAGCTGGGAGGGATAAGAAGATTCAACCTTTACTGACGGTATAAGTCCGAAACTAAACGTAATTGCGCGACCGGAATTCGAACTCTCTTACCGTGACGTTGCAGACCAGCACCTTAGCTAGTACACCACGGGAACTTCCCAAAATAGTTTTGGGATTTAAAAATTTTCAAAATTCTATTTAATTTTCTGAATGAGCCTTTGCTTCAAATTTGGATGTTCATACTTACTTTGACAGGGCGTGTACAGAGATGGATTCATACCTTTCCCAAGAGCAATAGCACAAAGTCAAACACAAACAGCCTCTTTCAGGACTTAAACCCAGTTTAACGACTCCATTTCCAACGAGGATGACCGTCACGCCATAACTTTTTTTGACGAGGGTTATCATTTTCTGTAGTTTTCAAAAATGTAATCAAGGCAGGGGTATATCTTCTATACTTTTCTTCCTTAACAGTTCTGAAAATATTCGAAAAGCTACCTTTCCCAGTCGGCTGGGGTGGTAGAATACACCGAATGTACCTCTACAGAGGGCTAAGACCTCCCCCAATGAGTGTCCTGGATATGACACTAAACAATCTGATGATAAGATTCCAGCGATGCTGGGGCTTTGGAGAATGCGGAGCACCCCTTCATTGCCATTGCTCTCGGGTCCACTCTGGCCTGGAATGGTAGCACCAGATAGAGCCCTATCTATGGGTTAAATAGAACTAAACTGCATACACATGCTAAGCTGAATTGCTTGAATTAGAACTTTTTGACTTAACTGAATAGCTTAAAATATAAATGATTTTGACAATTAAACTGTGTACTTAGATTTAAACTATGTACTTATGCTAAACTGAATTGTTTGAAATGGAACTGATTATTTGTATAAAAATGGATTTGGCCTTAAATAACCTATGAAGGTTGATATGCCATAAAACTCAAACCAATCAACAACCAAAAAGCCACAATGTAAAAAGATGACTCTTTATTTGAGTTTCTTTTATCAAATAATATGTGAGAGGAAATAGTTTAAGTTTTTTAATTTCATTTGCAAAATTAAACGTATGCAGTAACTATATTTATTACTATTACGGTAGTATCATAGTAATTGTTTTTCGTTGTTGTTTTTAATATTTTACCATGTATTTCATGGTTTCTGACCATAATACTTTGAGTTGTCTTCCATCTTTTGGCTGATTAATTGATTTTAATGGCATGTTAATTCGTCTAGAGTTATTTCATGCCAATTTTATGCGTTCATATTTACTTGTTTTGAGCAGTCGTTTCTGAAGGGTTTTTTTGCAAGCAGTTCTATTGAACTCGAAAAATGTTTAAGCAGATCGATTTAACTTGTAGATGGAACTCTAAAAGGTATTATCACTCCCAGACCGAGTACACCAGCTCATAATAGCAATGAAAAGGTACTCCACATTCTCCAGATCTGGAATCTCACCATTAGATGCGGTTTAGTGTCATACCCAGGACAGCACTTTTGGTAGGTACCTCTCAGCAGGAGGTACAGTCAGCGTATTTTAACACCCACCTCGTTAGATAAAGCTTCTGTCTGAAGTTTTAAAGATTTTTTTTTTCCTAATTTTGGCATTTCGTTACCTTAAAGATAATAGCTGATACCCCTGTAATTTTCCACCCAAATAAGTGATTTCTGGTTTTATTTTACACTTATGCAAAGGGGTTTCGAAGTTATAGGTCCCTCAAAATCTGGAAAATGACTTTTTCGGAGCCTCTGGTAAATTTTTGGCTGGCCGCCAAAACGTTCAAAATTTTATTGCATTATTTTCATTAAATGTATTGTCTTGTATAAAACGCTGAACGAGAGTTTAAAAGCAAACCATTACAGCAAAAACTGAAATTTCTACGTGCTCCTCCAAAACATGGAAATGATGTGAAAAGTTGGAAAAAATTGTTCAAATAAATCAATTTAGAGAATTTAGAAGCAGAAAAAAAATTGGTATTTTTACTTTTCATCGAAGGAATTAAAAATCGAATTTTAAAACGAACTTTAAATTACACGCAAATTCTTTTTCTTTTTCTTTTTAACTAGACATTTATTTTAACCAGCGATATTTAAGGCTGAATGAGGATCTGACAAGGAATATATTGGGGCTACTGAGTGGCCCTGGAAACAGTGATTGTACAATCATTGTACCATCATGGGTCATCATGTCAGGATAAATTTTATGCCATAGGATGTTATTAAAGTAGTAATTTACAAAGCTTTTTGCTCAGATGTGGCACAAGACCGTATGAATGGGACACTCAATGTTATTAAAGTATACACGACTATTCCAAGATAGAAATTGCATAAAAACTTGAAAATGAGCGGAAAAACTTGAAAAAATGCTTTATTTAGTAACAAAAATCTTGTTGACTATATTCGTCAGAAAAGTTATGTAGTATTGGATTCACTGAAATGACAAATTATTAAAAAAAAGATCAGGATTTATATCTAAGTGAAGACAAATATTTGCACTACAATTAACCACAAGACTGGATTAGGTCAGATGACAAAACTACAAGGATGGCTTTGGTATTTTAATAACCCACCAAGGTTGATATGCCATGAAACAAAGAAGCTAAACCAAAAGAAATATGCATGCTTCGTGTAAAACAGTTAAATATGTGACTTTAAACCAGAGTAGGCTTAAGCAGTTATATATATAGAGAGAGAGAGTGGCAGAGAATCATGAATTAACGCTTTTTAGACCAATTTTTCATCTCAAGAACGATAAGTCGTCATTGCATAAAATATGATTTTAAAACGTTGAAACTTGCCGTTTCTAAGCTGAACCTTGCCGTAACTTAAATCCAAACTGTCTCTGCATAGCATATACCACAAAAAAAGCTATCAGTTAAGATAAAAATGTTTTTACTAAACATTGCTCACTACTATTAACACCTGTGCATATGATAGGTACAAATATTTTAAATAATAAACTAAATTAAGTAAAAACTTCAATATATTAACTAAAAGCTTATGTTTTGACATTAGCTAGACCAGGTCAATGTTTAGATTACTTTTTTATTTGCGGTAAGCATCGATTTTTATTTCATTTCTGTAATTTTGAAAGTGTAAATGAATGTTTGAATGTTTTCTCTTTATGTCGTTGGATGTAAAAGAAACATTTTTGTAGCCTAGCATCACCAAATATAAGGATCGTTCCTTACACGCAATATGTGATTAAAAAAGAGCTTTTTATGGCAAAAAATTAGGGATCGTAATCGTTTATTTCTCGGGTATAGAAGGTTGATAGATATATAGGCAAATAGATAAAAACAGATTGTGATAGATAGATAGATAGATAGATAGATAGATAGATAGATTTGGTTTGGTTGGATTTTATCACATATCAACCATTGAAAGTTATTTAATGCCAAATCATCTTTACACACACACACACACACACACACATATATATATATATATATATATATATATATATATATATATATAAAATATATGATTTGGTTTGGTCGGATTTTATGGCATATCGGAGGTTATTTTACGCTAAATCCTTTTTATACATATATATTAAATATATATGATTTGATTTGGTTGAATTTTATCACATATCAACCATTGTAGGTGATTTAATACCAAATCATCTTTATACATTTATATATTAAATATATATTATTTTGTTTGGTTGGATTTTATGGCATTTTAACCACCGTACGTTATTTTACGCCAAATCTTCTTTATACATATTTATCAGATATATATGATTTGGTTTGGTAGTGTTTTTTGCCATATCAACAACTGTAGGTTATTTAATGCCATATCACCTAATACATATATATCAAATATCTATGGTTTGTAAATACATTTTGTTGATAACATTTTAACCGAACCTGAGATCTTTTTTTGCTCACAGTTAAATGGCTTCAAGTATTTCTGGGAGGAATTCGATTAATGATTAATTATTTATTCGAAGAAAGTTAAATGGTTTCAAGAATAACTATATAGCAGTAACAATTTATTTGCACAATTTCAAATGGGTATACACATTTTATTTGTAAGTAAGTGGATTGTCGGTAATTTTATTTTTAAATGTGTTATGTTGTATATTGACCTTCGACCCGGCCAAACATGGCATTCCAAAGTGATGCACTGGAAGGAAGTGACACATTCCGATGGCAGTTATGAAAAGAAATCGCGTAGGCGGGCTTGGCTGACAATATGGGACAAGGTAAAATCCCATGGTACACTCATAGACTGATGCACCGGAAGAGAGTGACCTGTGAACTGCATGACAGTTATTTCCGCTTGATGACGATCAAACATGCCATTCCAAAGATTGAGTGGACGATTGAACTATTACATTACTCGGTGAAGACAGGAGGTCAGTTAGTTTGGAGATCAAAGAGTTGGAGACAAGATGTGGTAGAGAAAGCCACCACCCACCAGTAGGGGCCTCGGGACCCCCGATTGAGTTGGAGATCAGATGAGTTAGAGACAAGATGCGGTAGAGAAGGCTATCATCCAGCAGAGAGCTGGGCCCAGCCCTAGAAAACAAGAAAGACACAACACTGATGGCCATAAGAGTGGGGGTCAATATACTGCAGTTCTGTTCGGTCTCCAACTCCCTCTCACACACAAGCCTTTTCAAATTAAGTGAGAGGTATATTTTTGAAGAAGTTTTCGCTCGTCTTATTCATTGTGTCAATGTGTATTCTGCATGTATATATGTAGCTGTATATGCTTGTGAGTATACAACAGTTAGAACTAGTTTGTTTGCACACTACTATTGCTATTGTTTCTACACAGTTAAATGGGTTCAATTATTGCCATATAACTAATAATTCTATTCAATATCAATCATTTGCTTTCACATAGTGAAGTAGTTACAAGTGTTGCTATGCAACATTAACAATTCTATTCAACACTATTCACTTATTTGTACACAGCCAAATGGTTCCAAGTATTGCTATGTAATAAGAACAATTCAATTCAATCACAATTATTTGTTTACAAGCAATTAAATTGTCAAACAGTTCTATTTCTAACAATTCAATTCAACCTAAGTCATTTTTTACTCACAGTTTAGGTGTCAGACAGTTCGATTTGACCCAGAGA
Source organism: Sepioteuthis lessoniana (assembly GCA_963585895.1). Taxonomy (NCBI): domain Eukaryota; kingdom Metazoa; phylum Mollusca; class Cephalopoda; order Myopsida; family Loliginidae; genus Sepioteuthis; species Sepioteuthis lessoniana. The sequence goes on along the minus strand of OY757909.1, from coordinate 105,923,785 downwards.
TAGGATCCTATCAGGCTCTACTGTTCCAGGCCAGAGTGGACCAACGAGCAACGGCAATGAAGAGGCAATCCATATTCCCTAAATCTCAGAGGGTTTGGTGTCATATCCAGGACATTTGTTGGTAGGGGTCTTACCCATTTCCAGAGATGCAGTCGGTGTATTCTACAGCCCCTGACAACTTGGTTGGATATATAAATAGAAAGGAACGGACTGAAATAATTGACTTGGTTTCTGTGTTTAATGGCATATCAATCCTCGCTGGTTATTAAATGCCACAGCTATCCTTTTAGAAATACAATAGTGGTAATATTTAAACCATACCTGGGGGATAAAGAAGTTCAAAGGTATTAGACCGAAGTGAACGTAATAGCGCGACTGAAGTTCGAACTTGCTTACAATGATATCGCAGTCGAGCACTTTAACCACTATACCAAGGGGGACTCTCCTTAGATAGATAGATAGATAAATAGATAGATAGATAGATAGATATGAACAGGCTGAAATAGATAGATAGATAGATAGATAGATAGATAGATAGATATGAACAGGCTGAGATAGATAGATAGATAGATAGATAGATAGATAGATAGCCATCATACTAGCTCATTACAAGGTAATAACTCATGACTTTTTTGAAGAGATTTAGAATGATATGAATCTTGAATGATTTATTGAGGGATAGGATTTTTTGAACGATTTTCCCTATTTAATTGTAAATCGATCAGCAACAGGTATTTTCTATGTTTCTATTCGTCATGGCAGTATCAAACGAGACAAGCTCAGGACTTGATCTTTTTTGGCTCACTCAAAGCGAGTTGGCGAAGGACTGAGAACCACTTCCGATAGGGATGAGAGTTGTCCAGTTCTACGCTTTTGCTACCACAACCAGAGTTATCTGCCCCTGATTTATTTCCTCTCACTGAAATTTCTTTTATGGTGTGGGATAAAAGCATTTCCTGTACACGATGGAAGACTGCCACCGAAGGAAGAATGGACTAGACGTTTCCTCGATATCTTATCGAGGAGTTTTTATCTCTCTTTTTCGTTTTTTTTTTTTTTTGTTTTATTGTGTTTTTTTTTTCGAATATAAAAGACGCGAAAATTTGGAGGGAATGGATAGGATGTAAATTGAAACAGCTTTTTTCCCTTTGTCCTTATTATAGCACCATTTATAGAGACGCTTCGATCAGGATTCTGTTTCTGGCGTCACTCGTAACAAGTCTGTCTCCAGCTGGTCTTGCAAGTTATGTTAAAGTACGTAGGCGTTGTGAAAGCATATAAATTATTCATGTATGAGGGCAATTAATAGACCAGTTCATGTACCTTGGTAGCAATACCTCATCAACTGAAAGTGATATAAGAGTAGGTAAAACGTGGACTGGTATTGACTGGTTATCGACCATATAGAAATCTGATGAAATAAAACGGGAATTCTCTCAAGCTGTTGCTGTATCAGTACTACTGTATGGTTACACCACTTTGATTCTAACAAAAACTCGGTAAAAAGTTGATGGTAACTACACAAAGACACTGCATCCTGTTTTGAATAAATCTTGGTAGCAATACACGACGAAACGGCTAGAGAGCCCAATTTACTCTTCCTCCATTTATATATATATATATATATGCAAATACCTACAGAGTCAAAAGTAATCTACCTAGGTTTCACCTAACCGGATCATTAGGATAAATTCTGTCTTTTTTTAACGGGATATCTTTAAAAGAATAAGGGATGCTTGCTTGATCTATAACGTATTAAACTTAGAAAGTGTTCAATAGAATTAACCAGAGCTATGACTATATTTATTTCAGTTTTATACCTATTTTATGATTCTGACGAGTTAAAAAGCCTAGATGATACAATTTGTCAATAAAGATCTTATACAAACTGATATCTGGGGAAAAATTCTATTAAAAATATTGTTCGTCATCCGGAGATACAATTCACACAAACGAATTATTGAAATAAATTTATGTCTTAATATTTGTTGAGTTTTATTACACAAGAATATTGAGAGCAGTATTAAACAAGTCCTGGCGACAACACCCCACGAGACTCCAACTATACGGACACTTGCCCCCCATCACGAAAACTATACAAGTCAGACGAACCAGACACGCGGGACACTGCTGGAGAAGCAAGGACGAGCTCATAAGCGATGTACTCCTGTGGACCCCCACATATGGATGTGCAAAAGTAGGACGACCAGCACGAACTTACATACAGCAACTATGTGAGGACACAGGATGTAACCCTGAAGACCTGCCGGAGGCGATGAATAATAAGGAGAAATGGCGAGAGAGGGTCAGGGATATCCGCGCTGGCGGCGCGACATGATGATGATGATGATGATGACTAAATATTAAGGAGATAATTTGTATTTGAGGGTTTTTAAAAGTATATTTTACATATTAATAGGTATACATTGATTTGTTTGTTTCTTTGTTTGTTTGTTTGCTTGGGGTTTATGACATATCAACCTTTGCATGTTATTTAATGCTAAATCCATTTTTATACAAATAAGCAGTTCTATTTTAAACAATTACATAATTTAATTTTCAAAAACATATCTATTTTAGGCAATTCAGTTTAGTCAAACGGTTCTATTTCAAACAGTCAAGTTTAGTATCAGTATAGTTTTTGTTTACTCATAGTTGAATGTCAAAACAGCTCTATTTCGGACAATTCAGTTTAGTATAAGTGCACAGTTTAAATATTAAAACAGTTCTATTTCAAGCAACTCAGTTTAGCATAAGTACGTAGTTTAGTTCTATTAGGATGCTATCAGTTGCTACCACTACAGGCCAGAGTGGACCTGGGAGCGGTGGCAGTTAAGGGGTACTCCGTATTCCCCAGAGCTCCAACATTACTGTAGCTTCACCATCAGATTGTTTAGTACCATGTTCAGGACACTCGTTGGGGGGGGGTCGTACCCTTCTACAGAGAAGCAGCCGGTGTATTCTACAGTCTCAACCGACTGGGAAAGCCATGCATTGAGTACTCTATTGGAATATTCTGAAAAATATCATCTATTCTATAAGTTGTCTGAATTTCTGAGACGAAGCTCGATGATTCTTATCATTCACAGTTTTCGGGTTATTGTATTCATCTTTATAGTAATATTCACAACGTTTCAGCCTATGTGTCCGCCGGCCTTCTTCTGTCATTCATAAATCATTTACTTGCAAGGGGTTTAAATGTCAAACAGTTCTCTTTGAACTATAGATATGACCGTAGCAGATGCTACCACCCCGGATCAGAGTGAAATTAGGAACGATGACATTGAACGTGGTGGGGTAGACAACAACTATGGAATGCAGTAGTTACTGGGGATACGGTTACAAGACTCAGCATTCCTATCCGAGGTCGCGGCTAATTACCTGAAGAAGGCCAGAGGTGAAATTTGGCCGAAACGTAGTGAGAAAAACAACAAAAAATTACCAAGATGAGGACAAAAAGTCCGCTATAAAAATAGAATTAATTCTCAGATTAAGAAACCTCATCTCAAAAGGATTCCCAATTGAAGGAGTACTCCTCATTTCTCATAGCAACAGCTTTCTTGTACCCTCATCACCAGATTGTTTTATGTCATATCCACGACACTCGATAGAGCTGGAGTTTAACTCGTCTGCAGAGATGTTGTTGGTGAATTCTGCGGCACCAGTCGACTGGATATCTTTTTTAATTTAGATTTATTAATCTTAAAAATGTAAAGCTTCAGTTTCTATACTTTTGTCATCACACTTCTTATACTGATCTAAGGTTCTTTGAAAAAGGTTTTTGGAAAGTGAATGAAAACATTTCAATGCCAATTCTTTTTTGAAATAATATATTATTTCGAGGGAACGTCAAATTTTTAAAAGACTTTATTTATTCATTTACTTATTTAGAAAGAAAGAAAAAGAAATATTTTTAGTTTCCAATAAAGCTAAAAATAGACACAAAGTCATTTTGTATTGTAGTATACTACGCAGGAAGCAAGCCTCCTACAGTAACGGGTTTAGAAATTCCGTCGGCATTCCCATTGCGGAGCGCCTCAGGCACCGGGAAATAACATCAGGCCTGAAAGAAAGAAAGAAAGAAAGAAAGAAAGAAAGAAAGAAAGAAAGCCTTTAGATCTATATGACTGTTTTGACCGCATTCTTCAAATTCATTGCTCTTGTGGGAAACAACCAACCCTTTTTATCTTAAAGTTGCTAAAATACGATGGCTGAGGGTTACTTGCACGGAGATAACTGCTTTAAACCATTTAAATCTGTAAAATAAAATTATCAATATCAAACAGAATTATTAGCGTTAGATAGCAATACTTGAAACTATTTAGCAGTGAGCAAACAAATGAGGTCTAATTCGTTTAAAGTTAAATACAAATTATTCGCTTACAAGGTGTATATATATATATATATATATATATAATTTGTCATTGAATAACCCGCAAGTGTTGATGTGCCATAAAATCAAATTCCCAACACGTACATACACACACTTGCCCTGTCAACTGGGGCTGTTAAATACACCGACTGCATCTCTGTGGAGGAGTAAGACCCACCCACAACGAGTTTCAGGATACGACACGAAACTCTCTGATAGTGAGGCTTCAGTAATGCTGGAACTTTGGGAGACGCGGAGTACCCCGTCATTGCTATCGCTCTCAGTTCCACTCTGGCCCAGAGTGGCTAGACCTGATCAGGTTCTATCTATGAATCAAATAGAACCGTTTGACATTTAAACTGCGTGTAAATAAATGACTGATGTTTAATTTGATTGGTAATGATACACGACAATACTTCGAACCGTTTAACCGTGTGCAAAAAATTGAGAACTTAAGCTCCTTTAAAAACTTTATCAATAAAATGTGTTTACATATCATGTATATTTAATATACGTGTATAAACAGGATATGGCGTTAGATAATCTACAAGAGTTGAAATGCCATGAAACCAAATCAAAACAAACTAAACTAGATCTGATAGTTGTGCCGCACTGGGAAGTATGGAGGACACATTCATTACCATTATTTCCAAATTCACTCTGACCCGGAGCATCAGTGCCAGTTAGGATCAAGTAAATCTGCCAAAAATATATTCATGTTCGATTGGACTGAGTATAAAAGAAACCCTTAAGAAACATAAGAATGTAAATATAAATGTACAATGAAGGTAATTCCCTAAACTCTCAACTGGAAATAACCCAAGATAATTCACCTACCATTAAAATCAATCAATCAATCAGAACACTTCTAATTTTTATTTATTATTTGATAGAGTCATTTTGTGAGTGTATCTGTGTGTATGTATGTGTGTAATATGTGTGTATATATGTGTATGTGTGTGTAAGAATTTACCAACCCCTCTGTACAGGCAGGATGTGACATAAGGTTATTTTTAAGCGGAGTTTAACAGATCTGAATTCAGAGTTTTCCTTCTCCTTGATTGATTTCCTAACCAAGACTAGAGAAATTAGCGTTCCCTTCTATTTACCCATAGCTGGAGGGAGAATAATTGGATTCATCCCTTTCCCAACGGTATTAGTGCTATGTGAAATGCAATCAACCTCGTCCAGGAATTGAACTCGTGTCGACGTGTCCATTTCCTTTGATAGTAAACATTACACCAGGGCTATATGTGCATGTGTGCGTGTTTGTGTGTGTGTTTGTATGTTTATGCGTGTGTGTATGTATTTGTGATCCAGCACGATAACAACAAAATATCATTTTTTGATGTGTTTATATTCCTCAAAGTCGTACGAGTTCTACAGAACTTTCTCTTCTTAACGAAATAGAATATTCTAATTACATTGCTATGCGATAGAATTCAATATCCAAGAATTCATTTTTTTTTTTTTTTTTTTTTTTTTTTGCAGAGTACAGCAAAAAACACTCTAAGTGCTGGAAGATATGCGAAGAATTAGTGGCAAGGATTTTTGTGCTTCTTCTGTACAAAACGAGAAATCTAAATGGAGTAAATCACGTGAATGGCAAAAAGAAAAACAAAACTATCTGGTCCATCCAATTTTCTGCTTTGTTGCTTGCTGGGTGATACGCCTGTCAAGGTTTTCTGATTCGGTGGAAGGCATTTACGTTGCCATATTTATTAGCACGCCTCGTCTTAAACGTCTGCTCAGTGAAAATACAACTGAGAGTGAATGCCAGTATAACTCGATTTTACTAGTCATTTAGCTTCAAGCTTTTAGCCGATAAGCGTATTCAGTCTCAGACTCCATTTTTTTCTTCTTTTTTTTTACTTTCCTACTTTTTATTTTTCTCGATTCAAAAATATTATTTTTTTCTTATTTTAACCATTGTTCCTCGAGATAATAGTTTTTCTTCAATCACTGATACCCTGATTCTATTGTTATAATGCAATAAGCCCAACTGCTGGTTTTTATAAAAGTGGATGACTAAAATAGTACAGAATAGAGCCAAGGTCACCAGTTGACAGGTGACACTATTTAAACAAGGCTATTTACCTCAAGAAAGCTCACTTTTCAATAACTATTACACCGAGGTGTAGGAGAGGTTGTTACTCCTTTCCCTGGATTGCTCCACTTATCCTTGATCCATAACTTATAATCCTGAATGTTAAACAAAGAGGTATCAAACCATTTTGTGAGTCTCGATCTAGGATTGAAGCCAGGTCTCCTGGACTATTGACGGACACTAACCATTATGCCAATGGGCCGGGTGAAAACGAAGCCTTCAGGTCGCCCTCGACTAAGGTCGGCCAACTTACTTATTTATCTCAAAATAGAAATTGAGATTAATTGATTTTTTTATTTATTTATTGATTGATTTTAACAAATCAACCCACCTGGGGTTATTTTATGCCGAGAAGTTAAGGAATCGCGTTCATTGTACGTTTATATATTCATCTTTTCTTCAAAACCTGGACGAGGCTGTTTGCATTTTACATAGCGTTAATACTCTAGTGAAAGTCATGAGTCCAACTATTTTCCCACCAGCTACGGGCAAATAGCGGGGCAGACTGACTCCTTAACTTTGGTACAGCAACCGGTCTAGGAGAAGAAAAATCTCTGAATTCTAACCAGTTATATATAAAAACCTCGACCTGTTTTCTCCTAGCCACGACATTTAGGTCTGGGCGTCGTTCTTCCGATAACTAACAGACTGGTTCTTCTTTTTTAAGTCCCCAAGTCTCATGTTTAACTGTTTCGTAAACCTACCACAAGAGTTCTCGTAATCGATCTCTTATTGCTGGGTCACTGGTAATGAAAGACGGCCACTCTACTATGTTTTGCTTAGTGTGGCATACAAAGTTTTGGTTGTCGACTAGTTAGTCATTTATACAAGTACTAAACAGGCTCATTGTTAACTAAACTTTGCTGATCGCGCGAGAAGCAGTAAAAAAAAACTTACTGACGACAATACTATTTATTGACTTTACCAAGGCCTTTGATTCCATTCACAGAGGGAAGATGGAACAAATCCTACTAGCATACGGCGAACCAAAAGAGACCGTCGCAGCAATAACGATTCTCTATAAAAACACCAAAGTGAAAGTACGGATGGAGACACAGAATACTTCGACATTGTAGCAGGAGTACTGCAAGGGGACACACTAGCCCCACACCTCTTTATAATCTGTCTTGACTACGGGCTTAGAACATCAATTGATAAAATCAGAGAAAACGGCTTCGAGCTGACAAAGAAGTAGAAGGTACCCCGCAAAAACAATTACCGACACCGACTACGCCGATGACACAGCGATTCTGGCAAATACATCCAACCAAGCTGAAGCACTACTGCATAGTTTGGAACAAGCCGCCGAAGGCATTGACTTCTACGTCAATGCACACAAAACGGAATACAGGCGACATTTCCACACAAGACGGAACCTCTCTGAAACTGGTAGACAAGTTCACCTAATTTGGAAGCAGTGTCTCATCAACCGAAAAAGAATGAAGGCATGGACAGCTATCGATAAGCTATTGATCATATGGAAGTCAGACCTGACCGATAAAACGAAACGCAGTTTCTTCTAAGCAACGGTCGTATCGATACTGCTATATGGATGCACTACTTGGACGCTAACTAAACGGCTGGAGAAAAAGCTAGACGACAATTACACAAGAATGCTGCGAGCAATCTTGAACAAGTCCCGGAGGCAACACCCCACAAAGCACTAACTATACGACCACCTACCTCCCATCACAAAAACTATCCAAGTTAGACGAACCAGACATGAAGGACACTGCTGGAGAAGCAGGGACGAGCTCATAAGTGATGTACTCCGATGGACCCCCACATATGGCCGAGCAAAAGCTGGACGGCCAGCTCGAACATACATGCAGCAGCTCTGTGGGGATACGGGATGTAGCCCTGAAGATCTACCAGAGGAGATGAACAATAGGGAGAGGTGGCTAGAGAGGGTCAGGGATATCCGTGCTGGATGATAATGATGATGAAGATACAAAAAAGGAAGGTGTATTTGAGCTAGAGAAAGAAAATCAGAATCAGAGAGAAAGAGAGAAAAAAGTTTAAAATCCAATTTAAAACCAATGATGCTAAGGGGAATCAAATGTTTTGCAAAGATTTTATACATTTTAGTTTGCGGCTCATATATGACATGAGCGAAGGAGGACCATGGAATGGTACCGTCTGCAGATAGTATTATCATGGTTGTTGGTGCGCTGGAACATTGTACATTGCTTCACTCCCTGTGTAATTTAAAAGCCGCACAGATGAGCGTGCAACATAGTCTAATTTGCGAACTTATGCTTTACAGGTTCGAACTGAGCTATAGCATCGTGGAAGCAACCAAAAATATTTATGGTACAAAATGTGAAGACGTTGTAGATTGCAGTACAACAAGGAATTTTGCACGGTTTGTAAGGACCTCGACCATTAGGTATGGCCAGAAAAATTGATTCTGATGTTGTACTCCAAACTATAGAGGCAAATCGAGTAGCAAACGGAGAGTATCAGGTGATCTTGGCATCTCATAGTCCAGTGTGGTTCGTCTCCTTCTCGACTTCAGTAAAAGCATCTGAAACTACATAGTGCCTCACATACTACTAAAATATTGCAAAACGTTTGTTTTAATACTCTAGTATTAATTAAAAACTCTTGATTGCCATAGATATGACATTAAATAATCAGATGGTGAGGCTCCATCCCTGGAGTTTTGGAGAATATGAATTATCTCTTTATTGCCATTGCTCCCAAGTCCACTCTGACCCGCAGTGGTAGCACCTGATAGGGTCCTATCTATGGGTCAAATTGAACTGTTTGACATTTAAACTAGGTGCAAACAAATGACTTATGTTAAATCAAATTGTTAGAAATAGAACTGTTTGAATATTTGACTATGCGTAAACAAATGACTGATGTTTAATTGAATTGCTAGTGATGCATAGCAATATTGAAACAATTGAACTGTGTACTAATAAACGAGTAATGTTGAATAGAATTATTAGTGTTGATACGCAATACTTGAAACTTTTTAACTGTGCGTCAAAAATGAATTGTAAGCGATGCTTGAAACTATTTAACTATGTGCAAATAAAACTAATGATGTTAGATAGCAATATTTCGAACTATTTAAGTGGGTGCTAACAAATCATTAATATTAAATAGAACTATTTGAGTAAAATACTTGGAACCATTTAACTATGTGCAAGCAATAACAATACTTGTGGGCAAACAAATTAGCTTTGATCATTTAAAAATAAGATTACCAACAAACTAGATGAACATTTTCTTTTTTAAGTCCAGCGTTTCCGTGTGTCATGCGGAAGTGTTCACTGGATTTTCTGGTCGTGGTTAATTCAATTCACAGTTGCACCGGTATAAGATAACCTGCAAGGGTTGATATACGAAAAACCCATCTAACCTAACCTAACGCAAAAACACTTGGAAAGATACGTTGAAAAATAAAAACTGCAAAAAATAATTATGAAGGTGCCATTGTTCATTGCAAACAGAAAAATATGTTTCCACATAATTGCCCAGTCGGCTGGGGGCTGTAGAATACACTAACTGCACCTCTGCAGAGGGGTAACCCTCTCCTATCGAGGATCTTGGATATATGACACTAAACAATCTGATGATGAGGTTCCAGTTCCTGGAGCTTTGGGGAATATGGAGTGCCCCTTCATTGCCATTGCTCCCAGGTCCACTCTGGCCCGGTGTGGTAGCATCTGATAGGGTCCTATCTATGGGTCAAATAGAACTAAACTGTGGTTTCGAGAGTTTTCTGGGTTTTTTTTGCATTTAAACTGTATTTATGCTAAACTGAATTTTTTAGAACAGATCTGTCTTTTTTATCTAAATGTGTGTAAAGAAAAACTATACTTATACTAAACTGAATGGTTTCAATTAGAACTTTTCAACTTAACTGAATAGCTTGAAATAGAAATGTTTTTGACAATGAAACTGTGTACTTATGCTAAATTGAATTGTTTGAAATAAAACTTGTATAAAAATGGATTTGACATTAAATAACCTACAAAGGAAGATATGTCATGAACCCAAACCAACCAACCTTTCCTGATAAAATATCAAATGATAAGAAAGTTGATGATGTTCCTATGTTTGATTGCTCTGGGATATAACTTGATAAACGGCCCATAAATTTCTAGCCAAACGACTTCATCCAATATCCGTCTATAAAGAAAATTTTCTTTAATACTAGTAATAGAAATACGTCTAACCTAATCAAAACAAGTAAAACTAATACAAAACTAAATGTCAATATACAATATTGGGATTGTGGTATGTAAGTAGTAGGGAAAATATTTGATAAGTTTGTTTTGATTTGGTTTCTTTATTTTTTATTATTTTATTTAATGCCAAAGCCATCATCGTAGAAAAACGGTTACACTTTTTAACCCATAGCTGTGGGGATAAGGAGATTATTACCTTTCTAAGGGTATTGTTATTTGACGGGCGCCCCATTAATGTGTGTGTGTGGCACAAGGCTGTTTTTAAGTGGGTCCAAGCGCAGGGCTGCATTCTAGACACATCTGGCGGGTACAAAAATGCCTCGGGCCTCGTCACTATTCCCCCAAAGTAGCGCCTCAAGCGCCAAGCGATAAACCTTGCCTAACTGAGGTGGGTTAGAGCTTTTGGCGACAACCTCCAGAGACTCGATGAATGTGTCAGTCCCGCCTGCGATACGCAACTGCTGGGCAAACCCGGCAGTTGTGTCTAGCATTTTTGACCAACCGATAACCCCAAAGTTCAATACCGACCTAACCGCCAACCCAAAAACGGCAAGTCAGAAAAGGATAATGGTGTCCAAAAATAAACGGAATAGCGTGATTCGAGTTCGAACCTGCTTACCTCGATGTCTCAATCCATCATTTTAGCCACGATTCAACGTGGACTCCGCCTAGGATAAATTTGATGAATGGAAAAATATAGTGTGAATGCAATTAATTAACATATTGATTTTAACGGCTTGTCATCTCGTCTATGGGTATTTTATGCTGAGACGTTAGGATATCCTGTACATTGTACGTGGATATTTACATTTTTTAAGATTACCAAAGGCTGATCAGGAATGAATTTTACTCAGTTTTTTTCACAAATAAGTCCATAGAGTAAATTTTTCGCCTTGGCGTATCAACTGAGGACGCAATAAAATATTCACCAAATTCGTTGCTGGCAAAGAATGAACCATTTGAATGATTTTAACGTTGAACATAGCAAGAGATTAACAGGTTTGGCAAAAATCCAGCCAAACCATGGCAGTTTGTGTTTTATACATTAAACGATCCTGAATAGACTTTGCCTATGAAGTGTCGTTTCATACAATATAGTTCGTTTTTATCCCTACAACAACAAAAAAAGTGTAAAAGAACGAGAAAAAAATCATGTTGCTCTTTGAATGGAGGTAGGTGTACAAAATCTTTGCCATTGCCTTTTTGGCAGCTTTTCATTTGAGCTGCCTGGTTTCATTACTCTTATAAGTATTTTCTTACTTTCATATTAAAGAATATAAATAAATAAAACAGAAGTTTAAAAAAAAACTTTTTTTCGTCTAAATTTTGTGAATGATTCTTCAAGTTTTTGTAGCGTAGCCACCGACGACTGCTAGTAAGTAAAGAATTGGCTGTTACTCACAGGAAGCTGCCAGGTTGAGGTGAGGACATTCTCCTGCCCTTCGTCCGCAATAGTCAATTGCCCGAAGAGCCAAGTCAAGGACCAGTTCGAATCTTGGTTATATATTTACCCAACCCCTCTGCCACGGGCAAGATGTAACACAAGGTCAATTTCTAAGCAGTGTACATCTGGTTTGAATACTGAGTCTTATTTCTCCGATAGTAGTTTCTGTTCCAATGCTAAATTGCCCTGTCTAAAGGTAGGAGATGAGATGTATTCATACCTTTCCGAAAGTTTGAGTCTAAAGTAGTAAATAGTTGTGGCTTAACAGGAAGAGTAATAGTTGGCCGTCTGATAGAAAGAGATGGAAAAGTGGCCAGCACACAACTTTTCGTCTGCCGTCCATTTCGTGAAAGTTAGGGTCTACTTACATGAGGAAAGAGATATTAGCCGGCGAAACTGGGACGGCCGCAGGGTGATACTTCCGCATTGGTTGTTGTTGCTTATTCCCTAATGAAAACATTAAACTAGGAATAGTTCATTGCAACTGTCAAATTTAAGCCATGGCTAAAAAGAAGCAGACAACAACATGTTTAGATCTACCACCAAAATATTCAAATTTTCAGTTTGGTCCTGATGGTTTGTAGGAGTTTAAATTATAATTTCTCAGTCGTCAATTTGATTTGGTTTAATGGCATATCAAACTACATGGGTTATTTAATAACAAAGCCATCCTCTTAAATGAATTGTGGTGATACTTTTTTAGCTATAGCTTGGGGTTAAGTGGTTCATAACTTTCCCAAAGTTATTAGTTCAAAAGCAAATGTATCACCGCAACTGGAGTTGGAACTCGCTTATTACGATGTCACAGTCCAGCTCGTTAGCCACTACGTCGTCACAGAGATTCCTATGTCAATATTCTGGCCGTCACTTTAAAAGTCGGAAAAAATCTTTGATATGTTCCGACTCTTGAAAAAAGGTTGGGTAGTTTCGTTGTTCAACTTTGAACTGTTCTCGGGAACGTTTATCACTTGGAATCCTTTAAGGAGATGTTAACGTTTTGGTCCATGTTCCGTGATGTAGCATCCCCATCACCTCGACCGTGGTGACCCAGAAAGATTCTTATTAATAAAGACGACCATACATGGGTATTCTCGAAATTCATCTTAGCTTTTTTTACCCTGTAGACCCGTGGCTTGTACGTTTTTGACCAAAAACTGTGACCGCCTTATCTAGTATCAAAAGAATCTACACAACGTGGGGCAGAGTAGTTTCACTGGTGAAACTATACAGTCGACGACGAAAAATGGTCAAAGAAATATTTTAAGTGAATTTTTATTGCCTTCTGAGTCATCTTCCAAATTTTTTCTCAAAAATCAACAGAAAATTTGGCAGCTATAGCACATATCTTTGGTTTGGTCTGACTTCTTTCTTAAATGACGTATCAATCTTCATGGGTTAATTAATGCCAAAGCCACCTTTGTAGAAGAACAGCAGTGATACTACTTAACCAATATCTGAGAAGAAGAGGAGTTTAAATCTTTCCCAAGGTTATTAGTCCGAAAGTGAAAGCACGACTAGAGATTGAACTCGCTTCCTTCTAGACTGAACTCCAACACTTTAGCTATTACGTCACAAGGACTCCTCCAACACAATTCTTTAATGTTTGACTTAAAACTATTAGTGATTTACAAGATTTCAATTATAAGGGCAAATATATTTTGGATTTCTGTTCATAAATTATAATTTGGCCGCTGATACAAAGGAAAGGATTAACAATTGCCGCGTTTGTCTCCATTGCCAATGAAAGCTAATGATTACACAAATAACATAGACGTAAGTATAGGTGCCGACAACAGTATTAGAATATTTTATATATCGCATGTTGAATAAAAGGAGTCTCAAATACGCAGACAGCAAACGACGTTTCTATGATGCATTGTAGAACAATTTTCGCGATTAATATTTTCCGAAATCAGTCAATTTGTCTCTCACCCCTGATTATGTTTCATGCAAAGGATAGAATATACAGTGTGTCTCAAAATAGCTGCAACCCATTTATATGATAATGAATTATTACTGAGACATTTGGAATAAGTCCTGTCCAAAATGAATCCTTTGCACAAGAGACATCAAATCATTAAGGTTTTTTGATTGTTATTATAAAAGCTTCCAGGACATGCAATCTTTTTTCGAGTTTCTTGTCTCAGTAATAAATCATTATCATATTAATGGCTTGCATCTATTCTGAGACAGTTTTGAAAGATTTTTTCTCCAGATAAGTAGTGGCGTAAAATATTTTCCTTCCTTGTCCAAAGCATTGTGATCAAGGATTAGTAGTTGTTATAGTAGGGACACCTCGGGTGATGTAATAGTTAGACTAGTAAGCCTGCACGAGTGAGTACGATTCTCATTGGGTGTCCCATTCGTGCTGCTTAGTGCTACATCTAAGCAAAAAGCTTAGTAAATTACTAATAGTTGTTGTAGTATACTATTTTTAAATCTGAAACAAAAATGAACACAACATAATTAGTAGAGTTATTAGCAGTCACATAGGTCCCATGTATATTGCGACACCCTATACTTTGATATTTCAATTGCTTCCATTTCAAGATCAAACACTGAAAACTAAAAATAAACATCATGTATACATATCTAAAAAATAAAAAAAAACATTCTTAATAAGAACGTTAGTACAATCTACATCAGCTTGTTTCAAAGAACGATTGTGGTGGAGGGATGTTTGAGGTTATATAAAATTATCTCACATAATAGAACATAAATTTTCTATCATAACGTGAAAAGCGGTATATTTGACTATTTATATTGGGGGTTATTCTTGAGATGATAGACAATTAACACGGACAACAGGACATGAGGAAATATGATTTGTTTCACAACGTGTGAAGAAATAGATTTGTCGACTTATATAGCATGAGGAAGGTGTACTTCAGTTAACAGCCAACACACATAAATAGAAAACCATAGAAAAATACTTGAGAGCAGATTGTTAAATAAACAGAAATTTATACTGCTATTTCTTCAATTGAGATAAAACTTTGAATTTTGGTTCTGTTTTCTGTTCAAATAACATTTATAGCTCAAATTATTGAAATTTAGCCAAAGATACAATAATAGGAAAAAACGGAATTCATCAAAAGTGAAAACGAGAAAAAAAAGATATTTACCAAATTTAAAAACAAAATTAAGGAAAATCCCCCCCTATACTATTTAGTATTTCACATATTATTCTTACAATCATATGTGTTGTCCTTTTTATAAAAAAACAATTAATAGCAGACTCTCAGCTTTATTGCAGATTAAAATTATAACAAACGGAAATCAAGCCCCCCCCCACAACCACTTCTCTCACTTGACTTACTATATGCTCGACCGCAGGAAAAAATGGTCCTTTTGAGTCTTTCAATCTGAGAACCCAGTTCCAGTTTTTGTGGAACATTCTACAATCCATTTTGATTGTATAGAGTATTTAAAAACTTTGATGTCATTTGATTGGTTGGTTAGCTGTTTCGTTTTAAGACGTATCAACTTTTTTCGGGTCATTTAACGCCAAATCAAATTTTAAACAATTCAGTTTAGTATAAGCAAAGTTTTTTTTTACAATCAGTGAAATGTCAAAATAGTTCTATTTCAAACAGTTCAGTTTACCATAAGTACGCAGTTTAAATATCAAAACAGTCCTGAATTAGTCTAACAGTTCTCATTCAAATAATTCGGTTTAGTATAAGTATAGTTTTTGTTTACACACAGTTAAATATCAAAACAGTTCTATTTCAAACAATTCAATTTAGCGTAAGTACAGTTTCAATATCAAAAAATGTCCCATTTCAAACAAATGAGTTTAGCATACAAAACAGTTCTATTTCAAACAGTTCAGTTTAGCATAACTAAGCATTTTAGTTCTATTTGACCCATAGATAGGACCCTATCAGCTGCTACCAATCCGTGGGACCTGGAAGCGATGGCAATTAAGAGGTACTCTGCATCTCTAGCATTGCTAGAACCTCACCATCAGATTGCTTAGTGTCATATACAGGACACTCATGGTGGGGGTCTTAGCCTTCTGCAGAGATGCAGTCAGGGAATTCTACAGCTCCAGCCGACTGGGCAAATGTCATTTGAGATTTACTAGGTGTTTCAGAAAAATTGATATCATTTCGTAATCTAATAACAAGACCAAATCCTAGTTCAAATGATCCCGAATTTGTAGAAACGACTCAAGGTACTATGTTGAATGTTTAGACGACTTTTATTTATCATTTTTCGTGGCCTTTTGGCTCCAGGTTCCGGTTGGGCCGTCTTCGGGTCGATATACAATCAATGACAAGCAAGCATAGTGCTAGATCCTCAGGTCTGGTTCAAGTTATGAGCAGGCATACGTGCCGACCTCACATTGCATAAAGTGAGTCCAAGTCTAGCAGGGTTACCGGGCTTACATTGCACCCAGTAAGCCTATGACCAGCATAGTCCAGCAGGGCATGAGTCTCGCCTCGTGCCCGGCCTTTCCATCTCCTAAATCCCCGATAATAAAAATGATCTTGTGTTAAATCCTGTTTGTTGCGGGGTAGAGAAAAATACCGCCTTTTATTTTCCAGCAAATGGCATTTCTATACCTGCAAAGAAAACAACATTAAATATTATACATAATATTGAATTGTTTTAACTCATGCTCTAAATTGCCCAGTCGGCTGGGGCTGTAGAATACACCGACTGCAGCACTGCAGAGGCGTAAGACCCCCTTCCACCAACGAGTGTCCTAGATATGACAACAAACAACCTGATGGTAAGGTTCCAGTAATGCTGGAACTTTGGGGAATGCGGAACACCCTTTCATTGTCATCGCTCCCAGGTTAACTCTGGCTCAGAGTTGTAGAACCTGATTAGACCCAATCTATAGGTCAAATAGAACTAAACTGTAAAGTTATGCTAAACTGAATTACCTGAAAGAGAACTGTTCTAATATCTAAACTGTGTACTTATGCTAAAATGAACTACTTGAAATAAAACTGTTTTGACAAGTTAACTGCATAATTATGCTAAACTGAATTGTTTGAAATAGAACTGTTTTTTGACATTAAAACTGTACATACGCTAAACTGAATTGTTTCAAATAGAACTGTTTGACAAAACTGAAGAGAGTGAAAAAGAAATGTTTTTGACAATTAAACTCTGCACTTATGCTAAAGTGAATTATTTGAAATAGAACTGTTTATTTGTATAAAAATGGATTTGGCATTAAATAGCCTACAAAGGTTGATATGCCATAAACCCAAACAAACATGCTAAAAAAAATATGAGATTATTTCAACGACCATTTGGTCAAATTATTAAATTTCAAAATTATATCGACTTTTCTGAAAAACCCTGAATAATGTTCCACGAGAAATCACAAGAAGTCGTCGGCATTTTTTCTTCCGGTATATTCATATAAGAACAAGTCCATTGACTTGAAGACCGTCAATTTCAGTGACAAAATCGATTTGAGTTTCAGACACCTACTACTTTGCCATATAATCCTGATCGCGCGAGAAGTCATCAATGAAAAGTAGAAAATACTTCAGATGTTTACACGCTCGAGCCAGATCGATAACTTTGATTTTTCCTTTACATTATTCTTGGCACTTACGATGTCTCTATATTAAAATACTTCTTTTAATAACACAAACGCTGAAATACGATACCAATTTATCTATCTCGATCTGAGCAGGTGCGAGATAGCTAACAGCTATCAGGCACAGAAAGCAGATCATACTAAACCGAATTCAAATATTGGCTGATATATATATATATATATACCTCTCCTAAACCTCGTTTAATCTTTGGTTGATACTGTTTATGTTCACTTAACATTAAAACGCTTGTGAAGGCATGAATCTATGTCCCTGCGTTCGGCACACAGAGAAGAATCACCTAAACCCTGTTCGACTTTATTGATACTGCTTACGTTTATTTAATATCAATAATCTTGCGAAGGCATGAATCTATATCCCTGCATTCGGCATGCGAAGAAGAATCTCCTAAACTTTGTTCGACTTTTTTATACTGTTTACGTTTATTTAATATAAATAATCTTGCGAAGGCATGAATTCATATCCCTGCATTCGGCAAATAAAGAGGAATCTCCGCAACTTTATGCGAATTTTTGTTGATAGAGTTTATGTTAACAGTAATACTAGTGAAAAAGGATGAACCCACTATTTCCTATCCGCAGATATATTGAAATGTTATTATGGTTGACGCAAATAGTAGTTGAATAATGATAACTTATGGAAATAATTCCTCCATTTAAAAAAATAACCATTTATTTGATACAATTCCAATACTGGGAGGTGTCCTCGTGGAGTAATGGTTAAAGTGATGGACTGCGGAATCGTAGTCGCGCTATTACGTTCACTTTCGGGCAAATACCCTTGGGAAAGGTATGAACCCCGTCATCCTCCCAGCTATTGGTTAAATAGTACCACTACTGTTCTTCTAGGAGAATAGATTTGGCATTAAAATAACCTACAAAGGTTGATATGCCATTAAACAAAGAAACCAAACCAAACCAATTCCAATACTTAGTACAAGTACTGCAAGATCTCAATAAGTCGTACGGTAAGTTATGAAAGTAAGAATTTTGGGGGAAATAACACTGGTCCCCAAAGATTTTACTTCTGGCGTAAAAAAGTTTTTAGACTAAATAGTGGGCGCTGATTGCAAATCTAGAGTGAAAATGATGTCAGTACGATAAAAGTAACAAATACTATCCATTTATACTAAGTGATTTGATGCCAGCCCAGCATAGTTAGATACATATATTAATATGTGTAACACCACGGCATCAAATAGACGTGTGTAATCTTGCCTCACCAACACAGCACCATCACGAATGTCAATAAGCGTTACACGTGTCAAACGTTCATTGACCTTACTTCCAAGTCCACTCTGACCCGGAATGGCAGTCCCAATTAGGGTCCTATCTATAGCTCAAATAAATCTTTTTTGCGATAAGTCTTACCTGTTTAAAATGATTGAAAAGATTATTATTATTATTTTTAGAAACCGGAAGCATGAGTTCTGTCATTGTGTAAAGAGAAAGGAAATACGGGTTATTTGTCAATAAAAAGGTGGTAAAACTCTCTTTCTCTCTCTCTCTCTCTCTCTCTCTCTCTCTCTCTCTCAGGAGTTGACATGTGACTGTTGAATTTATTACCGTAACTTTCCCAAGTAACTGTGACAAGACCATAATTGTTTCATTGACTTTGGTGTGAAATAATCCAACAAGGGTTAAACCAAATTCTGAATATTCCTTAGATTATAGTTATCTATTCTCTTATATTCAAAACACATCAACTGGTTTTTATCTGAGTTCACACACAGGCTAATGGTGCCTTTAGATGTCAAACCTCTGTAATTAATTGACCAATTCACATACTGTGGAAGTAATATCTACTGAAAGCGATTTTAACATATCCATCGAAAAAACTTGAACTGCTATCGACAAGTAATCGATCATATGGAAATCTAATTTCTCCGATAAAAAAGAACGGAAATTCTTCTCAGCTGTGCCGTGTAACAACTACTGTATGATTGCACCTCCTGGGCTCTAACGAAACGCTAAGAGAAAAAGTTAGATGGGAACTACTCAGAAATTTTGGAAGCAGCTCTGCATAAAACAGTAGCTGTACGGTCACTTGTCTCCCATCTCACAAATCATTCAAGTCAGACAAACATTGGGCCCTGCTGTTAAAGCGGGGACGAACTCATAAGCAACGTTCTCCTCTGGAACCTTACACTTGAACACACCAGTGTTGGTCTATCAAAAAAGACTAACATATATCGGTTTAGTGCAGACACAAGATGCAGTCTAGAGGACCTGCTAAGGGAGATGGCTGACATTGACGGATTGCGATTTGGTTTCTTTCTTTCTTTTTGGTTCCTTTTTGTTTAATGGCATATCAACCTTTGTAGGTTATTTAATGCCAAATCCATTCTCCTAGAACTACAGTAGTGGTACTATTTAACCCATAGTTGGGAGGATGAGGGGGTTCATACTTTTCCCAAGGGTATTTGCTCGAAAGTGAACGTAATAGAGCGACTGGAGTACGAACTCGCTTACTACGATTCCGCAGTTTATTGCTTTAACCATTACACCACGAGGACAACCCCCACTCACGGATTGCGAGAAAAAAATCAAGGAAATCAGTGGTATCAGCACGATGAGGACGACGACGACGATGATGGTGATTCTTTTATTAATGGGAAATTCTTTGATTCTTTCGGTTATTTATCCTGTAAGGATTCTCTACATTCACAGGATGGACACAAAATAAGATTTGTAATTGGATCCATGAAATGGATCTATTTGAAAACGTTCTATCAAGCGTCATCGGTGTATTAAAGAACAGATAATAACAAAAAAAAATATGCATATTCTCGGTATATTGATATCGATCTTTTGCTAATGTTACTATTTTCTATGCTGTTGAATATGAACTGAACAGCCGTTTTCTACCATAATGAACACGTTAGACATCCTAAACATGGTGACCATTTCATACATCTTTCTATAAACTATCCTTTTGCATTGCTATGTCTTGTTTTGTTTTTGTTTTTGTTTTTGTTTCTTTTTCAAAAATCACGTGGTCTATGACAAGAAGGCTATTCGGTCCTTTACTTGTAATCCAGCATCTTTTCGAGCATTTCAAGAACGCGCTCTCAATGCTAATATTTCTTCAATTTATAGTGAACTAACAAAATACAATTACTCTCAAGGAGTCCTCGTATATTAGTGGCTAACGTGCTGGATAGTGGTCTCGAAATTATTACATTCGAAATCCATATAAAGTTTAGGTGCGTGTGGTGTAATGGTTTTATCATCGTAGGAAATGGACACGGCGACACGAGTACAATTCCTGGACGAGACCGGTTGCATTTCACATGGCACTAATACCATCGGGAAATGTATGAATCCAATTATTCTCTCTCCAGCTATGGGTAAATAATAGGGCAGACTGAGTTCTTCAGCCTTGGTAAGGCAACTAGCCTAGAAGGAAAACTCTGAAATCAAACCTGTTAAACTCCGCTGAAAAATTGACCTTGTGTCATATCCTGCCCGAGCGGGGGGGGGTTTGGTAAATATGATATAACGTTTACTTTCGGATAAATGCCGATTGGAAAGGCATGAAGCCTCTTATCTCCCCCGAGCAATTGGTCAAATAGTAAGACTACTGTTTTTTTACAAGAATGGCTTTGTCATAAAATAATCCACGAAGGCTGATATGCCACAAAAGAAAGAAACCAAAATTAAATAATTACTCTATTCTCACAAAATTAATTGATTGATGATATATATATATATATATATATATATATATATATATATATATATATATAATGTACAATACAATTGTATATATATATATATATATATATATATATATATATATATATAATGTACAATACAATTGTATATATATATATATATATATATATAATGTACAATACAATTGTATATATATATACATATATATATATATATATATATATATATATATATATATATATATATATAATTGTATTGTATATGTAAAAATCATCTACAATGCCCTACTACGAAACCGCATAGAACCCAAAATAGACAACATCCTTAGGAAAAACCAAAATGGCTTCCGGAGAAAGAGATCCACAACCTCACAAATATTGACCATCCGTAGAATCCTTGAAGGCGTTCGGGCAAAAAACCTTCGGGCGACATTACTATTTGTCGACTTTACCAAGGCCTTCGATTCCATCCACAGAGGGGAAAATGGAACGAATCCTACTAGCATACGGCCTACCAAAAGAAACTGTAGCAGCAATAATGATTCTCTACAGAAACACAAAAGTGACAGTACGTTCACCAGATGGAGACACGAAATACTTCGACATTGTTGCAGGAGTACTACAAGGAGACACGCTAGCCCCATACCTCTTTATCATCTGTCTAGACTATGTGCTTAGAACTTCGATCGACAAAATCAGAGAAAATGGCTTCGAGCTGACTAAGAAAAGAAGCAAAAGGTACCCCGCAAAAACAATCACAGACGCCGACTACGCTGATGACTTGGCGTTACTGGCGAATACACCTAATCAAGCAGAGACACTACTGCATATTTTGGAACGAGCCGCAGCAGGCATTGGCCTCCATGTCAATGCACACAAAACTGAATATATGTGTTACAACCAAACGGGCAACATTACCACACTAGACGGAGCCTCTCTGAGGCTGGTGGACAAATTCACCTACCTAGGAAGTAGCGTCTCATCAACCGAAAACGACATCGACACACGACTGACGAAAGCATGGACGGCTATAAATAGGCTCTCTATCATATGAAAATCAGACCTGACCGATAAAATGAAACGCAGTTTCTTCCAGGCAGCGGTTGTATCGATACTGCTATATGGATGCACTACATGGACGCTAACTAAACGGCTGGAGAAGAAACTTGACGGCAACTACACAAGAATGTTGAGAGCAATATTGAACAAGTCCCGGCGACAACACCCCACGAGACACCAACTATACGGCCACTTGCCTCCCATCACGAAAACTATACAAGTTAGACGAACCAGACACGCACGCAGGACACTGCTGGAGAAGCAAGGACGAGCTCGTAAGCGATGTACTCCTATGGACCCACACATATGGCCAAGCAAAAGCAGGACGACCAGCCCGAACTTACATACAGCAGGTATGTGAGCACACAGGATGTAACTCAGAAGACCTGCCGGAGGCGATGAATGATAGGGAGAAGAGGCGAGTGATGGTCAGGGATATCCGTGCTAGCGGCACGACATCAGGATGATGATGATGATGATTGTATATGTGAATTGACGGCAACTACACAAGAATACTGCGAGCAATATTGAACAAGTCATGGAGGCAGCCACTAGCCACCCATCACGAAAACTATCAAAGTTAGACGAACCAGACATGCAGGGCACTGCTGGAGAAGTAAAGACGAGCTCATAAGGGATGTACTTTTGTGGACCCCTACACATGGATGAGCAAAGGCAGTACGACCAGCTACAACCTACATACAGCAGTTTGGGATGTAATACTGAAGACGTGCCAGAAGCAATGGATGATAGGCAGGGATGGCGAGGGAAGATCAGGGATATCCGTGCTGATGATGCGACGTGATGATGATGTACAAGGGGCATACGATAAGTTTCCAGATTTTTTTCGTATGGGCATTTAAAATTGTCGTAGACTCTTGAAAGTTCAGTATGTTATTGCTATATATCTTATGAGATGACTGACCAATTTGTATGGTTTCAGGTTCAAATGAACAGCTACAGCACGAATTCGAATGCACCCTACTAAAGCCTAATTGTCACAGCTAGTGAATTTCAAAAATGCAATCTGACACTTTAGAAGAACGATATGCAATAAAATTTTATTTTAAACTTGGAAAAAATGCCACAAAAACGTATGGAATTCTTCAGACTGCTTTTCGACCATCTTGCATGAATCGAGCATCAGTTTTTGAGTGGCATAAGAGATTCAAGGAAGGTACGGAGTCTGTGAGGGATGATGAGAGGTGTGGAAGGAGTAAGGAAGCCAATACACCAGAGTTGATTGGCCAAAGGTTTAGGGTTATGGTTACTATGTTGAGGTTTTAAAGGAGTTCAGGAAGAGATCCGTTGGAAGAGTCCAGCACTCTTTAAATCGGGTCAGTGGCATTTCCACCTGGACAATGCACCAGTCCACAACTCTATCCTTGTCACAGACTATTTGACCAAGATGGGCATCAAGACAGTTCCTCACCCTCCCTATAGTCCAGACGTTGCTCCCTGTGACTTATGGTTATTCCCTAAGCTCAGAGGCTGTCGTTATAAGACAATTGAGGAGATGAAAGAGGCTGTGACGAAAGTCATTGACACGCTCACACAAGAGGACCTCAATGGGGCCTTCCAGAAGTTGTTGGAACGGTCCAACAAGTGCATTGCAGCCGGAGGAGATTACTTCGAAGGGGACTAGAGTTTCATGTGTGTACTATCAATAAAAGTGCCCATACGAAAAAAGTCTGGAAACTTATCGTATGCACCTCGTATATGTGAATACCGAACTCATAGATGAAACATTTAAAATGTCATGCTGATCTTTAATGCTTTGTAATTGTTTCGAGTGAAACTATGAACTTTCTCCGGGTTCAGTAAGTAAAAATAAAACGGTTTTATTTATATTCCATAAATGCTATTACATTTGCACAAAAAAAATCATACAATAAATGTGACATTATTTATGGGATGTGCTTTAATCAAGCAGGCCACATTTCCACACAAGACAGAACCTCTCTGAAACTGGTTGACAAATTCACATACCTAGGAAGCAGTGTCTCATCAACCGAAAAAGACATCGACACGCGGCTAACGAAGGCATGGACAGCTATCGATAAACTATCGGTCAGACCTGACCAATAAAATGAAACGTAGTTTCTTCCAAGCAGTGGTCGTGTCGATACTGCTGTATGGATGCACCACTTGGACGCTAACAAAACGGCTGGAGAAGAAGCGAGACGGCAAAAAATGTTGCGAGCAACATTAAAAAAGTCCTAGCGGCAACACCCCTCAAAGCACCAACTATACAGCCACCTGCCTCCCATCACGAAAACTATCCAGGCTAGACGAACCAGGCACGCAGGACACTGCTGGAGAAGCATGGACGAGCTCATAAGTGATGTACTCCTATGGACCCCCACATATGGCCGAGCTAAAGCAGGACGACCAGCTAGAACATACACACAGCTGCTGTGTGAGGATACGGGGTGTAGCCCAGAAGACCTGCCAGAGGCTATGTACGATAGGGAAAAGTGGCGAGAGAGGGTCAGGGATATCCGTGCTGGCGGCATGACATGATGATGATGATGATGATGATGATAGTAGTAATAAAATACCTAAAAACTCTCGATGAAATTAGGACATACTCATTAAAACCAATATTTATCTTTGGAGTGAGGCACGAAAAAACTGCTTTATCATGGTGGTTAATTACTAAAATTTATGAGCCAATGTAACAGCATTTATAGAACATAAAGAAACCTATTTTTCACTTTATTCTATTTTATTTTAACTTACTGAACATGTAGAAAATTTATGAACAATGACGAAGGCCTAAAGTTCAACATGACATTTTTAATACTTTATTTAGAAGTTAGGTATTCACATATACAATAGAATTATATATATATAATTGTATTGTATATGTGAATACCTAACTCACACACAGATGTATTTGTATACCTTGTATAATTAGAGAACTGATGTTACTTGGTTTTTGAATTTTAAGAAACAAGAAGCATCAGTTCTGTCATTATGTAAAGAGAAAGAAAATACGGGTTATTTGTCAATAAAAAGGTGGTAAAACTCTCTCTCTCTCTCTCTCTCTCTCTCTCTCTCTCTCTCTCTCTCTCTCTCTCATGAGTTGACATGTGACTGTTGAATTTATTACCGTAACTTTCCCAAGTAACTGTGACAAGACCATGATTGTTTCATTGACTTTGGTGTGAAATAATCCAACAAGGGTTAGACCAAATTCTAAATATTCCTATATATATATATATAAAGTAACATCTGAACCTATTCTAAATTATAAATTGCTTCAAACTGATGTGTATTTGATTCATCATCAATGGTTATATCTTTTAAAATCTCATATTCGTTGATTGATTTATCGATCGATCAATGAATTGATTTTGACGGAATGTCAATATGTATAGGGTTATTTAACATTTAGAGGTTAGTGAATTGTGTATATTTCATGTTCATATTTATATTTCTGTGTTAAAGTTGACTTTGTTTGCTGGGGTTTTTTTTGGGGGGGTGCGGGGGGCTTCGCACAAATATGTATTAGTTTGATTCGGTTTCTTCGTTCATTTGGATATCAACTTTCGTGGGTTATTCAAAGCCATCCTCGTTGAAAAACATTAGAGGTACTACATAACCCATAGCTTGAAGGATAAGGGGTTTCATAGAATTTACCAAGGGTATTAGTCTAAAAGTGAATATAACAGCGCAACTAGAGTTCGAACTCGCCTACTTCTAGGCCGCAGTTCAGCTCTTTAGCAACTACGTTACAGGGATTACCCAATAATATCAGATATTCCTATCTAATACAAATGATTTGCAAGCAACTATATGGTTTCAAGTAACTAATGAAAATTATTCTGAGTAAACAATTACAGCTTCAAGAAACTTTCTGATGTAGTTTAGTCATACTTAGGACACCAGATTCCTTGAGTCGGCTGGGGCTGAAGAACACACCGACTGCTTCTCTGCAGATGGATAAGATTCTCCCAACGAGTGTCCTGGATATGAAATTAAACAATCTGATGGTGAGGCTCTAGTAATTCTGGAGGTTTGGGGAATGCTGAGTACCCCTTTAGCACCTGATAGGGTCCTATCCATAGAATAAATAGAACTTTTTAACATTTAAACTGTAAACAAATGACTTATGCTAAACTGAGTTGCTTGAAACAGAACTGTTTGATCAGTTACCTGTGTGTAAACAAATGATAGATGTTTAATTGAATTGTTAGTGATACATAGCAATACTTGAAACCATTTAATTTTGTTGATTTATGCTAAACTGAATTGTTTGTGATTGAACTGTTTGATAAGTTAACTGTGTGTAAGCAAATGGCCGGTGTTTGATTGAACTGTTAGTGTTAAATAACAATACTCAAAAACATTTAACTGTGTGCAAACAAATGATTAATAGTAAATAGAATTGTTCGTATTAGATAGAAATAAATGAAACCATTTAACTGTATGCAAAAAAATAACTCAAGCTCATTTAAACATGTTATCTAAAAATGTGTTTAGAAATCACATACTTAATATATATGTATAAAAAGGATTTGGCAATAAATAACCTACAATGGTTGATATGGCATAAAACCAAACCAAATCAAGCCATTCCTTGAGAATAACTTGGGTAATAACGGCGTATAACATATATCATGTTGGCATGAATGTAATGCCCGATTTTTTAGTATATGTTATAACATACACCTATAGAAATATTTAATTCTAATAACCTCCGTTTCTTTCGAGAATCCCATTCCATTGTCAACAAGCTTATAGATGCCAAGCTTGTAAAATTCTTTTGGTTTTGGTGAAAAGTATGAGATCAACTCGTGTTCAATCTCTTCTAATGATGTCAACCTAAGAACAATTCTATTTGACCCATAGATAGGACCCTTTCAGGTGCTAATGGTTTCATCTAATAGGAATAATTATATTTATTATTAATCATTTAATTGCACGGAGATATTTTCTAGTATTGCTATTTAACACTAACAATTCAATTAAACATATGTTATATAATTGCGGAAGGAGTTTTTTATTATCATTTTTCTTTTTATATATCTTATCTTTCGGTTTAGTTAGACTTAGAAACTTTCGGCTTAGTGCATAGGTAGGTGCAGACATTAACGCAGGTGTTCACGCACGCGCAGGGAGGATGTGAAAATCACAGATGTCACAATAAAAAAAAACCAGATAGGAAATATGACTGGGGATGTGAATGACGTCATGTCTGGAAGCGATGGGCTGGGATTCTTAGTGATTTTGAATAAAAACAGTGAGTTGAGATTGGGACTTAGACGAAGCGAGTTTATTTTTCAGACCTGGGCGAGGCCAGTGCAGTTTGTGGACTACGGGGAGCGTGCACGCGTTGGTTGGGTCAGTGAGTTGAGAGCTGACAATGGACGTGTCTCTCTCTCTCCTCGTGTCGAAAACCTAAACTTAAAGAAAGTAATAAAAGTTTCGTACCTGAACCAAGAGAGTCGTCAGTGTTTCGTGTTTTTCGGATTCCTATGCGTATGAACATTCTATGAACATTATGAACATTTTATGCATGTGAACGTTTTTCCGTTATATTACACATTCAAATGATTCTGTAATCCCCTAAACAAGTAATAATCAGAAGATACAAGATCAGGAGATTATGGAAGATGAAGCAATTTTTCCAACGCGAGTTTCTCTAAGAGATTTTTGTCATCTGAGTCGTGTGGAGATGGGTATTATCATAATGGAGTATGACTCCCTTTCTTCTGACTGAGGAGAGACGTTTTTCTTAAAAGGGGTTTTTAAACAACGAAGTTGTTTGCAGTAAAGATTTGCGGTGATTGTTTGATTATTCTCTAACAGTTCTTTGGATATCCCACCGTACACTCTACATGATTCTTTTCAATGAAGTTCACTTTTCGGTTGCTGAGCAGGTCAGTTTCTTTGACTGATCCACTGACGATGTTATGATAAAGAATCAATTTCTCATCACCAGTAAAAAGGTACCTGAAAGTGTCGTGTAAGCAATGGCTCGCAACGAATGATTAAAGAATCATTTGAATGATCGTGTTATATATGGTCACAAGGAAAATGCAACAACGCATTTCTTTACAATATATATATATATATATATATATATATATATATATATATTGTC
Organism: Sepioteuthis lessoniana; assembly: GCA_963585895.1. Lineage (NCBI taxonomy): Eukaryota > Metazoa > Mollusca > Cephalopoda > Myopsida > Loliginidae > Sepioteuthis > Sepioteuthis lessoniana. The sequence goes on along the minus strand of OY757909.1, from coordinate 105,895,222 downwards.
ATCCACAGACAGACTGTTTCGTTGTATCACAACTCTTCAGTGTGGCTAGACACGTTGGACGTTTGAAGCTGGGATCGAAACCCGCCCAACTTTACGTTAGACTTAGTATCATACCGCTCGGCCAACAAGCGTACCAGGTCGGCTTAGGGAATTATAAGGTATTATGAAGCAACAGCAGCAGCAGCGTTCCTTTGTTTACATTTTATACCCTTTTTTTACTCTTAAGAGTCGAATCTTCTATAAGTGTGATAGAAACACAGTGATGAGGGGCGGGAACACAGACCGTCAGAAGACTGCTATACTGACCTTTTCTTAACCCTCGTTGTGATTCCATATTCACGGCCTCACGTCTTTTTTTCCTTGAGAAGAGGTGCTCAACTGGGTATCACTATGACTCTAGTGACTCTCGGCTCTGTGACTGTGAAACTGAACGTACCTGACGTGGATACCCGTGTGTATATAATTTCAAAACAATTTGAATTCTTTTGGTTATCAACCCACATGATCTGCTTACACCCACATATTGATCATTTTCCAGTAATCAATTTGTATATACAGGTAAATCCTGTGATGAGAAATCCTTGGGTGATATCTCTGTCAAAGATCAATATGCAACAATCTTAGTTGAGAGAATCACCTTACCCACCCAATCGTGTGCAGTATATATAATCTAACACGGGCTTTTTGGTTGGTTGATTGGTTGGTTGGTTGGTTGGGTTTTATGGCATATCAACATTTATAGGTTATCTAATACCAAATCTATTTTTATACAAATAATCAGTTCAATTTCAAACAATTCAGTTTAGCATGAGTACACAGTTTAATTGTCAAAATCATTTCTATTTCAAGCTATCCAGTTTTGTCTAATTCACACAATTCAGTTTAGTATAGTTTTTGTCCTTACACAGTTAAATGTCAAAACAATTATCTTTCGAAAAATTCATTTTAACGTAAGAACAGGTTTAATGTCAAAAACAGTTCTATTTCAAGCAATTCAGTTTAGCATAAGTACGCAGTTTTAATATCAAAACAGTGCTATTTCAAGTAATTTAGTTTACCATAAGTACGCATATTAGTTCTATTTAATCCATAGATTGGGCCCTATCAGACGCTACCTCTCCGGGCCAGAGTTGACCTGGGAGCGATGGCAATAAAGGGGTACTCCGCATTTCCCAAAGTTCCGGCATTACTGGAACCTCAGCATCAGTATCATTGTTTATTGTCATGTCCATGACACTCGTTGTGGGGGGGGTCTTACTCCGCTGCAGAGAAGCAGTTGGTGTATTCTACAGCCCTAGCCGACTGGGCAAAGAGCTTTTGGGCTACTTTCTTTAATTGATGTGATTGAGCATAGTCTGAGGTTATTTATATCTAAAATTCCGGTTAAATATAAACCTCAGATATCAATCGAGAAATCTTGACTTGCATTTCTGCTATAAAATTGGCTCATTATATAATATTTTTCTAAGATCATCATTTTAATACCATAACTTGGAAATAATATAAATGACCTAACTGGAAAAGCTAAAAGATAACCATGGCTTTTGAGTATTGTCAAAAGATAGCGGTTTCAAATCCTACCCAAGCCGGCCAGAGGTTTACTTGGTCAAAAACGTGGTGCGATAGACAACAACTATGGAAGGCAGTAATTACTGGGGATACGGTTACAAGACTCAGCATTCCTATCCGAGGTGCGGTAAATCACCTGAAGAAGGCCAGAGGTGAAATTTGGCCGAAACGTAGTGAAAGAAGAAACAACACAAAAACTACCAAGAGAACCACATGATTAAGAAAAATGGAAATGCTTACGATCTGTAACTTTATGAAGAAATAATTGGTGATTGTTATAGTTTTATCTCTTCTTCTTATCGTGTAAAAACTTCGCTTTTTAAAAGTGACGTCGTTTGTTATTAACGATGTTGTCCACTTAGTCTCCGTTATCAACAAGGGACATTAACTTAAGTGATTCTCATCTATTGTCATTTCTTTCTTCATCATCATCATCGCTGGTAGCACGGATATCCCTGATCCTCTCTCGCCACTCCTCCCTATCGTTCATCGCCCCAGGCAGGTCTTCAGGACAACATCCCGTATCCTCACATAGCTGCTGAATGTATGTTCGTGCTGGTCGTCCTGCTTTTGCACGGCCATGTGTGGGGGTCCATAAGAGTACATCACTTATGAGTTCGTCCCTGCTTCTCCAGCAGTGTCCTGCATGTCTGGCTCGTCTAACTTGAATAGTTTTCGTGATAGGAGGCAGGTGGCCGTACAGTTGGTGTCTTGTGGGGTGTTGCCGCCAGGACTTGTTCAAGATTGAACGCAGCATTCTTATGTAATTGCCGTCTAGCTTCTTCTCGAGCCGTTTTGTTAGAGTCCATGTAGTGCATCCATATAGCAGTATCGATGTGACCGCTGCCTGGAAGAAACTGCGTTTCATTTTATCGGTTAGGTCTGATTTCCATATAATCGATAGCCTATTGATAGCTGTCCATGCTTTCGTTAACCTCGTGTCGATGTCCTTTTCGGTTGATTCGACGCTGCTTCCTAGGTAAGTGAATTTGTCTACTAGTTTAAGAGGGGTTGTGCATTAACATAGAGGCCTATGACTGCGGCTGCTCGTTCCAGACTATTTCTTTCTTAATATATTGCAATTAATTCTATTTTCAGCTTTTTGTTCATTTGTGAAATGGCACTGCTCATTGTAAGCAAGACATATTATGTACTAGACATTTTTCTTGTTTATGAAAAGTCTGGTCTTCTGACTTGAACTGTGTAATTTGTTGGAATTTCAAAATTCCTTTCTATTTCATAGAACAACTTCTGGTTTGTGAATATACAATTGGTTTATCTGGGGAAATCTCGATCATTTGCTCAATTCCCAGTTCAATACCTTTCCCACTCAGTTATGTCTATTTTGTACTCTCTTTGAACTAAATTTTTTATTAATCAATGCTAAGTTTTGTATTCTGGCCGCGACTGAGTAATCCGTTTGTATCTCGAAGTCCCAAATAATTTCATGCGTTTCATTTTATAAGACTGATTCTAATTTATGCATGTACCATTGGCCAGTATGTTCAAATTTAAATCTCTTGCACAGTTCCCAATAGATCTACTTTCCAATCCATTCGTGCCTAGTTCGCATTCTTCTTGTGCGAGTTTACGATTTTTTCACACCAGCAGTAATTGGTGGTCCTTACTGAAGTCTGGATGACTGGAAGCTTCCTCAGCTCTTCGAGTCACTTCTCGGTATTCAAGCTGATTCTAGGAGTCTGGATAGTTTCAATCCTTCCTCTGATTTCTAGTTCATCTATTCTCTTTTCCAGTTTCTCTGGGATTGTTCCGAAGGATCCAACTATGTCTTGTACCACTGTCAAGTCAATAAATATCCATCAATTTATCTTTTTCCTCTATTTTCACTCTCTAATCTACTGGAACTGCAAAATCTATGATAGGAAAGTTTTTTTTCTTCTTCTTAACTAAAACTAGGCCTGGTCTTCCAGTTGAGATTGGGTCATAATTTTTTACTCCTTGAGGGTTTTCATTCTAGTTTTAACAGGTGGTTTTTCACTGAAGAAACGGCAAGTTTCCTCGGGGTTCCAGGACTCTTCTTAGTATTCTAGCTGATTTTAACAGTGCTTGACCGTTTCGATTCTTTCTCTAATCTTTAATTACTCCAGACTCCTGGCTTTTGGAGACCGTTACTAGCGTACCAACTACATTTTAATAATTTTAATTCTTCCTTGAATTTCTATATCATTGTGCCTATTTTGAATTAGTTCACGTTTCATATCATTGTTTCTTGCTATTTGAGTCAATGCATTGCATATTGACCATTGACCGAACCGTCAATTAGAGATGCACTGCACAAGACGCGCCTTTGAAAATAAGCGGAAGCAGTCACATGGTTGAACGGAAATGAGTGGGTGATTTGAAAGGATATATGCAGATGCCCACGTGAGATACGGAGAGTCTCAATCTTGGGTCAATCTCAGCTTGCGGCCAGAAGAGACTAAATCAGTCACGGAGAGCACTAGAGAGTGGCTGGGTGCCCCGCTGGGGCCAAGGGCCAACAGAGTAGCCCACGGTGGGCGTCCGGTTGAGTACACCCGGCTATGAAGCAGAATTTCTAAGTGGGGCCTTGATGATAATACAGCGTAGTATGGTCAAGAGAAGAAGTTATGGGTCAACATGGCAGTCTGACTTTGTCTCTCTCTCTCTCTCTCTCTCTCTCTCTCTCTCTCTCTCTCTCTCTCTCTCTCTCTCTCTCCAGAGGATCTGACCCCTTTCGAGAGAAATAGAAATGCATATGTTTTTGTTAAAAGAAAGTATAAGTCGTTTATACAGCTTAAGTCTCGATACTTTTTGAACGCATCACGTATACTTCCTTTTCTGTATTCAACTTAACTAAAGTAACGATGATAGGAAATTTATTCCTACTTTCAGAGTAAAAGTATGAAAAAATGCCCAGCTTCCTACTTGGTTTTTAGTTCAAGTTTGGAAAATCGCATTTCGTTTTCGGAAAACAATAATTAAAAGACAGTTATGCGAAATAAAATTGTCTTTTCTACAATCAGCCAAGTCTTCACTCGATCGAATGACAAACTCTTCCCAATCTATTCAACTACTATCGATAATCGATATCCTGTTAAAAAATATGTCTGTTCGAATTCATGAAAGTCTTTATTATCACCATGGAAAATGGTCAGATTTCTTCCTTTTTTTTTCTCCCATAAAAAGCCATTAGATTTCATGGTGACAAACAATCACTGAAAGCAAAGGATGATCTTAAAAGAAAGACTGAAAGACTGACTGTTTTAGTACCCAATAATTCTTTGAATTGTTTAGATCATTTTTTCTTCTTTCTTTTTTTATTTTTATTGCTCTGTTACGAAAGCACTTTCTCTTTTTGTGAAGGCCAGACTCTGTCATATGACGAAACCTCTTTCATTTACAAAAACCATACTAATAAATTTACGTTTTCGGCAATAAGCTTCGCCCAATTCTCTACACAGTCTTGGCTCAGTCGGCTTGGGGCTGTAGAATACACCGACTGCATCTCTACAGAAGAGTAACATTCCCCCAACGACTGTTTTACATATGACACTAAACATCCTGATGATGAGATTCCAGTAATACTGGAGCTTTGGGGGAACGCGGAGTATCCTTTCATTGCCATCACTCCCAGGTCCACTTTGGGCCGGAGTTGTAGCACCTGATAAGGTCCTATCTTTGGATCAAATTAAACTGTTTGACTTTTAAACTGTGTACTTAAACAAAACTGAATTGTTTGAAATAGAACTGTTTGATCATTTAAGTGTGTGTAAACAAATGACCGATGTTTAATTGAATTTTTAGTGTTAAATAACAATACTTGAAAACATCTGTATGCAAACAAATGATTAATAGTAAATAGAATTATTCGTATTAAATAGAAGTAAGTGAAACCATTTAACTGTATGCAAACAAATGAGGTCAGGCTCGTTTAAAAATATTATCAACTAAATATGTTTAGAAATCATATATTTAGTATATATGTATAAAAAGGATTTTGGCGTTAAATAACCTATAATGGTTGATATGCTATAAACTAAACAAAACCTAACACCGCAGTCCATAGTTTTACCAAGACCTATCTGAACACAATAACCTTTTTCCTTTGTTGGATTTAGCCAAATTTTCCCACCACAATCAGGATGCGACATAAGGTCAATTTTTCAGCAGAGTACAGCTAGATTGAATTCCAAGTTTTCTTTCTCCGAGATCAGTTGTTGTACCATAGCTAAAGAGCCTCATCTGTGTTGGATTATTTTCTTGATATAAGTCAAATACAGCGTCCTATCTGAAATATATAGCAACTTGATGTCAAATTCTGGGAAAAATAGATATTTTAATTATGATAGACCCATGATAGATAACCCAATGTCAGCCATTTAATTTCGATGTTTAACCGCAGGAAAGATCTAATTTATAACCGTTTGTAAATTACAGAGGACTAGATTTTTGTAATGTTTATTAACTGAGGACCAAATATCAACATCTTGTGAATTTACATAGTTTATGCTCTTAGTAGACGTTTAATTAGTCAAATATATTTACTGTCGACCCGAGTATTAACCCCTAGCAAGGAGAGAAAAAATGGATTCATGCCTTTCCCATGGGCATTTACCGTAAAAACAGAGTATGAGTTTTCTTTTAATGACGTTCAGAACTTGCTGAACCCAAAATTTATTATTCAATAACAAACTGAACAGGAAATTGCTTTATTCTCTCATTTTTCTTATTTGATACATTAACATGATAAATAACTCATAATACTGAGGTATTTTTCTGGGTTAAACTTAAGTATTTACCAATTCCATGTGTAAAATCTATTGAAAAATTAAGCAGTCATTTTCCCAATTAAATTACACATAAGAATAGTTATTTTCGTTGGACTTGTTTGAGTATAAATATTAATTGGGCGTCCCACTAACACACAAATATAGCACAAAGCCGTGTTTTAAGTGGGTTCAGGTGAATGGGCATAGCCCAGACACGCCTGGCGAGCAAAAGAAATGACTCTGGCCCCGTCATCATTACCCCGAGAGGGCGCATCAAACGCCAGGTGATAAACCTAGCCCCACCAAAGTGGGTTATTACCTGGGACTATGGCCCCCTGGAGCTCGAGGAATGGGTCAGTCCAAAGCTACAGAGCCGCGGCTACTAGGCTATCCCAGCAGTCGCGTCAAGCAGTCCCGTTGTTACCAGAAGGAGGCGGTATACTTCAGGCGGCCGTGGCGTGACGGCATGGATCTGGTCGGGTGTGTCGTTTCTCTGTTTATCGTCATCAGTCGAGGCGTGGGTGCCGGGGAGGCCTAGCACTGTGTCAGGCGGCCTAGGCTAATTTATTCCTCGAACCTCAGGATCCGTCCCCTAAACTCTAACTCTCCTCACAGGGGCTAGGTTTATCGTCTGGCGCCTAAGTCGCCCTCTTTTTAGGGAAATGCCCATGGGACCCGAGACATTTTTGGGAATGCTGGCGTGTCTGGGCTTCGGTCCTGCCTTGTGTCACAGCCGCCTGTTTTGTGGGGCGTCCGACAAATACCATCGCGTCAAGTGTTATGTTTTGACCTTTTGACCCGGCCAAAAATGCCATTTAAGGTGATGCATCGGAAGGAAGTGACACATTCTAATGGCAGTTATGAGAGGAAATCGCGTGGGCGGAAATTGGCTGATGAAATGGGACGAGGTAAAAAAAATCCCATTATACTCTCATAGACTGACGCACCGGAAGAGAGTGACCTCTGAACTGCATGACAGTTATTTCCGCTCGATGACGATCACACAGGCCATTCCAAAGGTAGCGAAAGTGACACATCCCGGTCGCTAGATATCGGAAGAAATTGCGGAGGCGTGTCCATATCACCGCGTGGGAGTTTGAAGGTAATATAAGGCCGACGAATTGAACAGAGGACAGTTGAGTTCCGGTCAGTTGAGTTCGACGAGCGAGACAGGCGAGTAGAGTTGAGGACAAGCAGTATAGTTGGAGCGGGGATATACGAGATGTAGTAAGGAAAGTCAGGGCTCCGGTTGAGCAGCCATGGAGAACGAGAGAGACACAACGCTGACGGCCATAACTTTGGGGTCAAAATATTTCAGTTATGTTCGATCTCCAGCTCCCTCTCACACGCAAACCTTGAACAACCTTTTCGAAACCTTACAAATAAAGTGAGAGGTAAAAATATTTTGTTAAAGAAGTCTTCCTGCGTCTTTCTGCGTTCGTCGTTTATTACTGCGTCTTTATCATCGTGCGTCTGTCTATTATTGTGTCGTTACGATGCTGCATGATGCTGTAGATGACAATATAACACAAGCAGTCCAGACCGACTGTACAACCTGAAATAACTTCCTGTCCCGACGTAACAGCCTAAAACGACTGGTCAGAATTGGACGAAGTTTGGATAGAAGCTGTATAATTGATGGTCCATTCTATTTAAAGACTAAATAGACAGCAGCAGTGGAAACAGCAGGTACTCACTGGGTAATTTGACCAATCAGAGATCAGAACAGAGAGCATATCAGATCAGTGGCAGTTATCCGCAGATAGCTGTTTTACAGATTCTACAGACGGACGTTTTTGTTTTGTTTTATTTTATTTATTTATTTATTGTTTTTTGCTTTTTTTGTTTTAAGAACACTTAAATATTTGAACTTAAGACCAGAATGGCTACCCGAATTATAACAATTTTAAACAGCTTAAACATTTAGAATTCTAAAATAGAAAATGGAAATATGAAATTTATTCTTGGAATAAGCAATAGGGAAACTTCAAAAATTATTAATAATATATTGGTAAAGAAGATATTTGGTCAATTCCCCATTCACCAGTATTAGCATTAGTGTTATGAAATAGCCGAGGGATTTCGGTTCATGCCTTTGAGTTTAGTTAGGCTGAGAACCTTTCGGCTCAGCACATGGGTTGGTTGGGTGTAAGATTGAAGCAGGTGTTAACGCAGGTGCGCACGAGCGGATGGAGGTGTCACTCAGATGTCATAACAGTCCGAGACGATACTGGGTGACAAGGTGCGGGTGACGTCACGCACCGGAAGCACGCGGAAGTTTGTGTGAGAATTTGAAGAAAATAAGAGTCGGGTTTTAGACGCCAAACGAGAAGGATCGATTTTGGAGCTAGCAGGCGCGAGGCTAACGTGCGCCCGATGGGGGCCGCTCAAGTTGGGGGCCAAATGAATAAGACAGCATAGAAGATTGTGTCTCTTCTCCTTACGTCGAAACTTTTAACTCAAAGTTAATAAAAAGGTTTCGTACCTGAACAAGAAGTCGTTACGTGTTTTCGAATTCCGAGATTCCTATGTTCTTTATATGTTCTATCGTTATCAACATTATATGTCTATTTTGCACATGGCAATATTCGTGTATCTGACTACGCAACATATCAACCCTTGATGTTTATTTGATGACAAATCCTTATTATGATTTTTTAATGAATAGTTTGTTTGGTTTGGTTTGGTTTCTTTGTTGAATGGCATATCAACCTTTGTGGGTTATTTAATGCCAATTCCTATGTTCTTTATATGTTCTATCGTCATGAACATTACATGTCTATTTCCCACATGGCCATATTCGTGTATATGGCAACGCAACACTGAGTGTATATGTGATATACTAACACTTAACAAGCCGGAAATTAAGAAAAAATAAATACATTTATACATACATGACATTCAACCTTTTATATACATAATATACATACCAATGGTATTTTAAAAAACACGCAAACATGTCCCAACAACTGAAAATATATATATAATCATATTTACCAACCCCTCCGCTCGGGCAGGATATGACACAAGATCAATTTTTAAGCGGAGTTTAACAGGTTTGAATTCAGAGTTTTCCTTCTCCTAGACTAGTTGCCTCACCAAGGCTGAAGAACCTAGTCTTCCCTACTATTTACCCATAGCTGGAGGGAGAATATTTGGATTCATACCTTTCCCAAGGGTATTAGTGCTATGTGAAATGCAATCAGTCAAGTCCAGGATTTGAACTCGTATCACCGTGTCCATATCCTGCGACGATAACCATTACACCACGGGCACCTCCACAAAATATATATATAATATTCTATGAATAATCAGTATGTGAATGTGAGCGAAACGGAAAAGGGGTTAGTTGATGAATGAAAGTAAAATAGATACTCGACTTTACCATTCCCGGACAGGGGCCGACACTTGTATCGCCTGTTCAAAAACCAGAGGCAATTGAAGACAGCAAATGGGTTTCTGAGAGTGGCAGGGAACACTCAATCTGGTACCTAATGGACACATCCATTCCCAAGCAGAGGTGATCACTTATTGCTTGTCTACAAATATATACAGACTGGTCACAGGGAGAGATGGCGTGCTATGAATTAATTTTGGAACCCGGTTCGGCTGATAATCTGTGAAGTAAAAGCAGATGTCTATATGAGGGATTATATTTCGCTTTATCTAATCTCTCTTTTTCATCATTTAACCTGAAGCATACCAAATCCCGATCTCTAAGGTACATAGAGAGTTACAACGGTATCAATATATAAATTGTCTTCGTCTAGTAGTAATTTTTTTGTCTTTTTTTATTTTGTTTTTGTTTTTGTTTATGATTTGTTTTTGGTTTTCTTTTATTGGGAGTGTTCTTTACTTAAAAATCAATTAAGAAGAGATATACGCATGAAAAAAACTCATTTCCTCATTAGGAATTTGTCACCTTTAGAAAATTGTTACTATATTGTATGCATATAGATTTGAATATATTATATGGACTTTACCCTACTATCACTCAACACCTATCTCCTCTCCTCACTTTAGTTCAATTTTTACTTTATCTCTTATCTGGTCGGTTTTCTTGTCGTCTTGACCGATCTGATGTCCTCTTCGTGTTGCTATCCTTGTTCTTATACGTTGTTGAGGAATGATGACACGACCATAATTTTATGTTCACATATTGCCTTTATCTATTTATGACTTTTTTCTACATTATCTGCTCAGCCTAAATAGGGAATCAACAAGAGCTTTCAACATCTGGCGTTGAAAGTTTCTTACAAACTGAATAACTTATTCGAACCTCAGAACCGTTTTGGTCACCTGACTGAAACCATCCAATAAGAACAATGGTCTCAGATATACCCTAAGGTCAACAATTGTCCATCAAACGGGTTGAACTTACTGTATCTTCAAATTAGTTTAACGGCTCGGGATTTAATTTGAATGCTACACTAAATGACAAGTATAGATCTCACCGATCTATTAGGTAAGAAAAATCTTATTTGTGATAAATTCTTTCATCGACAGCCTTTTTACTACAATGACAAAATGAACTTCAACATCATATATACTCAATAAATAAACGACTTCAGGTACCACTTAACGAACCCTAATCTTTAACCACAAAATCTGTTTTATCATATATTGCTTGTAATAAATTATTCTTAACTTTTGGTTATGCTTACATACAAAAATATTTCTTTAAAATCCAGTGACGTAAATAGAAAACATTCCCTTATTTATATTCTCAAAACTAATCAATCAAAATCAATGCACTAGCGACCATAAACAATGTAGTCAAGACCTTAATGTAGCTTACCGTGTTTATTTGGGGATTCCAATCTGATCAATTAAGCAGTTAATTGAAGAAGAATATTACATCTATACATAGTATGGTATAAATAAGTGTCCAAAATCCTTGGTTAATATTTCAAAAGTATAGGCCATCGGATCCATGACTCGATCTAATTTCCCGTAAGTCTAACTCAACATGCTTCTGCATAGCCAAGTTAATACCAACACAATGGGTTTTAATCAAAACAATGAAGTTTTGGCATAAATTTGTCTACTATTTAAAATAGTTGAACATATTATAAGCGCAGTTATTATGAATATTTCTTTCTTTCGTTGTTTTAAGAGCCTATCAACCTTCGTGGGTCATCAAATGTCAAAGCAATCCTTGTAGAACGGTGGTGATATTATTTAATTCATAACTGCAGATATAAAGGGGGTCATACTTTTCCCAAGGGGTATTAGTCCAAAAGAGAGCACAGTGGCACAACTGGAGTTTGTACTCGCTCACAACGATGTCTAAGTACGTTAGCTACTGCACCAAGGCGACACCCTGTGTAATAGTAAAGGTTATATGGGGGACACTTTGGATCGGAGTTACAATAAGATAGACCCTTGAAACAAGGTGGGATGAGCCTCTCTGATGTAATGGTTTACACGTTGGACTGCAGCTTCTCAGTAAGCGAGTTCGAACTCTAGTCGCTCTATTAAGTTCGCTTTCAAACGAGTACCCTATCCCTCCAGCTATGTGTTAAAAATATCACTGCTGGTCTTCTACAAAGATAACTTTGGCATTAAATAACCCACGAAGGTTGATATGCTTTTTAAAAAAAGACACCAAATAAACTAAATAATTTTTTGTTTCGTGTAATGAACCACCCATTATGTTTTAAGTGAAAAATCGGTGTTAAAAAGTTGTTTATTATACGAGTATATACGGTAATTTTCACTAAAAATAGTCATGTCACGCTGAAAGCAGCGATTCCCACTTGTGCAGGAGAATATTAAGTGTAGTTAATGAGGTGATAGAGATGAAACAGTTAATCATATAATAAGCCAATGCATCAAACACACATAAAGATAATATAGGGACAAATATGACTGAGTAGGAAAGGCTATCGACTGGGAATTGTTCAACTGAATAAAATTTGGACATTTCCGACAAATGATATATGTACAAAACAGAATCATTCCAAGAATTGAGACGCACAAAATACAACTTTCAAGAAATATCACCGAATTCAGCCAGACAACAAGACTCAATAAGAGTCCACAAAAAAAGAGAACCAGCTGAACAGTGGACTTTGCTGTCTCGGTAGACCAGTGTAAAATTTAAAAAAAACGAAAAAAGGGATTAACTCCTAGACCTTGCTGGATTACAAAAAATAAATGAAAAAAACTATGGAACATGAAGTTGATGGTGATACCAATTGTAATTGGTGCACTTGGAACAAATCCTAAAGAATTGCTAAAGAGATTAGAAGACTTGGAAATAAGAGGACAAGTGGAGACAATCCAGACTATAGCATTATGAAGATAGACCAAAATACTTAGTCCTGGAGACTTAAGGAGACTTACTGTCACTCAAACTCCAGTAAAAAAAAAAAAAAAAAACCCCAGCGAGTGTAGGAGTGAAAAACTTTTTAAGGAGTAAAAAAGCGGAAAACGGCAAATGACGGAAGGAATAGAACTACCAAATCAAGAAAAAATCAGAACACTCTGAATCCGTCCTAGAAAATGAGACTCATAAAATTCTCAAGGATTTTGAAATACAAACAGATCACTTAATTTCGGCCAGACGACCAGACCTGGTGGCAATTAACGAAAACAAAAGAGAACTTCTCATCTAGAGGATTTTGAAGAAGAAGAAGAAGAAGAAGAAGAAGAAGAAGAAGAAGAAGAAGAAGAAGAAGAAGAAGAAGAAGAAGAAGAAGAAGAAAACTATGGAACATGAAGTTGACAGTGATACCATTTGTAATTGGTACCCTTGAAACAATCCCCAAAGGATTGGAAAAAATGACTGCAAGACATGGAAATGAAAGGACCATCCAGACCATCCAGATCAGAGCATTATTAAGATCAGCCTGAATACTGAGAAGAGTCCTGCAGACTTGAGGAGACTTGTTATCACTCAAACTCCTATGAAAAACTATCAGCTAACGCTGGTGTGAAAAACGCTCACAATAATAATAATCAAAGGAAGGTATCATCGATCGTCCAGTCGATCTTTACCTACTTTGCTATGATCTGGTGTGAAATACCCACCTGAGGACAATTCAATAAGGCAAGTCTGAGAAAGCTAAACAAAAAGCTGGCGAATCGATTTCAGTTACTATTCGCTGATTGCCTGGTTGGCCTTGGAGGGAAATGTCTTCAACCGACCTTTGAGTCAAACCACTTTTCTATCACATCCACCTTCCAGCGATAACGTAAAGTGGAAAAGGAGCCAAAACCCATGATTGAAGTCTTGCTTCCTGTTGGCTCTTTTCAATTTTCGTCAGCATCAACGGCTACACACTGTTTCCTCTGACCTGCAACTCTTTCATTTTCCATTAAGAGATCAATTTTTCCTATCTCACCTTCAGTAAAATTAGAGATCATTCTTCATCCATCATCAATTATCTCCCCCTGAATAGTCTCTGGTTTTTACGAAGAGAATTTAGATTCCTTCGTTTTTCAGTCACCTGAGGCTGCGAATATTTGGGGCTCCGTTGAAACCTTGACTTACTGGCCGATCAAACAATTTTGGAAATCCCTACCCATACCAGACTTGATGAGTAAAAAATAATCCTTTCTTTTTGCAGAATGATTATCTCAATCAAAACGACCTGAACTCTGATTATAAACAATCATATCACCAGTATTTCTTCAAATCATTTTTTAATCGTAAACAAACAAAACCCAGAACTTGCTCCGACTGTTGATACTCTGACATTATCCCCTGCAGAGTTGTAAGACCCTAAAATAGAGGGTGTCCTGGATTAATCGTAATGGTGAGGCTCCAGTTCTGGGAGAGTGTGGAATACTCTTTCAATGCCATTACTCCTTGGTTCATTCTGACTCGAAGAAATAGTACCTGTTAATATCCCAATGATGTTTCAAATAGATTTATTTGCAAATTGATTTGTTTAATGGCATATCAACCTTCGTAGGTTATTTTATGCCAAAGTCATTCTTCTTGAAGAACAGTAGTGCTATTTAACCCATAGTTAGAAGGATAAGGGTTTCATGCCTTTCCCAATGGTATTTGTCCGAAAATGAATGTAATGGCGCTTACTACGATTTCACAGTCCAGCACTTTAGCCATCGCACCAAGAGGACACACTCATTTGCAACTTATTAGTATTGGATAAGATTGCTCGATGCAATATAATTTTAAATTTGTTGTTCTATGAATAGTTACGTGAAACTCAACTTATTTCACCACTGCTAAAAGAAATCTGTGAGAAATACGTGAACACTCGTTTGATTGACATTAAGTAGTCACGTGAAATGTTGAGAGAATTAGTTATATTTTTTTTATCTCAGAGTTTCAGACAGACAGGGAGCAAATCGTATAATTTGGAGCTTAAGTAAAAAAAACTACCCCAATGGGAAGTGGCAACGATTTACAAATGAAAGTGATTCTTTCTTCCATGGACAGACGCAAACAACGACAAATCTTTCGTTTTGGGACCGGTCTAAAGAGAAATATGACATCGGAAATAAACGTGTTTTTTTTTCTTTGTTTTTAGTTTTTTTTGGGGGGGTGAGTTTTTTTTTTGTTTTGATTGTTTTGTTTTCGTTGTTTTGTTTTGTTTCGTTTTTTGTCTTGTTTTTGGTTGTTCTTTTTTTTTGCTTTGTGTTTGTTTGTTTTTTGTTTTTTTTGCCGGAAAATTATTCGTTGTTTCCTTTCCAGGTCTTTCCTTCAAGAAATTTTTTCAACTCCCGAAATACTGAATAATTTTGGTTTGGTTTTATGGCATATCAACAAATTTTTTCAACTCCTGAAATGCTGAATAATTTTGGTTTGGTTTTATGGCATATCAACTATTGTAGGTTATTTAATGCCAAACCCTTTTTTATACATATAAATAGTTCTATTTCAGACAATTCAGTTTTGTATAAGTATTGTTATATGTTTTCACACAGTTCTATTTCAAAAAATTCAGTTTAGCATTACATAGTTTAAATGTCAATCAGTTATTTTTTATCCATAAATAGGACCCTATCAGCTTCTATCACTTTGGGCCAGAGTTGACCAAGGAGCGATAGCAATGAAGGAGTACTCTGCATTCCCCAAAGCTCTAGCATTACTGGAGCCTCACAATCAGAGTGTTAGGCATCATCTCCAGAACACTCTGGAGTCTGAGTGACATCAAGTCTCCTCAAGTCTCCAGGACTCTGCTCAGTATTCTGACCGATCTTAAAAATTCTGTGGTTATATAGTCTCTACTCCTCCTCTTATTTCCAAACCCTCCAGTCCCTCTTCTTATCCTTTGGTGACTGTACCGAACACACCCATAAACTTTGGTATCACCGTCATTTTCCCGTTCCAAAATTTTTTCAGTTCTCTAGCAAGGTCTAGGTACTTATCTCTCTTTTCGCTTTCCTTCAGTTTTACCCTGTAGTCAACCGGGATAGCAAAGTCCTCAATTCGGCAGGTTCTCTTTTGTTGTTGTTGTTGTTGTTGTTGTTGTTGTTGACGATCACCAGGACTGGTTGTCTGGCCGAGATTAGATGATCCGTTTGTTTCTCAAAATCTCAAAGAATTTTATGCGTCTCATTTTTCATGGATGGATTCTGGGTTGTACATATTTTCCTCCGATTTACAACTGTTTCCATCATTTTGGGATTGTTTCTGGCGCAACCACTACTAATAGTATCGCCGTCACTTCCATATTTAACGGGTTTTGGGTTTGTTTGTTTTTTTTTGGGGGGGGGGAGTTCTCTGGCAAGATCCGAGAATTTATTAATGTTTTCACTTTCTTTTATTTTTACTCTGTGGTCCGATAGAAAGACAAAAAAAAAACACTAGAAATTACGTTTTTTGTCTTTTGTTTGTTTTTTTGTTTCTTCGTTTGTTTTTGTTTTATTTTTTTTATTAGCATTAGGTCTGGATCTCTGGCTGAAAGTAAGTGATCCGTTTGTGTGTCAAAATTCTAAAGAGTTTTATACGTTTCATTTTCTAAGACAGATTCTGGTTTTTGCTTATACCTTTCGGTAGTATGGTCAAATTTTCAATTTTTCATACAGTTCTCAGTGGATCACCTTACCCACCCAGTCATGTGTAGTCTTTAACTCTTTTTGTGCTAGTGTGATGCATTCGCTTACAATATGAATAATCGATTCATTTCTTTCTCTGTTATTCTGTTGCGTTTAATCGATTTTCTCTTTAACATGATGGGCCATTTTGGTAATGTTTTGTGTTACTATTTGAACAATTTCTGTTTCTCTCTCGAAATTTCCCTTTTGTAGCAGTGTCCATGTCTTCTCGTGTGCTATCTCGGCGGTTTGTCACTTGAAATATCCATACAGTTGTTTTTCTTCGCATTTCTGTTTCTTCGTTTGTTTGCTTTTTTTATCTGTATTTATATTGTCACTGCCGCAATTGGCTTATGTAATCAATCTTTCTTTGCTCTTCATAATATAGTCCTCGAGGCCTCCAATTGATGCACAACGCAATCTTCAATCCAAGCAAGTTCTCTTCTTCCTTCTTTTCTTGCATATATTCTATGTCATTTCTTGGATGTAAAGTCTTTCGCGTAGTCATCAATTTTCTTGATTTTTCATCGATATGTCTGAGTTCATCCTTTGTCTATTTTAAGAATGGTTCGAGATTCTTACAAAGGAGAATTTCTGTTGTATATTGACCTCTGACCCGGCCAAGCTGTTAAAATAGGAAATGCACCTGTGTAAATAAAAGGTACACCCGGTCGAGGAATATCAGGATATAACCTTGACTGTCGAGGGGTTGATTTGAGTGCGAAATTGTGACGCTCGCAGGAATAAGAGTGGACGTCAAATTATTATATAACCCCCGGCACAGGAAGTTCGAGTCAGTTGGAGATAAGATGCGGTAGAGAAAAACATCACCCAGCAGAGGGGGCGCTAAGGACCCCCGATTGAGCAGTTGGGGTTCAGAGCCTCAGTTGGAGTTGGAGAGAAGATGCTGAAATGAGGAACATGTCCCAGAGAGGCTGTTGCAGTTCTGTTCAGCCTCCAACTCACCTCTCAAACAGTAAAACCTTTAGTAACTCTTTCGAACCCTTTTAAATAAAGTGAGAGGTATATTTTTCTAAAGAACTGTGTCGCTCTTCTTTATTGTGTCGTCGTTATGATTCTGCGTGCATCTGCATATGAGTATGCAACATGTAATACGATTTGTTGCCGTGACCAGGATCTAGGACCAGAGTATGGTCCTTTTAGGGTTTTGAAATTCTTCAAGGAATTATAGAGGGCCCCGTTGTGTTTTGGAGGATAAAAGATGCATCCGTATTGTAACTTGATGCACACATGTCATGATAGCCAACCGCACAAAGATAGTAAAACAAATTTAGATGTTAATTAGCCGGGCAAGTGTTACATAGGGAGAAGGTCGCCTTCTATGTAAGATTTTGTTTTTCTGTGGTTCAAGTGATTTCTTTTTGTGTTTTCAGCTATTATTGTCCTTGTGAATTATTTGTAAAATGTGTGTGTGAAGTGATGGAGACGAACGTGAAGAAAAATTTCACATGTGAAATTTTGAAAAATAAGTAAGGGATGATTGTTGTATATTGACCACCGACCCGGCCAAGCTGTCAAAATAGGAAATGAACCTGTGTAAATAACAGGTGCATCCGGTCGAGAAATATCAGAATATAACCTTGACTGTCGAGGGGTTGAATTAAGTGCGAAATTGTGACGCTTGCAGGAAGAAGAGTGGACGTCAAATTATTATATAATCCCGGCACAGGAAGTTCGTGTCAGTTGGAGATAAGATGCGGTAGAGAGAAACAGCGCCCAGAAAAGGGGGCCCTAAGAACCCCCGATTGAGCAGTGGGAGTTCAGAGCCTCAGTTGAAGTTGGAGAGAAGATGCTGGAATGAGGAACATGTCCCAGAGAGGCTGGGCCCCCAGGCCTCCGGTTGAGCAGCCCAGGAGAACGGGAAAGAAATGCTGTTATGGCCATAAGAGTGGGGGTCAATATGTTGCAGTTCTGTTCAGCCTCCAACTCACTTCTCACACAGTTAAACCTTTAGTAACCCTTTCGAACCCTTTCAAATAAAGTGAGAGGTATATTTTTCTAAAGAACTGTGTCGCTCTTCTTTATTGTGTCGTCGGTATGATTCTGCATGCATCTGCATATGAGTATGCAACATTTCCTGGTGTCTATCCCTTTGATGAGGTTTCTGTAGCAGAGCTTGGTTTTCAAGAAGCTTTCTCGTTTTTCTCAGGTATTCTTATTTTCCCTTTATCTCTGCTTGTTTGCTGGTGTCCACTTCCACGATTCCTAAGTACTTGAAGTTTTCCTTCTCTCCAAGCGTTCTGATGCATTCTTGATTTCGTAATTCTTTTCTTCGCTGATTCTCTTTTCTCACTTTTCATTATAAGTATAACACATTTTTCAGTACCAAATCCTAGTCTATATATTTTTATTTTTTGGTATCACATCTTTTTTTTATTTTTTGCGAATACCTTTTATGTCATTCACGTACATAAGATGATTATTTTTTTCTGTGATTTTAAGAACTTGTAGCCCTCTTGTACATTTTCTCTGTAGATGGTTGAATAGCATTATTGCTATAAAGAAGAGCAATGACAAGAGTGAGTCTCCCAGAAAGATATCTCGTTGGATTTTTACCTCAAGATTTGACCTCCTGTTATCTTTTCCATCCTCTAGTTTTCCATGGTATACGTGATAAAATCTTTGTCGGAATTTATGGTTCAGAAACATTAAGAATAATTCGGACTACCAAGCACTAACCGTGGTATTAATTTATCAAAACATACTCTTTAGAATATCTTTAAAATTTTTAACGACTTTTATGTGAGAAAGCCTTTGGATTTTCATATGTTGAACTTCTTGTGTTAGCGATTTTGAGGCTGAGGCAAAATCTAATTTAAACACACACACACACTATATATATATATATATAGCTTAGTCGTGAAACGAGTTTAAGCATTTTTAACAATGGAAAAATTTAAATAAAACTTCAGTAATTTCACCAAAGAAAAGTTGAAGTATTTATACGCTGAATTTAATGACAAGGTAATGAGTTTTCTCATTTCTTGAAACACATATAAGGTTCACTGGAGAAAAAAAAAACTTTTAAAGTAGTTTGGCTTGAAGCCTTGCACACATTGAGATAACACCAAAACGTTGTGAAAGCTTTTCTTTAATACTAGAAAAAAATTTAAAAGAATTAACTGAACCAATCATTAACAACCAGGGCTTATCTTGTTATGTTTCCAGGCATAAAATTTGCACACGAAAAAACTTTCACAAAAAAAGAAGGATAGAAAAACTCAGGTTTCCCGTTGAAATGATTTGCCAAAATATCACCCCGAGACGAAAACCTATAAAATGTCTGTTGTGTCTTTTACTAAATGTTGAGAACCAGATTGAAGCCTCGTAATTTTCACTTTTACAAGCAAAAAATAAATTAATCAAGCAACTATCTCACCGGTATTTGATAGATACGTTAGAAAAAACATTCATTGTCGTGTATGGTTTGCTTAAACATGGCTGTAGATTAAATATTATTTAAACGAAGTATTACAAAATTGTGGTCATGCATGACAATTCTCCTTGGTTTAAAAAAGAACAGCATAAATTCTATATCAAAAATTCGGATCTCTCTCTCTCTCTCTCTCTCTCTCCCTCCCTCTCTCTCTCTCTCTCTCTCTAAATATACATATATATATATATATGCATTAAGTTCTTTACAAGGAATATTTGAATATTCGAATTTTGAATAATCTAGTTGTCCTGACGGAATTGTTCCCTACTCCAGATTTACTGAATTGACGAAACCTTATATATATATATATATATATATATATATATATATATATATATATTCATTTCATTTTCTTAACTGCCTGATGATTGTTAAGTATAAAACAGTGGAAATAGCATTTCGAAAATCTACTAGGAAACCCACCGAAAGTTACGCATGAACAAATCACCAGAATTATTAGTAAGCAATTGGATATTAAACAAAGACCGTTCACGCAAGAACTCGACTCGGTTCTTTAAAAAAATTCAAAATAAGAAAGCTGCAGGGCTTGACGAGATTCCCCCAGAAGTATGGAAGACCAGAAAATTCGACGACATAGTGCTCCGACACTGCAACCCAGTCTATAATCAAAATCCGATAGACAGGTGGATGACGGGATGCATCCTCCCCTTCCCTAAAAAGGCTGACCCCGGATTAGCCAAGAACTACTAAGGTATAATATTCACATCCATAGCTGCCAAAATTTACAATGCCCTACTAAGAAACCGCATAGAACCCAAAATCGACAACAACCTTAGGATAAACCAAAATGGCTTCCGAAGAAATATATCCACGACCTCACAAATATTGACCATACGTAGAATCATCGAAGGCGTACGGGCAAAAAACCTACAGGCGACATTACTATTTGTCGACTTTACCAAGGCCTTCGATTCCATTCACAGAGAGAAGATGAAACAAATCCTACTAGCATACGGCCTACCAAAAGAAACCGTAGCAGCAATAACGATTCACTATAGAAACACCAAAGTGAAAGTATGTTCACTGGATGGAGAAATAGAATACTTTGACATTGTATCAGGAGTACTACAAGGGAACACACTAGCCCCATACCTTTTTATCATCTGTCTAGACTACGTGCTTAGAACATCGATCGATAAAATCAGAGAAAACGTCTTCGAGCTGACAAAGAAAAGAAGCAGAAGGTACCCCGCAAAAACAATTACCGACGCCGACTACGCCGATGACATAGCCACACTGGCAAATACACCCAAGTCGAAACACTACTGCATAGTTTGGAACGAACCGCCACAGGCATTGGCCTCCATGTCAATGCACACAAAACTGAATATATGTGCTTTAATCAAACAGGCGACATTACCACACTAGACGGAACCTCTCTGAAACTGGTAGACAAATTCACCTACCTAGGAAGCAGTGTCTCATCAACGAAAAAGATATCGACGCGCGGCTAACGAAGGGATGGACAGCTATCGATAAGCTATCGATCATATGGAAATCAGACCTGATCGATAAAATGAAACGCAGTTTCTTCCAAGCAGCGATTGTGTCGATACTGCTGTATGGATGCACTACTTGGACGCTAACTAAACGGCTGGAGAAGAAGCTAGACGGCAATTACACAAGAATGTTGCAAGCAACATTGAATAAGTCCTGGCAGCAACACCCCACAAAGCACCAACTATACGGCCACCACCCTCTCATCACGAAAACTATCCAAGCTAAACGAACCAGACATGCGGGACACTTCTGGAGAAGCAGGGACGAGCTCATAAGTGATGTACTCCTATGGACCTCCACATATGGCCGAGCAAAAGCAGGACGACCAGCTCGAACATACATACAGCAGCTATGTGAGGATACGGGATGTAGCCCTGAGGACCTGGCAGAGGCTATGTACGATATGGAGAAGTGGCGAGAAAGGGTCAAGGATATCCGTGCTAGCGGCACGACACGATGATGATGATTATGATATATAGATATATGATTGTTATATATATATATATATATATATATATATATATATATATATCGGATAAATGCGTCATTGAATGAATAAAATCCGATCAACGAATTTAAAAGTTTTATTTCTTTAAATTGAATAAAAAGTTTGGAAAAAAAATACAAAATCTTTTCTTGTAAGCAAAGATAAGATCAGTCGGAGAGTAGATATTTTGATAGACATAGTTATGATTCGTGCTAAAAAGTATAGTAGTAATTTTTAGCTTAAAATAAAAGGACCTATGCTGTGTGTGTAAAACTCTTTACATCAGTTTGTAACTATGCAGTAGTAGAATAAATTTCTGCAGAAAATGTAATTCTGTATGCAAGCAGCAAGTGAGATATTTTTGTTGTAATTGTAGTAGTAACAGGTTTATGTTAAAACTGTCGTACATGATAGATAAACATTGTTGAAATTAAATGCAATCTTTAAAAAAACGATTGTAGATTTTCACTCAAAAGAAATAAGCCGAAAGTTATTTGAGTAAGTAATGATTTATAACTTACTGTTTGTTGTGTAAGTATAAACAAATCCATACTTACAGAAGAAATATTAATCGCTTATTTTTACTATTTAGGAAGGCTCGAAATTAGCTAAAAATGTTGCTGATTTAATTATAAATGAATTAGCTAAGAAATTGTACTTTTGATTTTTGGGAAAGGAAAAGATTTCTAAAATTATTTTGGGTTTCGATCCTTGAAAGTTTTTTGTGGTAAGTCAAATATTGTCGTGTGGGAAGTATCCCGTATTTTAATAATCAGCGAGAATGTGCCGACTTGTTAATAAATGCAAAAATACACCCGCAGAAATTTCAGATTCTTGAGCTTTTCGTAACCCAAAAATTTAAATTTTTTAATGGAAATCTGTTGATTTCCCATATATATATATATATATATATTGTGTGTGATTAGATGGAAACTCAAACTTGGTTAAGTTGTCATAATAAATTTATTTCGGCGGAGAATATTACTATATTGCCCGTCTCATCAGATTACTTTTTACATGCTATACTTGAAGTTGCAGAACAAGGAGGACAATTTAAATATTCAAATATAGAATATTAAATGTAGGTAGTCCTGGTCATGAGTTCAATGAAAATAAAACTCAAAGAGCAAATAATTTTTTCAAAATAAAAACAAAAAATCGGTCATAGATTTATTTGGAAATTTATTTTCATTGGAAATAAATTTATTATCTTAAGGTGACCGATTGTTGGTTTTTATTTTGAAAAAAAATATATATATATATATTGGGTAAATACATAGGTGCCCGAGTAAATAATATGAGTGATTAATTAATTGATTGAATTTACCAGCATCACAACCCTTCTGGGGTTATTTTATGCGTACAACTTAAGGCAGTGCGTTCATTATATTCATATTTACATTTTTATGTGGTTGCTTCTTAAGATTTTTTAATATCAAGTATTTCTCGGACCATTGACCTAATGAGTATTCGCCAATGGTCCGGGAGACCAGGGTTCAATCCCAGGTCGAGTCATACCAAAGACTCAAAAATTGGTTCTTTGAGAGGCCTTGCTTAACACTCCCATTTATAAGGTATGGATCAAAGGTAAAGTGGAGTAATCCAGAGAATAGAGCAATGCCCTCCCCTAAACCTCGGTGTAGTAGCTATTGAAAAGGGAGCCTTCGGGTCACTCTCGACTAAGGTCGCCAACTTTACTTATTTCTATCAAATAATAATAATTTCCAAATAGATCTATTTGACCCTAAAATGGTTTCGGGTGATTATTTATTTGCACACTTTTATATGGTAACTAATAATAATCCTTAGAAAACATTTATAACTTCAAGAAACTACAGTTAATACAAGTAATTCTATAGTTATATGGCTTCAAATATTTCTCACGAATTCGAATAATTACCAAACAACCTAACAATCCAGGTCAGAGTAGATCTGGAAGTAATCGTTATAAAGAGATATTCCACACTCTCCAGAGCTCCAGAACTTGATCCACTGGGCAAAATGAGGTTTACTGCTATACCCAGGATAACCCTTTTTTGGTGGGGTCTTACCCTTCTGAAAGGAAGTGAGTCGGCATATTCTAAGCCTCACCGTTCGGGCCTAAATAAGATAAAGACAAAAAAGGAATTTGGTCATTGTTGTTTTTTCGATCACGATGAGAAAAGTTGATTATTTAAACGTGAAAGAGATGTTTATCCAATCAAAGTTTGGCAAAGGTAACGAGAACGTCAGGTAACTAAAGATAGAAGTCCTTCTGGAAACAGACAGACTGCAAAGTAGAGAAAATCCATGATCGTCTCCGTTGATACATAAAACAATTATAAGATAACCGCGTCAGTGCTGTTGATTTGATTTGATTTTTTTTTTGTATCTCAACCATTAAAGAAAGGCAACAACAAAAAGAACTCACCTCCATTTTGCCTCACAGTTAAGGCAAATGTAGTTATCAAGCAGAAGAATGTTTACTGTTCTTTTAAGACTTAAGTACAAAGACTGATTGTATTAAATCTTTTATTACCAAATTAATCACGAATCAATTTTAACCACTGCAAGATGGTTCCTTTGGGAAGCCGTATATCAACAAGGAAGTTCTTTCTGCAATTCGAAAAAGTACTGAAAGTCTTCAACTGACACTGCTTTCAGTTGGTTCGTCACGACCTGTTTGTAAGTTTTCAACGGTTTCTAAATGGTGACTATGGAGCTGGATGTTGTAGACTCGGATCAAGTGAGTAAACGAGTGGATGGAGAAGGCGATCCAACTGAGGACTGTGCAAGCAACTGAGCTTTAACCAAACAAACAAATAGAATACGTCCAGACCGAAATCTGTCTTGGAAAATGAGGTCAATTATAGTCTTAGTTAACAAAAACTTGTCAGCAAGTAGACTTTGTCGTTTTTGCAGATCAAAAGGTAAAATTTGCGGAAACTGAAAATGGAAAAAGAATCAGACCTTGCTAGAGAGCCGAAAATCGATAAATACGAAAGTCATCCAGTCAACGAGGAGATTTTTTAAAAAAAAGCTGAATAATTTTTTTCAGAATTTTTACCATAAATGTAAAACTCTAGTTTTTTTTTTTTTGTTTGTTTGTTTTGTTTTGTTTTTTTGGAAATGAATTATAGCCAAAATAAATTTGACCTCGCGGAAATATTTGTTTTAAGGTTATTGAAAATGAAGTCAAATTAAAAAGAGTGCATCTGACTCAAAGAGAGCTCTATCATCAAATTTGTGGTGGTTGAGAAGAGCAAACAGTATGAAATTTACAGAAGAATGTGTGATGTGTATGGAGAAGCATGTATTAGTCAAAGAAATTTTTACAAATGGGCTAAACATGGGGTTGGCCACTACAAATAGAACAGAGGTCTGTCATCAAATATTTGTTGGCTGAGAAGGGCAAACTATGTGAAATTTACAGAAGAATGTGTGATGTGTACGGAGAAGCATGTTTTAGTCTAAAAATCTTTACAAATGGTTTGAATATGGATTTTTCAAGTCGAGCCTTAATCCAAAAGACAGTACATAAAGTGGAAACACAATGAGTCTCCGGTAAAGAAAAAGTTCCAGGCGCAGCGGTCAGTCAAGAACGTTGAACTAATTGTTTCTTTAACAAGAAAGGAACCATCAGTATTGATTTTCTTGAAAAAGGTACAACTATAAACAGTGTTTCCGATTACCAAATTCATTTGATTATTGAATGATCCTCGTAAATGGGGGGGCTTGTGATGTAATGGTTAAACCGATGGACTGGGGAATCGTAGTGAGTTCGAACTCCAGTCGTGCTATTACATTCACTTTCACTCAAATACCCTTGCTATAGGTTAAATAGTATCACTACTGTTCTTAAAAGATGGCTTCGGCATTAAATAACTTGCGAAGGTTGATATGCCATTAAACAAAGAAACCAAACCTCGTAAATAGACCTTACTAGAGAGCTGAAAAGTTATGAAACATAAAGATGATATTATATTAATAATAACTGAAATACTTGGAACAACCCCGAAGTACTTGAAACAGAAACTAGAGAAGCAGAATTGAAACTATGCGAACCTCATCGCAGTTAAGATTGGGGAGAATACGGTAAAGAATCCAAAAGAGATTAGAAAACTTTAATGTAGGCCACCTATTAGTGTAAACAAATGGAATGCAGAAAACTAAAGCAAAAGAAGTACAAGGCATGACTGGGTGGGAAAGGTGATCCACTGGTAATTATGCAAGAGATAAAAATTTGTTTATACTATCAAATCTGCCTCAGAGAATGAAACACATAAAATTCTCTGGGACAATTTTATTTCGGGATAAAAGACCAGACCTAGTGTTAACAAGAAAAAAAAGAACTTGTCATCAAATGGATTTTGCTGACCATAGAATGAAAATAAAAGAAAACGAAAAGATAGATAAATACTTTGACCTTGCTTGAGAACTGAAAAATGTTGAACATGAGGGTGACATTGATAGCCATTGTAGTTGGTCCGCTTGGAATGGTTCCTAAAAGCCGGGAAAAAAAGACTGAAGTAATTGGAATGGAATGGTGAACATACAGACCACAGCATTGTTAAGATCAGCTAAAATTCTCAGAAGAGTCCTTGAGAACTAAGAAGGATTTTTGTCCCTCAAACTCTAGTGAAATACCACTAGCTAAAGCTGGTATGAAAAACTCGCATGAACTGAAAAACAACAATGGAACATGAAAATGACGGTCATACCAATTGTAACTAGCGCACTCGGTACAGTCACCGAAGGATTGGTACAGCAGCTGGAGGACTTGGAAATAAGAAGTCGAGTGAATATTATCCAAACTACAGCATCGTCGAAATCGGCCAGAATATTCAGAAGAGTCCAGGACACCTGGGTAGACTTACTGTTTACTCTAGTAAAAAATACCTTAAGCTGAAGCTGGTGTGAAGAACTCTCGAATGAGTAAAATAATAATAATAATAATAATAATAATAATAATAATAATAATAATTTCAATCATATATCTTAGATGCATCAGGGAGGTCTTCAGTGATGCGCTGTCTTCATTGCCGATTTCGGGCTATTTCTGCATCATATCAACTCCGACAGTAACCCCGGCTTGACTCTGAAAGAGCCAAGCCGCCTCCGTGATCGCGACGTGCTACGCTCGTGCCTCTACCAAAAAATAATAATAGAACACAGACGAAGAAATAGAAAATGGTAATAAAGCCTGAAGCCTTCAAGGCTTCAACTTTGAACTGTGGAAGCAGCTAATTCAGTGTTGATAAATGCTGACTATAGGAACAAAAGTTTGAAAGTTAAAATAAAAATTTCAACATTAAATTTCATTCTTTTAACTCTTGTACCACAAACGACTCTATTGTGGATTGTAATACGGTGAAGATTGTGAAAGTCATGTGACTTAGGAATGTTGTCGAAATATCTATAGAACAGATAAGAACAAGTTGGAAAGAAAAATAAAGAAAAAATGATCGTGAATCAAAGACATCGCGAAGATGAAATATGGTTTCATTCTAACGAATGACTGTAATGAATAAAATCGTAATAACCCAAAGAGCCTATTTTTAAAATCTAAATCTAGGAGATAGATTTACCCACCACCACCAATACAAAAAACGATTAAAACAAAAAGATTCACATGAACGTTTTTTTAATCGGAATGCATGACAAGTGTTTGAAGTTGACTTGCTGACGATGTTCCTCTTTGGAAAAATATCAAGTCATATCTGTGACAGTGCGCAGATATTACCCACGTCAGGATCTGGTATAGCCACAATATACTACCCATAAAGATGACTATGATAAATACAACCAAACGTGGAACTCAAATGACATATTTAAGTGTCATGATCGGCACGTGCTTCATAATAGCAGATATAGGGGACTTAAACGGCCTCCTGTGAATGTTGGCTGTTCTAATTTTTTATATCCGAAGCAGCAATACCGAAGACGCCAGAAAAAAACAGGCAACAAAAATGTAACCCACCGCAATTTAAAAAAAAACAAAGAAGTTATAAAAATGATGATAAAAATATAGGAAGAAAATACTTATTTCAATACAACAAACCAAAGACTTGCAGATCGAGCAAAGATGATTTTAAAGAAAGACTATTTTACTGATCTCGATATAATGGAAATATTTAGGCGGTGAAGTCATGAACAGTATGATCAACAAGTGCTACTTTAAAAAAGAGGAAACACAAAGTACGGAAAATAAACCTTCACAGAACTCAGCACCTCAGCTAGCAAATGTTGAATTAATTAAAAGAATCAGGACCGAAAAGAAAGGGATTTTACCATATTTAAGAAACCAAAACAAGAAAAAAATCAATGCAGAAACCGAAAAGGTAAAAACATAAGAACGGACAACATCACTGAATTAAACGATCTAATTTATGCAGGAGAGATGCTAATTAGTGACAAAACTGGTTTCCCCTAAGAAACCCAAATAGAAATATAAAATCGGGATGGAAAATGAGGCTAGAATGACAAACAAATGTGACGATACCCGCTCGACCCCCCGCATACATCAACTTCTTCGAACCATTTCGATATTCTTGGCCGGTGACCATCTAGTGGTCCCGCTAAGGGCATCGCACATTTCTTTACGTCTACAAGAAATACAATCGAGGGAGTAGGAGAAAAAGAACAAAACGAACAATACTAGCCTGGGGTTAACTCAAAGTGCAAGACAAGGAGTTATGTAACACTCTGCATTCCTGTGAGCATATGTAGACTAAAATTCTACAACCCATGAGGAGTGCTGACTCATCTTGACTCGTCTTCCCTCACTGCTCTGGACCTCATCTCATCCAACTGGTCTCTCTGCTGTACGGTGTCGACTGCCCTGTCCGTCGTCCGTCGCCAACTGCCTTCTTCGAGTTCCTTTGTCCAATTCCTACTCGCGTTCCCTTGCCTACTTCCGGTCACGTCGAGATCGCGGGCCCAGGTCTTTGTTTGGTTTCGCGCCAAAACAGACAAAGGGACCGTCTGCTTGGCGGACCACCTACATAGTGTTACAAAAGAAACTGCAAGAAGAAGCAAAAGCATAAAGGAAAGAAAAATACTCAAGGACATATTGGGATGAAAAGATCGAAAAAAGACAACAGCAGACAAGACTGACAATACATCAAGAAGAAATAAACCATGGACGATTCTTAAAATGGACAAGATATGCTCAAACAAATTAACGTAAAGACAAGAAAATTGATGACAATGCACAAGATCTAAAACACTAGAGATAACATAGGCTCGCCCTCCCCAACACTTTGGTGTAGTAGCTATTGAAAAGGGAACCTTAGGGTCACCCTCAACTAACAACTAACAACTATATATGTAAAGTAAAAAACTGATTTTTTTTTTAATCGCAGCACAAAATTATGAGAAATCAAGAAAGAATCAGAATGATCAGAGAAAAGAAAACTTACAAGTACTTGGGAATATTGGAAGCGGACAACATCAAACAAGTGGAGATTCAAGAAAAATAACAAGAGTATCTCAGACGAACGAGAAAGCTTCTCGAAACTTAACTCTGCAATAGGAATCAAATCAATGGGATAGATACCTCAGCTGTCCTCCATGTAAGTTACGCGAAACCATTCTTGAAATGATCAAGGAAAGAACTTCAACAAATAGACCAGAGAACAAGAAATCTGATGATGATGATGATGATGATGATGATGATGATGATGTGCAAGGCCTTACATCAGAGAGATGAAACAGACTATATGTGTCAAGAAAAGAAGGACGAAGAGGACTCCCCACCATTGAAGATAGCATCGATACATTGATACGACGACTCGAAGACAAGATTTTAAAAAATAGCAAAGAAAGACTAATTACATCGACTAAAAACAGCACTAAAAACAAATAGATAAATAGAACAACAATAACAAGGAAACAGAAATGGGACCAAAAACAACTGTATGGGTACTTCAAGCGACAAACTGTTGAGATTTCATAGGGAAAGATATGGACATGGCTACGAAAAATGAAACATAAAGAAGCTGGATTTCTTTTAATAGTAGCACAAAATTATGCCATAATTGCAAATTTTACCTAAACAAATTGTACGCAACAAAACTAGTGTAGGTTTATGTGGTGACACTGGAGCAAAATGAATACAAGAGTAGGCATGATTGAGTGGGAGAGGTGATCCACAGGGAGCTGTGCAAGAGATTAAAATTTGACCATGCTGACAAATGGTATATGCTCAAACTTGTGGTATAATGGTTATCTTCGTTGGAAATGAACAAGGTGATCTGAGTTCAAAACCTGGATGAAACTGTTCGCATTTCACATAGCGCTTGGAAAAAAATGAATCCAACTATTCCTTCTCCAGTTATGGGTAAGTAGACGGGTAGACGGAGTTCTTAAACTGGTCTAGGTGAAGGAAAAGTCTCAATTTAAACCTGTTAAACTCCACTTTAAAAATTGACCTTGTGTCACATCTTGCTTGTGCGGAGGGGTTGTGAAATACATACATGGAATAAACAAAAAAAAATTAGACGGATAAAATTCTCTGTGATTTTTTTATACAAACAGATCGCCAAATTCCGGCCAGATGACCAGACATCGTGTCAATTAACAAGAAAGAAAATATTTGTCAATAAGTGGATTTTGCTGTTCCAGCCGACCACAAAGTGAAAATGAAAGAAAGTGAAAAGACAGATAAATACTTGGAATAGAAAGGTAACGGCAATCCCAATTGTATTTGGTCCCCAGGAACGATCCTCACAAGCCTTGAAAAGAAACTGGAGGAACTGGAGATTATAGGAAGAATTGAAACTGTACAGATTACAGCATTAAGATCGGCTTAATTACTTAGAAGTATGAGATTTAACGAGGTGTTAACTCGTAGATTACACACCATTCCTTATAATGCATTAGGTTATTCAAAAGAGAGTAATTTAACACAGAATATTAGGCAGCAAGAAGAACAGACAAGTGAATTGATACTATATACCATTTAATTCAATAATATGCAAAGAGGGATCTTAGTTCCCGTCCCAAGCTATAAAAGGGTCATAATGCGTTCGAGGAACATGTAGAAAAGTCCATACAATAAAAAGGTGGAGACTACTTACTACTTATAAGGTCTGGTAAAATCGAGAGGCACCATGTGCGTCGCTGCTGAGGAGTGCAAGACTACATCTGCTGCTTCTGAAGTCCTGTACGTAAAAGAGGTGGATTCCCGGTTTCACCTTGTCACGTGACCAAAAAGAACTCGTGACATGAGTGGGTTCCTCAAACACAGGGACAAGAGAAACCACTCCATTTAGTGTCCCAGCAGAAGAATCCTTGACATTTGAGGACCCTTGCGGTCTCTTAAATTTCTATCAAAATCTTCAACTTAAAACTGATGTTAAAAAGTGGCAGAAAATAAAAATAAAGTAAAAACTCCTCTGGATACAACAACAATAACAAATATAGTGCCGATGGATATTTAGAAAAAAAAAATTGATGAGTTTGATTTAGGCCTCAGCTAACCAATAAGTAAGTAAAGTTGGCGACCATAGTCGAGGGTGACCCGAAGGCTCCCTTTTCGATAGCTACTACACCAAGGTGTAGGGGAAGGCGTCAGTCCTTTACCCTTGATCCATACCATATAAAACTGAATGTTAAGCAAGGTCAATATCAAGTACCATTTTTTTTAAGTTTTTTATATGAATCGACCTAGGATTGAACCCAGTTCTCCCGGGCCATTGATGAACACTCTAACCATTACGCCAATGTCAGGTAAGTTAATCAATAGTTCATCGTAACTTACTTGGTAGAAGAGATGAAGCGTTTGAAATAGTTTCTACGAGGCTAAAGAAATATGAGTTCGAATCTCACCGAGAGTTTATCATTTATTTCTTATCTATGCTGTCATAGATTGACGGGCTGGCTGTTATAGCTAAGCTACTATTTGCTAGCATAGGTAATGTTTTCTACTTTATGTAAAGTACTTTTTTGAGAGATTACTCAGCTGTATCTTGCAATTTCAGGTGTTGTCCTTAATGAGATTGGACTCATCTCATATAGAAAGATTTCATTTTTAAGGGCTTGGGATGTTGACTATTTTTCTTATTGATGGTTGACTGGAATCGACGAATTTTATAATGGATATTGCCATAGCTGTTTATCGTTCCCAGGAGACACTATAACTGATATGCCAACCTCGGTTACCGATACAAATAAATTGTGTTTATTTTCAGTGAGATTTCAAAAAGCTCTACTTTCCGACAGAGTCAGGCAATATTACCAACAAACAATTCGCTTACAAGTCATATACATATATACATAAAGAATTTGGTAT
The DNA here is from genome assembly GCA_963585895.1 of Sepioteuthis lessoniana. Classification (NCBI taxonomy): domain Eukaryota; kingdom Metazoa; phylum Mollusca; class Cephalopoda; order Myopsida; family Loliginidae; genus Sepioteuthis; species Sepioteuthis lessoniana. The sequence continues at coordinate 105,863,150 of OY757909.1, read as the reverse complement.
TAAATAACCCACAATGGTTGCTACACTGTAAAATTCAACCAAACCAAACCGACACGAATCGAGGATATGAATAAATGCTGACTTTTCTTTAACGTAAAAGGAAGAGTTTCCATTGCGCCATGGCTAAAGTGCTGGACTGTTGCTTCGAATTTAACGAGTTCGAACTCCATTCGCGCTATTACGTTCACTTTCGGACAAACACCCTTGGGAAAAGTATGAACCCCCTTATTCTCTAAGCAATGGGTTAAATAGTATCATTTCTATTCTTCTACAAAGATGGCTTTGGCATTGAATAACCCATAAAGGTTGACATGCCATTAAGACAAAGAAACCAAACCAATCTTTGTCGTGATACGAAAAGAGAGAAAGTGTAAAGTTGGTGACCTTAGTCAAGGGTGACCTAAAGGCTCTCTTTTCAAAAGCTACTCCACCAAGATCTAGGGGAGGGCGCAACTGTATTCCTTGGATTGCTCCACTTTACCCTTGATCCATATCTTATAATGCTATGTGTTAAGCAAGCCGGCATCATGAACCATTTTTGAGTCTTTGATTCTACCTGGGATTGAGCTCCGGTCTCCTGGACTACTGGTGAACACTCTAAAGAATGTTTTCTGATCTAATTAAATTGAAGAACATCTATCGTTCTTCAACGATACAATGTTTTCTAAAGAGCGAAACTGTAGAGAAATAATTAGTTCTTATTTACTAAGCTTTATTTTGTGTGGCTCTTAGTGTATCGTTGTCACCGTAGACATCTATTTTGGTGCTCGGCTATTCGTCACTTATACCGTTTTGGACACTCGTTGTTTTGTTCTTTGTCTCCATTCAGTCTCTGAAACCGTTGAAACAGGAACCACATGGTTTGAATTTTCGTTTTTGCTAAAAACAGGTCTCTTCTCGTATCTCTGATTCGTTTTTCTCCTCGCCACCAAAAGATAAAAGAGACCTAATAATCCGTAATATATATCAGGAATATTCAGTCAACGTCCGAAGACAATGGGTGTAGATTATTTGAGTATAGACTATATGAGGAATTTTATATAAATCTATGGGAGTACTCGATGTATGACTATTATTATATATTCCCAATCCAAGTTTATATAATAAAACTCACATACAGAGCGTATACAATGTAATTAGAAGAAAACTCAAACCTGGTTAAACTGTCATTATAAATTTATTTCGGTGAAGAATATCATTACACTCTTCGTCTCATCAGATGACTTTACACGCTTAATTTGCGGTTGATTCTTCATTGAAATAAAGTTATAATGAAAATTTAACCAGGTTTGATCTTTCTTGTAATTACATTATATATATATATATATATATATATATATACTGGGGTTAGTAGAACACTTCCGCCTTAGTTGGTTGATATTTGATGGTGACTTTGACGAGACCGGTCAAAAGTGCAAGATCAAGCACTAAAAGAGATGTTGAACTCTGTCTACTTGTCTTTCTTTCGGCTGGTGGCTTTTTGGGTCATTAATTTATTCCCTCTTTCCCTTGAACCATTTGTTTATAATGCTAATATATGCAACAGAGTTGCTTACAGGAGATGTTATTAAATAGTCACCTACCTGGGTTGTGAACAGGCTCATTACTGCTTACCTTCACTGGTTTAATGAGAAAAACAGTGTTTTCAATGTGACTTGATGGTAAGACAAAGATATATTTTGTTTTTTGTTAAGCGGAGGAAGATAATAAAAGCTATGAAAAAAATTTCTGAATATTTTTCATTTTTCTTTATTACTTAGCAAAATTGATATCTCTTCAATTGGATCATTAAAATTTGAAATATTTTAATTTCTTTTATACAAGAAATCGGTCTCGGTTTTTTTGTTTAATGGCATATCAAACCTTCGTGGGTTGTTTAATGCCAGTGCGATCCTTGTAGAAAACAGTAGTAATACAATTTAACCCATACCCGGTAAAGATAAAGGAAGTTCATACCTTTCCCAAGAATATTGGCCCGAAAGCGAACATAACTGTGCGAACTTGCTTACTGCGGTGACAAAGTCCAGCACGCTAGCCACTGGAATACCCCTCCCCTTTGTTAAAAAAAACATTTTTTTGAAAAACAGTATTTACAAATGCTGAATAATAAAATTATATAATCTTTTACTTTTCTGGAATCCCTAAAAAGTTGGATTAGCCATAAAGAAAGGTTTTATCCCAGATGTTCAAGTTATGAATTCGATCATCACTGTATCTCCAACTATTTTAACTACTTATTTTAAATACTTATTTGTGCCTCTCTTGTAGCAGATATAATCAAATGTTTCCCTCCGGTACTTAAAGTCAGGGTTTTATCTTTGGTAAAAATCAAGATTTCAGATGTCCTTTTGTTTTGGTAAATAAAAATTTGGCAACGCTACATTATAAAGTTACTCTCTAAATGACGACTTTTTAACTTGGAGGGGGTGTCCTCGTGGTGTAGTGGTTAAAACGATAGACTGCGGAATCGTAGTAAGCAAGTTCGTTCTCTAGTCGCGCTACTACATTCACTTTCGGACAAATACCCTTGGGAAAGGTATGAACCTCCTTTTCCCTCCAGCTATGGGTTAAATAGTACCACTACTGTTCTTCAAGGAGAATGGCTTCGGCATTAAATAACCTACAAAGGTTGATATGCCATTAAACAAAGAAACCAAACCAAACCTTTAACCTGGATCAAAGACACACGGCATTTAGCAGCAAAAATGCGGGTTGCAGAAATATACAGTAAATACTATTCATCATTTCTATTAGGCGTTATAAGTTATTTTGATATGATTTATATTTTGTCTATGTTTATTTATTTTACTTATATTTTTATCAATGATGTATTTTTAGTTATTTACTTTGATTAGTTATGGCACCAGACCAGAAGTATAGGGCACCCAGTGAGCGTCGAACACACTAAGAATGGTCTGCAAATCTAGCTTGCTAACCATTACAATATATGAATTGCCCATTAAGATATAATATAAGAATTTACTTTGCATAAATTAGTTATGACACAAAGCCAGAAATATGGGGCACCTAGTGAGAATCGAACTCACTGACAATGGTCTGCTAAACTATCTTGTAAACTAATACGTCAGGTGAGGTGCCGAAATGTCTTATTTTGGTAATTATTTACTAAGCTTAGTTTATTTGCGGTAAAAAGTCAAACGTTATGGGCACCCAGTGTGAATCGAACTCACTAACAATGGTCAGCCACAATAGCTTGCTAAACCTTACACTACATAAAATGCTCATGTTTATTATCATCTATAATTACTATTATGCACTATTTTAAAATTTGATTTATTTTCGATTTTTTGTTGATATGATCTACATATTCTTTCTTTCTCTCCCTCTCTCTCTCTCTCTCTCTCTATATATATATATATATATATATATTTCATGAATTTTGTATTGATGCTATATTTGTAGTTAGTCGCGATTCCTTTATGGTGATAAAGTTCTTTCAATTGAGAACAATATATGAAAGAATCCTGCCTTACAATTAAATTTTATAGTTGGTATTTTTTTAATCAACTACTTTCAACAGAACATCAAAGTCGAATCATTTAAATCGATAGAGAATGGAAAACTATAAAGAAAAGCTAAAAACACATTTCAATGCAGTGAGAAGAATTTATAATTTAACGAAGCCACTATTAAAAAAAGATGAAAGAAATTTTTTTTTTTTCCTTAGTTACAAAAATCATAAAACATCTCATTGAAAAGTTCGTCGCGATTTCTGAGGGATTGGCAGAAATATCCAGTGAGTACTATTAACAAATTTCTGAATATAATTCAATATAGCTAAGTAAAAAGCATCAAAGAGGCTCGAGTGATTGGTACATGGAAATGAAAGAAAGAATTGCACAATTTCAATAAGATGCGAAGAGATCAGACATAATGGATTATTAAAAGAAACAATATTTCCTGTTTCACAACTAAAGAGGCTACATTTTTGATCATCCTTACTAGACGGGCTATCTAATGTTTTCCACATTACTGGCTACAATGTGCTTCCATTTTGTTCTTGATTTAGCCTTTTTTTCTCCGTATTAACCCGAATTGCTTGACTATTTCATTTCCCCATCATCACGGTGGTTCCATAAATCCATTTTAAGTTCAGTTCTTTCCGGGCTGTGCAGCATTATAAGCAAATGACAACCGGGCTGTAACTGACAGTTCAAGCTCGATAGCGATAACCTGATACGCTTGATCTTGTATTCTGTGAAACCCAGCATATATATATATATATATATATATATATATATATATATATATATATATATATATATTCCGGAAAAAGGTGTAAATGATTGAATATAACACTGATCTAAAAAAATCAATAGATTATTTCTTAAAATTGAGTGAAAGGTTTGTTGAAAAATAGGCATTACAAAGTCTTTTCTTGTAAGAAAAGATGATATTAGTCAGAGCGTAAATATAATAAGAGAGAAATTCAAAGTTCATGTATGAAATGAAGCGGTTTTTCTTAGTCTAAATCTAAATGTATATATTTTGCGTGTGGAACAGATCTGTGTGAAAGTGTATCAATACGCAGAGTGAGAATATATTTATGCTTTAAACATATATGCGGCTGCAACTGAAAATGTTCATCAGTAAGAGGCGAATTGTAGTTGTACGAATTTTTAACACAATAAAGATATAAACAAACATATTCGTTCAAGTTAAGATGATTGATGGATGTTGAATGCGATCTTAAAGGAAAAGAATTTTAGATTTTTACTCAAAAGAAATAAAGCAAACGTGGTTGAGTAGATACAGAATAATTCCGTACCAACGGAAGAAATATTATTTTTATCTCTATTTATAAAATTGATGAAGGCTCGAAATTAGATAAGAAAGTTGATGTTTTATGTATGGATCTAATTGGTTTAAAATGTATTTTTTTAAATCTAGAAGGGAAAGGATTTCATGAATTATTTTGGGTTTTGATTCTTCAGATTTATCGCAGCAAATATTTTTGCTAAAATTAACCATTTTTTGGTTATGGAAATCAATTTATTTCCCATCTATGTAAAGTAAACTTGGAGGCCTTAGTCGAGGGCGACCCGAAGGCTCCCTTTTCAATAGCTACAACACAGATGTGTTGGGGAGGGCGCTACTCATTTCCCTAGATAGCTCCACCTTACACTTGATCCGTACCATTTAATGCTGAGCGGTAAGTAAGGCGGCATCAAGTACGATTTTTTTAGCCTTTGTTATGACTCGACCAGGGATTGAACCCAGTTTTCCCGAGCCATTGGTGTACACTCTACCCACTAGACCGACGGGATATCACGGATTAAGAGATTTCGTCTTTTATTCTGTTTTGGTGACTGGAATGAGATGAGATAACGAGTTTTTTGAATGGAGAGCAAGGAATAAAGATATGACTAGAGCCCTGTTCCTAGAGTAATGCAAAAGCTCTGCATGTGGTGCCCATTGTTGATTTCTTCTTGCCGCCTGGACCTCCGAGACTGAACAGAGAGAAATAAACAATGAAAGGACTTAAATCTAAAAGTCAAGTTGTGTTCTTGTGTTTCTCTTCGCAACTTACAAATAGCCTCGCTGACATAGCCGTTCGCTGATCCTTATTCTACAAGCATTCATTTTGGTAGCAGCGATAGATTTGTCTCGCAGAACCCAAGTACGTTGCACTTTGTTTGTTTTTGTTTTCCATAAGATGGGCCAGTCCAGTGCTCTTCGCTATTGACCTTTTTTTATCGAGCAAACTGATAGTCTACTAACGATTATTCTCAAGAACATTAATTCGAAGTGAATTTAAATCACCTCAAAAGGAATTCGAATTCTTTTCCCCATCGTCTGTGTCCATGTCATTCATTATAAGATGACACACACTAGCTATTCGGTCAGCCCTAATAAAAATGTGCTCCCTTTTGATCAGTTGGGGACTGTTACCTCCCGAGACAGGGGATTGTGGGAGTGAGTGACCGGGAAAGGATTTTGCAGCCATGATACCCATGGAGTGGGCTCAGGATATATCTTGGTCGTGCACAACTTGAGCTAAATTAACTGTTTTAGAGCAGAAGCATTTCTCTATCTGCCTTAAATAAAACACCTAGTTATTTTCATTCAGTGTTTATTTTTTCCATGTATTTGTATGTTAAAAACGTAACACTATGATAAGTAAAAAAATTATATATAAAAAGACAAATGTCCATACACTCAGAAACACACAGACACCACACACACACATACACACACACACACACACATATATATATATATGAATGATAAAATAGATAAATATACTGACGAATGATAAAATCTCAACACGCTGAAAAATGATGCCGATTTCGACTAGGTTGATTAATTGATTGATTTTAATTGCATGACATGTATGACGTATAATGTAGTTTATATTTACATTTTTTGTCGTTCATATATATATATATTTGTGGAGGTGCCCGTGGTGTAATGGTTATCGCCGTAGGAAATGGACACGGCGACACGAGTTCAAATCCTGGACCAGGCTAATTGCATTTCACATAGCCCTAATACCCTTGGGGAAGGTATGAATCCAATTATTCTCCCTCCAGCTATGGGTAAATAGTAGGACAGACTAGGTTCTTCAGCCTTGGTAAGGCAGCTAGTCTAGGAGAAGGAAAACTCTGAATTCAAACCTGTTAAATTGACCTTGTATCATATCCAGCCCGAGCGGAGGGGGTGGTAAATATGAGTATAAGTGTAAAAGATAAATAGTGAAATACACTAATGGAAGATAAAATTTCAACACACTGACCAAAGATGCCGATTTTGACCTGGATACACAATATATACATGCTAGAGGGTAGTAGTAGTAGTAATTTACTAAGCATTTTGCTAAAATGTGGCACAAGGCCATGTGAATGTAGCGCTCAAAGAGAAATTAACTCACTCCTGAAGGTTTGCTAGACTAGCTAGCTTACCATTGCACCACACAAGGTGCCCTTGTGCTAGAGAGTAGTAGATATACTGATACCATTTTTAAAATGTTCGGCTTGCTTGACACCCAAAAGCTAGTGAAACGTATCGTATTCATCAAGGAAAGAGGTTTCTGTTATCATCTAAAGAAGATAGAGAGATAATGGGATATATGAGATCTGCCTACTTTTTTACACCCCTTATTTTGGAACCTGTGTATGTATTGACAGGTACATGTAATCATTTACTGTAATTTAGCTCTACGTCGAATTCAAGGTGTACGTGCAAAAAACCTAGAGGCAACAATATTATTCGTCGACTTCTCCAATGCCTTTAACTCCAGGGAAGATGGAGCAAATACTACTCGCCTACGGCCTACTCAAAGAAACTGTCATAGCCATAATGATGCTATATAAAAACACGAAAATAAAAGTCTGCTCCCCGGATGGAGACACAGACTACTTCGACATTGTAGCCGGTGTACTGCAAAGAGATAAATTACTCCCATACCTCTTCATCATCTGCCTAGACTACATGCTTAGAACGTCGATTGATATAATGAAAGATAACGGTTTCAAGCTGAAAAAGGAAAGAAGCAGAAGATACCCTGCACAAACAATAACGGACGCGGACTACGCCGATGACATAGTACTTCTGGCAAATACACCCGCCCAAGTCGAAACCCTGCTACATAGTATGGAACGAGCAGCTTCAGGCATAGGCTTCCATGTCGACGCACACAAGACGGAATACTTGTGCTTTAATCAAACAGGCGACATCTCCACACTAAATGGTAGTTATCTGAAACTAGTGGACAAGTTCACCTACTTGGGAAGCAGTGTCTCATCAATCGAGAATGACATCAACACGCGACTAGAAAAGGCATGGACAGCTATCGGTCATATGGAAGTCAGACCTGACCGATGAAATAAAACGCAGTTTTTTCCAAGCATCGGCAGGACGACCAGCTAGAACCTATATACAGGAGTTCTGTACCGATAGAGGACGTAGCCTTGAAGACCTACCAGGAACGATGGACGATAGAGACGGGTGGCAAGAGAGGGTCAGGGAGATCCATGCTGGCGGCATGACATGATGATAATGATCCGTGTGTTTAATCTGGCCTGAATTGAAACGCATATTTATGGAATTATTTGAATTATTTGTTGATAATATGGTTGGTTGGTTGGTTGGTTGGGATTTATGGTATACCAACTTTTGTAGGTTATTTAATGCCAAATCCATTTTAATACAAATAATCAGTTCCATTTCAAACAATTAAGTTTAGCATACGCACACAGTTTAAATGTAAGTACACAGTTTAATTGTCAAAATCATTTCTATTTCAAGCTATTTAGTTTAGTCAAACAATTCTAATTCAAAGTATAGATTCAAAGTATAGAATCTGTTTAAACACAGATAAATGTCAAAACAGTTCTATTTTAAACAATTCGGTTTAGCGTATGTTTAGTTTCAATGTCAAAAACAGTTCCATTTCAAACAATTCAGTTTACCATAAGTACGCAGTTTAATTCTGTTTGATCCATAGATAGGGTCCTATCGGGTGCTACCACTCCAGGCCAGAGTGGTCCTGGGAGTGATGGCAATGAAGGGGTGCTACATTTTCCCCAGCATCACTGGAACCTCAAAATCAGATTGTTTAATGTCTTATCAGGACACTCATTGGGTGTCTTACCCGTCTGCAGCGGTGCAGTCGTTTTATTCTACAGCCCCAACCGACTGGGCAATAATAATATAGAGTCAATCGAGTTGTTTATAGACTCTACGACCATCTGTTTAGTCAGATGGGGTGTTTAATCACCAATGAGGGCCGAAATACTGGAATCGACAGTCAGAGCGCCTTAACCGTGAGAAAATTTCAGGAATTGAATAGACGCAACATTGTTTTCCAATGTTTCACTCGTAAAGAAGCTAAATTTATATTCCTAAAACATCAAAAGTATATATGAAGCGGGAAAAAAATAAATCGTTAGCTTGATGTTAGCTGAGTTTTTATCGGATATATTGATGTTACATTTGATCTATGAGATCGTCAGTAAACTAACGTCTGTGTGTATCTGCGTGTCTATGTGCGTGCGTGCGTGCGTGCGCTCCAACATGGCATACGCCTACTGTAGTGTTATTATGAATGTCACACATTCGGCTTGGGTAGATTTTGCAGTATCCTCTCATGACATATTGCTATTTACAAGAGTGAGTCAAAAGTTTTGAAGTATATTGGTACATACTAGTTTACGGAGCATATATCACATGACTGAAACAGTTCAAGCCATGGTAAGTACCCGTTGTGGTTAGTTCTTTCTCCCTTTTTTTCTCTATCTCTCCCTCCTCTCTCTCTCCCTATCTCTCTCTCCCTCTCTCTCCCTTTCTCTCTTTCCCCCCTCTCTCTCTTTTCTCTGCTTCCTGTCTCTCCCTCTTTCTCTCCTCTCTCTCTTTCTCTCCCTCTCTCCCTCCTACGCTCTCTCTCTCTCTTTCCTTCCCACTCTCTTTCCCTTCCTTTCTCGTCTCTCTCCCCCCTCTCCCTCTCCCTCTTTTCTCTTCCTCTCTCCTTCCTCCATCTTTCTCCCTCCCTCCCTCTCTTTCTCTCTCCTTCTCTCCCTCTTTTTCTTCCTCTCTCTCTCTCTCTTTCTCTCTCTCTCTTTCTCACTCTTTCTTCCTTTTAATAGTTATTACAGTCCGTGTGACGCTTTATATAATTATGGCGTAGATTATCCAGTAGATTCATTTGCCTTCAACTGTTTTCCTATTCTAGACATACGTTAGATTTTACCTTAGAAAAGCACAGATATCATTATTAATTCTTTCTTGTATTTTCTTTCATTCAAACCCTCATAAATCGATATAGCTAAGTAAAGAGGCTCGTGGGATTGGTGCATTCAAAAATATAACAAGTGAATTCAAAAAGGAGACAATGAAAAAAAAAGTATTTCTCCATTTCAATAAGACGTGAAGTGATCAGACATTAAAAAAAAAGTAGTTCCTCTAATTAAGGATTTTATGGAGACTATAATTAAAAGAAAAGCATAATGGGGATCGGTTCTCGGAGATCTTTGAAGATATTTAAGGACCACAATCAATTAATTTGAACCATTCGAGTTGAAATGCCAACGGCATTTCATGATACCCGGACCGAAATCGTTTTCGCTCCAACTCCAAAGTTGATTAAAACTTGGTATTTTGCACTAAATGAACCATGCTTGTATTAAAATATCAATCTCAGATGATGATTAATAAAGAACTAGAAGGTAGAATCAAAAACAATTTTTTAAAAAAGGTTCACGCTTTTGATATAATGGACCAAGTAGGAAATATGATTAAATTAATCATTTTTTTCTCGATGTGAAACCAACATCACCGAATCATTTCTGAAATTCAAGTATCCCTTGTTGATTAAATTCTGTTTCTCTTTTTATTCATGTTGATATTTTTTAACCAATGAAGAATTATTCATATTTGTTTTACTGTCGTTATCTACATTATTCTGCTCTGTCGATGGGTTACAGAATACGCTGACAGTATTCCCTATATAGTGGTAAGTTTCCCTAAACTAAATAAAAAGAAAGAAGCGTCCTAGGTTTGACACTAACCTGCATCAGATGGCGAGGCTCCGGTTTTAGAAGTCTAGGGAATGTTGGGTAACCTTTCTAGATAGATAGATTGATAGAATACTTAAAAGAGCGAATAACTAACTACCCAGGTTTCACCCAACAGATCTTCAGGAAAAATCTGACTTGTCCTGAAGACCCGATAAGGGAAGGGTGGGTAGATAGTTTCTGGCTCTTTTGGGTATTCTAGTTTTGCTCTACTTAGTGTTTTGATTTGGTTGGGGGGGGTTATGGCATATCAACCTTTGTCGGTTATTTAATGCCAAATCCATTTTATAAAAATAAACAGTTCTATTTCAAACAATTCAGTTTAGCTTAAGTACAAAGTTTAATTGTCAAAAACATTTCGATTTCAAGCCATTCAGCTTAGTCAAACAGCTCTAATTCAACCAATTCAGTTTAGTATAAGTATTTTGTCCACACAGAGTTAGATGTCAAAACAGTTCTTTTTCCAACAATTCGGTTTAGCGTAAGTACAGTTTCAATGTTAAAACAGTTCTATTTTCAGTAATTTAGTTTTGAATAAGTACGCAGTTTGGTTCAATTTAATCCATAAATAGGAGCTGGGAGCGATGGCATTGAAGGGGGCGCTCTGCATTCCAAAAAGCTCCAGCATTACTGCAAACTTACCATTAGATAGTTTAGTGTCATAAACAGGACATTCGTCGGGGTAGGGCTTACCCCTCTGCAGAGATGCAGTCAGTGTATTCTACAGTCCTAGCCGACTGAGCAATTTATGTTTTTCGCACTTTTTCATATTAACTTAGATAGCTCAGTGTGTTTCCTTTGGGGTAAACATTGCGGTATTGTACGGATGTTTTTAGTCTTTTCTTTTTCATTATTTTTTTTTCCAAATATCGGTAATATATTTTTTTTATTTACAAGCTATATTATGTTTTTTTTTTCATACGGTCAGAATTATAGAAATAGCTATAGAAATGAGAATAATATATATATATCACTTTAACAAGTTTGGTTAAAGACCGCGTAATTTTACTGTTATATGATCTTATGTTTTTCTCCAGAGTTCTCGCTAGTTTCTTTGTATCAGGTTCCAATTGATAAAGAAGATGCCCTAAATTTTGCTCTCAAATATATATATATATATATATAGAAATATATATATATATATATATATATCGGAAGTCAGACCTGACCAATAAAATGAAACGCAGTTTCTTCCAAGCTACGGTCGTGTCGATACTGCTATATGGATGCACTACATGGACGCTAACTAAATGTATGGAGAAAAGGCTTGACGGCAACTGCACAAGAATGCTGCGAGCAATATTGAACAAGTCCTGGAGGCAGCACTCCACAAAGCAGCAGCTGTACGGCCACCAACAACCCATCACGAAAAATATCAAAATTAGACGAACCGGTCATGCGGTACACTGCTAGAGAAGTAGGGACGAGCTCATAAGTGATGTACTCCAATGGACCCCTTCACATGGACGAGCAAAGGCAAGACGACCAGCACGAAACTACATACAGCAGCTCTGTGCCGATACTGGATGTAGCCCTTAAGACCTAACGGAAGCAATGGACGATAGGGAGAGGTGGTGAGAGAGGGTTAAGGGTATCCGTTCTGGTGGTGCGACATGATAATGATGATGATGATGATACGTTTTAACCTTCGCCTCCAAGAAAAATTACACATAATGACTTTCAAAGAACAAAAGAAAGTCCTAAATAAGCAAGCAGAACTCATATCCAATCGCAGACACGAAAATAATTTTCTAAGAAGCCACTCTAAAGACTGAATTTTTTTTTTAATGAGAAAAAGTAAGTAATATTGGTGACCTTAGTCCAGGGTGACCCAAAGGCTCCCTTTCCAAAACCTACTACACCGAAGTGTAGGGGAGGGTGCAACGTCTTTCTCTGGATTCCTCCACTTTACCCTGGATCCATGCCTTATAATGCTGAGTGTTAAGCAAGTTGGTATCAAGTACCATTTTTTGAGTCTTTGGTATGACTCGACCTGAGATTGAACCCCTGTCTCCCAGACCATTGGCGAACATTCTATTCATTAGATCAATGGCTCGTTAGTGAAATTAACAAATTAACGAATAAATAATAAAATATGATAAATCAATAAATAAATCATAATAAAATAAAGTAAAAGAATAAAGAAAGAAAATCGATGAATAACCAAATTCTTTTCTTCTGTAAATTCTTGTCCCACTTGTTCTTCCCCCAACTAATAATATAAATGTATATGACTCGTCATTTTGTTTGTCCTTTCATTATTTGTTCCCCCAGAGATGGCTCCAATTGAGGCCGATAGTTCTTGGGAAAAATACGGCGCTTTCCTGAATTGCATCTCGAATTCAAACGACTCATACGAAAATTTGAACAGGTCAAAGATAAAATAGGCAGAAAACTGAGTGTCTGGTCTCTTTTATCAAACGTGTGTGTGAGTGTGTGTACTGTTACGATACCCACCTGATGGTTTTAACGCTATCGGTTGTCAAATGGACGTTTGTACGATTACTACACTACAAAGATAAAATAGGTAGAAACAAAGTGTCTGGTCTCTTTTATTACACACACGTGTGTGTGTGTGTGTGTGTGTGTGTGTGTGTGTGTGTGTGTGTGTGTGTGTGTGTGTGTGCATCTGTTCGTGTGTGTGTGTATATGTATCTCTCGGATGTCCTATTTTGATCCCCACTAGATGGTTTTAACGCTACCGGTTATCAAATGGACGTTTATACTATTGCTACGCTACAAAGACATTTACACCACCACGTGTCTAACGGGTCTTATCCGCATAGCACGACGCCTCAAAGGTCAGTGTAATCTCACCGTGAGAAAAAGTGCCGGACACACCAAAACACCGTCGTTGTTCGCTAATACAAACGTTTATCTGCTACTACACCTTTTAGTAGTCATCGAGAAGAGGAAAACAAAGTATGAAAAATGAGTCATCAGCTTTAACTAAACTGAGAGAAATAAGACATCATGAGGAAAGAGAGAGGGGAGAAAGAGAGAGAGAGAGAGAGAGAGCAGACACAGACCTTTAATTGTCTTTCTCGTTTTCTGTTTTAGTTTTCATACGTCCTTGCTCGATTCTCTCGTCTTCACGGCTTCGTAATTAGTGTGAGACCCCTTTGCAGGAGCTCACCCCAAAACTAGGCGCCGTCATTTTTGTTCGTCTTCACATTGTCGCAGGTATTCAACTGTTGCCTTTACATCGTCACGTCTTGTCCCCAACTGACTTTTTCCTCCTTTAGATTCCGCGTCCACTACCACTAACGGCTTTTCCGTTTGAGATTCTTCCAGCCAATCACAACACGTTGCCGATTTGCAGCAACTACATTTTTATTTTTAACTTGGGCGTCCCCAATTATATTACACGAAGTGTTTATTTATTTATCTGTGCACGTGTGTATGTGTGTGTGTATCTGTATCTATCGATGTGTATATATGTTTGTCCTTGTCTTTGTTTCTGTGTGTCTGTCTATCGGTAAGTGTATGTGTTTGTGTGTGTACGTACGTCTGTATGCGTGTGTGTATGTTTGTTTGTCTGTCTGTGTGTGTTTGTCTCTGTGTGAATGTGTGTTTGACGGTAAGTGTTGCGTGTGCACGCGCGTCTGTATCTGTCGATGTGTCTGTCTGTCGGTATGTGTATGTTTGTCAGCGTCTGTGTGTGTACGTGTGTGCGCGAGTCTATATCTGTTGATGTGTGCGTTTATCTATTCTGTGCGTGTTTAAGTGTATGTGTGTGTATCCGTCGGTGTGTTCGAGTGTACGTGTGTCTGCACCCGCATACCTGTATCTGTCAATGTGTGTGTGTTTGCATGCATGCTGGTAGAAGACTCCTAAAAAAAGAGGATCTATGCACAAAAATTTATCGTTTAACAATAAAAAAAATACGATCATAGTAAAATATACTTTCTCGATACATATGCAAGCTAAAAAATATTCAAACCAAAATTTATATGCTAAAAAACCTAGAAAAAAGTGGGGAGCACCAACTCAAATAACAATATCTCATGAAACTATAATCTTTACATCGGAGTAAAATATCCATAATCACCTTCACAGAACAAAAAAAAAAACAATCAGAACCCATATCCTGATGTAGACATGAAAATAAATCCCTGCTAAACAACCTGAAATTTAACGATTCCAAAGTCTAATCACTCTAAACGAAAAAAACAGAAAAGAAAAGCAAAGCAAAATAAACGCTGTGTCCAGCTGGCGTTGGTTATAGGCCTTGGTTCCCTAAGCTTCTTAGGAGACAATCATCTGGAAGTTGCTGGTTCAATCCTGACTGCAGGCGAGTAACAATACAGGAATACTTAACACTTGTACCCGATTATGGCTAACGGAATCAGAACAGGCGACCCCCGTGGATTCAATAAAGGACGTAGTTCGAAGTTCTGTGAAGGTTCCCGAGTTCGATAAACACCTGAAGAAGGCCGGAGGACATATCGACTGAAACGTTGTGGAAATAACAATAAACATGACAATAGTCCGAAAATCCTTAATGATAAAATTCATCAAGCTTCATCTCAGAAATTTAGACAACTAGAATAAACAAATCAGAATAAAATAATAAATTAAAACAACAATGATAATGATAATAATTATAATCATTATTATTATTATCATTATTGTTTCACTTATTTGAGAGTTTTTTCACACCAGCATTAGCTGATGGTTTTCCCCTGGAGTCTAAGAGACAGCAAGTCTCCCAAAGTCTCTAGGACTCTTCTCAGTATTCTGGCCGATTTTAACAATACTGTAGTTCGGATGGTCACCACTCGCCCTCTTATCTCAAAGTCTTCCTGTCCTTGTACCAATCTTTTTGTGACAGTACCGACGGCACCAATTACAATTGGTATCAATGTCTCCTTCATGATCCACAGTTTTTTCAGTTCTCTAGCAAGGTCTTGGTACTTATCTTTCTTTTCGCCTTCTTCTAGTTTCACCATGGAGTTAGCCGGACGGCAAAGTCCACTATATAGCAAGTTCTCTTTTATTTCTTTTTTTCATTTTTTTTTCTTTTTCTTTTTTTTTTTTTTTTTTTTTGGTTGAATATCACTAGGTCAGGTCGTCTGGCTGATATTTTGTGTGTCTCAATTGTTCGTATGGATTAATGTAAACTTCTTGCACAATTCACTGTGGATCACCTTCCCTACCCAGTCGTGTCTGTTCTTATACTTTTTTGCTATATTCGCTTCTTATGTAATTTACCGTTAATTATTATTATTATTATTAGTAGTAGTAGTAGTAGTATTTGTTTTAACCTAACAAAAAGTTACCGAATGAGAACCAATCAAAACGGAGGTTGGAAATGAAATGGAAATCTTTATAACATTAACAAAATACAGGCCAGCAGCGTGAAGAAGGTACTCACTGCCAGTGGTGACTACTTAGTCACTAATATCACCCACACAGCTCACAATAGTGTCCGATGTATTTATGAGGAATGGGACATACCCATTACTGTTCACCGGTAGGGTATATAACAGTATTAAAGATAATGACAGTAGAAAGTAACAAATTAACATAATAAATAAGTTAACAA
Organism: Sepioteuthis lessoniana; assembly: GCA_963585895.1. Classification (NCBI taxonomy): domain Eukaryota; kingdom Metazoa; phylum Mollusca; class Cephalopoda; order Myopsida; family Loliginidae; genus Sepioteuthis; species Sepioteuthis lessoniana. Next base: position 105,847,070 of record OY757909.1, on the reverse strand, counting down.
ATCATTTAATTAACATAATATAACCACTTAAATAAACTTGATCACCCTTCCCAGAATACCCCCAAAACTAAATTTTCCTTCCCACCATACGACAGCATAGAAAGAAATACCCACAACGTGAAATTCTCTTGGTTTAATGATTGAGAAACTATCAATCATCCAACGAATTGACTCAGTGTCTACGCTATTAAAACTTAAACCAACGTATATATATATATATATATATGTGTGTGTGTGTGTGTGTGTGTGTGTGTGTGTGTGTGTGTGTGTGTGTGTGTGCTTTTATGCGAGTGTATGTGTGTGTGTACTGGAAAATACAGAACTTGAAACCAAATAATATAATAAAACGTTTCGTGTTTTTATGATACTGATATGATATCACATTCTGAAGAATAGTTTAAGTGGTACATAGAAAATGGAATATAAAAAGCTGCAGGAATCGAACAAGCAAACACAGATGTGCTTGCCTAACTCGCTGTTACACAACAGAAAGCATCCTTCCGCCACGGTCCTGTAGTTGTCATTGGAAAACTTGAATAACAGAGTATATTCTTTGGATGCTGCCGGACAGGCTAACTTATATTTGTCACTTTATGGACGAAGCTAGATGAGATTCATTTTCGGATTGATACCCTTGGGAAAGGTATGAGGCTTCTTATCCCTCTACCTAAATAGTACCACTACAGTTCTTTTAAAAGGATGACTTTGGTATTGAATAAGCCAGGAAGGTTGATATGTCATTAAACAAAGAAACCGAACGAAACCAAACCAAGCTGAATTTCTTTTTTGTTTTTGTTTTGTTTTGTTTTTTTGTTTTTTTATTTCAGCTTTTTTATTATTTTTTATCATTTTTTTTTAATTATTTATTTATCTATTTGTGAGAATTATATCTTCTTTCTCTCTTTTGGCTTAAATGTATTCACCCAACCCCTCCGCGCGAGCAAGACGTGACACAACGTCAATTTATAAGCGGAGTTTGGTAGATTTGAATTCAGAGTTTTCCTTCTCCCAGACCAGTTGTCATACCATGGTCAAAGAGCCTAGACTGCCCTACTATTTGCATATAGCTGAAGAAAAAATTGTTGGATACATGTTCCCAAATGTATTAGCGCAATGTGAAATACAAACAACGACATCAAGAATGGAACTCAGGTCTTCGATGCCATTTCCTATGACAGTAACCATTACACCACGAGCGCCTCCATCTTTTGACTTTTAACTCTTATTGAAATCAATTCCTCTGAGGTTATGTCAATCATTTATTCTACACAATGAAAAGCAAAAAATATGTTCTTAAAAAATAATAATAATCTGTACTTTTGATATATATATATGTGTGTGTGTGTGTGTGTGTGTGTGTGTGTGTGTGTGTGTGTGTGTGTAAACCCTGCATTGTTTGGAATTGATTTATTGCAAAAACTATTTTTATCCAGCAAAAATATTCAAAATAACGGCAAAACAACTAGAATGTTCAGGGCTGGAACAGAGGTCTGTCATCAAATTTTTGCTTGCTGAGAAGTGCGATCCATGTGAGATTTACAGAAAAATGTGTTATGTGTACTGAAAAGCATATTTTAGTCAAAAAATGTTTACAAATAGTCTAAACATGGGTTTGCCACTCTATGTCTAAATCGAAAAGACAGTCCATGGAGTGGTAACATACTGACTCCCTGATTAAGAAAATGTTTCGGGCGCAGTGGTTTGTAAAGAAGGTCATTCTGGGACAAGAAAACGCACATCACTATCGATATATTTGAAGAAGATACAATTGTAAACAGTGTTTCCTAATTTCAACACATAAGAAAAAAATCACCATATTAATTGAATGACTCTTGAAATTTATTTAAAGATAAAAAGACAAGAAAAGACAGACACAGTATAGCACCGAAATAAAGCCTACATTATTACCCATAATGCAGCTGTCATAAAATGACGACCCGAGTGAATTGCAATACAAAAAGCAACCAAAAATTGACAGAAGAAAGATGACTAGTCAAAATTAATAATAATGAGTGACAATTCTTCATCAATAAATAAAAATAATTAAGCTTTGAATTTAATTGAGAAGTATAAAATTTTAGCTAATGTGTGAAATTTTTGAAGGTCAGTTTGACATAACTGAAAGTAGAAATTAGCTTGACGCTATTTTTGTGCTCATAAAATCGGTGATTCATGTTAGTCGAGATTTTACTGAAGGGAATTGAATAATGAATAGATTTCGTGAATATATCATCGAATGTATTAGATGTATCAGTGAATAATCATCAAATAATTGAAATTGCTAGAGGCGAAATAATACAGCATGGCCGAAGGGACAATTTCAATTCGTCAAAATTTATTCTCAGTATTGCGTATTTAACAAATTTATTGTAAAAATTATCATTAGTTTGGCTGTTCTTTAAGTGCATATGATGTGTATTCAAAAATTATCGAGACTAAAGCTATATTTACCAAGAAAAAGAGAAACAAACGTTAATTTTTCTTCTAAATACGAGGAGCGCTCAAGAAGTATTGAAACTGACGCTGATTTTTACCTAGACAGAAATGAACAATGAATGGAGCGTTAATTTTTTTTCCAATATTCAAGGTATTATCAAGACTCACATTATGATTGCCAAGAGAGAAATGAACAATTAATGAAATATTTATATATTTAGTCATCTATTTTTCATTATACGAGGTGTGTTCAAAAGAATCAAAACAGAAATTGTATTTACCATGAGAGATATGAAAAGTAACTGTAAAGCTACGTCTCTCAATTAGACATTTGTAATATTACGACACCAAATACACGCTTGCACTACAGTTTTCGGCAGACCCTCATAATGCAAAGGCACTACATAGATATTTGTACAACTACGGTTTGAACGGGTATATGAGTGTAACTCAACGCCTTAGGTGTCAGTCAGACCCCCGTTGTAACTTCTCCTTGAGAAAAAGTGACGAACATACAAAGCAGTCTTGGTTCGCTAATACAAATGTTTATTCGCTACTACATCTCTTAGAAGTAGGCGAGAAGACAGAAACAGTATGAAAAATTAGTCAACCGCTTTAGCTAGGCAGAGAGAAGTAAAATTTCATGACAAGAGAGAGAGAGAGAGAGAGCAGACACAGCCCATGATATTATTTTTCTAGTTTTCTATTGTAGTTCTTAAAGGTGCTGCCCCGCAAGTTCCGTCTTCACAGCTTCGCGGCGATTGTAGGGCCTCTTCATAGGGGCCACCAAAAATAGGTGCCGTAATTTTCGGCCGTCTTCACGTCGTAGCGTCTCGTTCTGAAGTCTCTCTTTTCCTCTTTTCTATCCCGTGTACACCCCACGGCTTTTCCACTTGAGCTTCTTTCAGCCAATCACAGCAGTGGCTGATTTGCGGCTGATACATTTCTATTTTTAGTTTGGGCGTCTGCTGCTATCCTGACCTAGACTTGGGGAAATAACTTACTATCAAAATAATCAGCTGAATACCCGAATCATATAACAATAAAATGTTATTTTTCTTGTAAAAAAATGAAGTTTGTTCAAAAAGAATTAAACGGGAGTACTATTTACAAAGTCAGAAATTAACCACGAAAGAAACGTTATTTTTTCTTCAAAATAAGCGAGTGTTCAATAATTATCGAAACTAAATATGTATTTAAAAAGATAGAAATGAAGACTGAATAAAATATCAATCATTTTTAAGAATACGAGATGTATTCAAAAAGTATTGAAACGAAAGCAGCATTTACCAAGACAAAAATGAACAAAGAATTAAAAACTAGATTTTTTTCAACAAATTTCGGCAAGACTCTCTGCACATTTATTCCAGTGAGTTTTCTATTCGTCGAAGTACCTTTGAGACTCCTCTCGTAATATAGCGTGAAACAGCAATGTTATATTCCTTTTTATGTCTTCGGCGTCTTCAAATCTCTGACCCTTGAAATAAATTTTCATTTTAAGAAACGTAAAAAACACAAGTCTGGTGAGTATATAGGTTGTTGCACTTGCTCAAACAGGTGTTTCACCAAAAACTGAAAGGCAAGTGGAACAATATTAGTGTTGTATTTTGACCTTCGGCCCGAGCAAACATGCCATTCCAAAGATAGTGGAAGTGACACATCCCAATGGCCATTAATCGAAAGAAATCGTGCAGGTGAGCTCGGCTGATAATATGGGATAAGGTGAAGGTCCCACTGTGCCGCTACAGAGTGATGCACCGGAAGAGAGTGACCTGTGAACTGCATGACAGTTATTTCCGCTTGATGACGATCAAACATGCCATTCCAAGGATTGAGTAGGCGATTGAGTGGGCGTTGAACTATTATATAACTCTGTGATGACAGGAAGTCAAACAGTTGGAGTTAGAGGCGAAATGTGGTAGGGAAAGCCAAACCAGGCCGAAGGGGCTCTCGGGGCCCCCGATTGAGTCGGAAGCCTGATGAGTTGGGGTCCAGAGAAGTTGCTGATAAGATGTGGTTGAGAAAGCCCGGTGGGGGCTTGGAGCCCCTGATGAGTTGGGTTCCAGAGAAGTTGCTGACAAGATGTGGTAGAGAAAGCCAGCACTCAGCAGAAAGCTGAGCCCCCGGGCCTCTGGTTGAGCATCAGGAGAACGAGAAAGACACAACGCTGACGGCCATAAGAGTGGAGGTCAATATATTGCAGTTCTGTTCGGTCTCCAACTCCCTCTCACAGTAAAACCCTGAGTAACCCTTTTCGAACCCTTACAATAAAGAGAGAGGTACATATTTTTCTAAAGAAGTCTTCGCTCGTCTGTTTAATTATTGTGTCGTTATGATTCTGCATGTATGTAGATGTATATGCGTATGACAATATAACATTATTAGTAAGTTCCGTTTCATGGGTTATCTGCCATTGAACCGTGCCTGACAGTTCATAATAATCCAGAGATGGTGCAAGATTTTCGAGTAATTGTAGTTGGTGACATTTTGATCTTCATTAACATATTTATGATGAACTATACAATAATTTTTCATTTACAATCGAAAAAAATGCGAAGATCTTTCGAAGTTTATCCTTAAAAATTTGAAAAATTCAAGAAATATATTAATTAACAGGCACACCCTATGAGAAAATAGATAAAATCAAACGATTACAAAACAACGACTAAGAAAATTTGCCCAGTCGGCTGTGGCTGTTGAATAAACCGACTACATTTCTGCAGAGGAGTAAGACCCCCCAACAAGTATCCTGATACGACACTTAACAATCTGATGGTAAGGCTCCAGTAATGCTGGGTAATGCGGAGTACCCCTTTATTGTCATTGCTCCTATAACCACTCTGACCCGGAGTAGTAGCACTTGATAGGGTCCTATCTTTAGTTCAAACAGAACTAAACTGCGTACTTATGCTAAACTGAATTTCTTGATTATGGAACTGTTTTGACATTTAAACTGCGTACTTATGCCAAACTGAATTGATTGAAATAGAACTGTTTTGACATTTAACTATGTATAAACACAAACTATCCTGATACTAAACTGAATTGTTTGAATTAGAACTGTTCGACTGAACGGAATAGATTGAGATAAAAATGTTTTGGACAATTAAACTGTGTACTTATGCTAACCTAAATTATTTAAAATGGAACTTTATTTCTATAAAAATGGATTTAGCATTAAATAACCTATAAAGGTTGATATGCCATAAAACCCAAACAAACAAACAAATATACTAAACTGAATTGTTTGAAATAGAACTGTTTGACTAAACTGATAAGCTTAATATAGAAATGTTTTTGACAATTAAACTGTGTTCTTATACTAAACTGGATTGTTTGAAATAGAATTGTTTATTTGTATAAGAATGGATTTGGCATTAAATAACCGACAAAGGTTGATATGCTATAAAACCCATACAGCCAACCAACCGACTATGAAAACATCAATAAAAATAAAATAATGATATCATAAAAATAAATCTACGAAAGAATGAATTAAATGAAATTTTTTAAAAAGTGAAGAAATAAATATTTTAAAAAAACAAAAAAATAAAGAAAATAACTATCAAAGTCCCATTATTTCTAAATTAAAATGATTTTTTATTTATTGCAGACTTTTTGTCCTGATCTTGGTAGTTTTTGTGGTACGATAGACAACAACTATGGAAGGCAGTAATTACTGGGGATACGGTTACAAGACTCAGCATTCCTATCCGAGGTCGCGGTAAATCACCTGAAGAAGGCCAGAGGTGAAATTTGGCCGAAACGTAGTGAAAGAAGAAACAACACAAAAACTACCAAGATGAGGACAAAAAGTCCGCAATAAATAAAAAATTAATTCTCAGATTAAGAAGCCTCATCTCAAAAATGATTCCAATTAAAGACGAAAATGATTTTACCTCATAAAATAAAAACAAGTATAAAAAAATAATCATCCTTTTTGTCACATTTACAAGGCGAGAAGTAGTGATTGATTGATCATCAACTTGTCTAAGTTTATTTTACGCCAACAGGTTAGGGAATCGCGTTTATTGTATCTTCATGTTTATATATTTTTATTGTTTCTTAAGTGTTTTGTTTTCATAGTTGCTTTTATTTTTTTTGTTTTATTGTACACAACCCTATTGAATATGTATAATTTTTAAACAGATCTATCTGACCCATAGATAGGACCCTAACAGATACTACCACTCGAGCTCAAAGTGGGCCCGGGAGTTTCGGCGAATAAAGAGTAAACCACACTTCCCAAGCCCCCTGAACAATTTTTTACTCTTCAAATGAATTTTAATTTTAAGAAAATTAGAAAAAAAATCGTACGGAGATAGGTATGGTGAGTAAAAGAAAATGTCTCTTGAATCAAACACATTTTAATGTCATATATCAGGACACTCCGTTTTTTATTAGGGGTTTTACCCCTCTTCAAGGGATGGAATTAATGTATTATAAACCCTGGGGACAAATCAAAAGGTGGAAAGCCAGAGATTCTACTTGCCCCACAAGACGATTTGGGGGGGGGGATTATAAAATTTGATTTCCTGGATTGTAAGCGGAATACTTTTGAATATTTTTGAATATTTTAGAGGTTAACGAGCTGGGCACAACATTGTAGTTAGCGAGTTTGAACTCAATTCGCACCATACTAATATTTGGGGGAGGAGATATGAACTCTCTTATACCCCCTGTCATGGGTTAAATTGTATCTCTTCTGTTCTAAAAAGATGGCTTCGGCATTAGATAACGCGTGAAGATTGATATGCCGTTAAACAAACAACATATAGACCGAGTTGTAAGTTCTTGTCGCCGGTTCTAGTAATTGACAGGAAACTCTATTCAGATTCCCACTATCCCCCCCCCCAGTCGTTTTCACCTCAAAGGCTTGTCTTAAATAATTACGTCTTTCTCTCTCAACTTGTACAGAATGGGCTTTTTTTTCTTGACAGGGAAAAATCTACATCAACTTGGCACAGCATGCAAATCAACATAATGGCATAATTATATCTCCACCAATTATGTTCAGATCCATTATTTTGACATTACTGCAATAATATGAAGAGGAAAATTCATTCTCAATCTTGTAGGGGTTGAAAATGACTCAACTGAAAGTTGGTTGTGAAAAGCTGGTTTTTGTCAATAAAATGCCAGTATTATTTCTGTGTATGGGATATTGCTTACATCTGAAAAAGGACGAAATGGGAAGTGGAAAAGAAAGAAAGAAAGAAAGAAAGAAAGAAAGAAAAATGATTTATTAGAAAGTGACATTAAAGAAAAAAGAAACAAGCAACGAAGCAAAGGGGGATATTACAAAGAAAGAAAGAAGTAGGAGTAATTAGAAAATGATATCAATAAAAAGTAATAAAAAATTTGAACTTAAACAAAAATAACTGTAATTTTTCTTAATTCTAAAATACCATGAAATTATTAAAAAAAAAAAAATTGCCATGATCTTCAGCATCTAACATCTTTTGCAACACATAATGCCGGCAATAATTCAGCCAGCTTGATATTATTTATAATGAAAACAAGAATATTCGTTATTTAATACAATTCAACGTGAATTTTCACAAAATATCTATCGGTTTGTAGGTTATTTGAAATGCAATAATTTAAAAAGAATTTTTTTTGAAGAAAAAGGAAAAAAAATGAAAATGCTAATGGAGGAACTGTTGTTGTTGAATGAAGATAATCAATAAAACCTATTTCGTATCGATCAGTTTTAGGATTATTATTATATTGCGCTTTCATATATATATATTTTTTCACCAATTCCACAGACCTGGATTTCCAGCGGGAAATCATTACAATTCCGATTCTGTTGATAAGACGGTATAAATTCTTTTGATGTTGTGGGTAGAATGAGCAAGACAGCCGCACCTGCGCTATGGCTGATCTTGCAAGTTCCTGCTTTCTTTTATCTCGACGAAGATCTTTCGGCTTCAACCGAGTAAATTCTTCATCGATTGAATTTAAAAGCAAAGAGAGAGATAATATGTAAGAAAGGATGAAAAGATCGCAAAACTCGATTATGCAAAGTCTACGAGAGACGAAAAGAAAATCAGCAAACGTTCTTCTTCTCCTTCAAGAAAATTCCAGTTGCCGGTTGAAGAATTCATGAATTGAACTTCGTCAAACGAGAAATATGTGAGAAATACACACACACACACACACATACACACACACACACACACACACACACACACACACACACACACACACACACACATATATATATATATATATATACACTAAAAAATCACGTAAACTTATTACGTACATAAATATATCTATTTAGATATTACTAAAAATTCTCGTTATGTTAGTACATATTTAAGCGTAACCCTGAGTACATGTTGTAATGGCAATATAGGCTAACACACCATTGTGATTTCGATTCTCACTAAGTGTCTCATACTTCTGGCCTTGTGATTTACTCAGCTCGGCTTTATAAATGACTATATAACAGTAACACAACAAAAATGAGATATGACAGTAAATTTTTTATTATACTTATAATGCTCTTAGTGAATAAAGCAGTTTCCAGTTCTTTTTGAAATTGAATGATGATTTTGTGAGTTTTACGTTCGCACCGAATTTCATTTTTTTTTTAAATTATCCAACTTCTTGCAATAGCGTAGATAAAATGAAATACTAAATAGAAGTACCTATCTCACCATGGACAGCTGTTAAATTTGAAATGAGTATTAAAATTTTTCACTCCTTTCTTAATAAAAGTATCAATATCATCATGGACAGCTGTTAACACTGAAACACTAATTAGAACCCTTCTTTCTTCCTAAATAGAAGCATTATTTTTGTCATGAAGATAGTCTTGTATCACAAAAAAAGGAGCTGAGAATAGCGCGATGCTTATTATTGATATATAGGGTACTTAGAGCGGATTCTTAAGGTAGACAGATCCTCCCCATTTAGAGGAATGTCCTATAACAATCTTCCTACCTGATAGCTCTCTCTCTCTCTCTCTATATATATATATATATATATATAGCTCTCTCTCTCTCTCTCTCTCTCTCTCTCAATATATATATATATATATATATATTGAGAATATGTTTAAAAAGGTATAGAATAAAGTTTTAAACATATACACACTTCATCTCAAGCTTGAAAATTTTCATTCACGAAGGAAATATTCCCAAAGTATTTCGCCAATCACATTTAGACTTTCTTTCGTGAGCAAAAAAAAAAGAGGGTCTTTATTATCATTTTTTTTTTTTTTTTAATTAAACCTTCCAAAAATTCGCTTCATGTTCAAACAGAAAGGCTAGAAGAAAACCATTTGGAATTCCTTTGCTCCAAAAGTGATAATCGAATGCGTGACTTACGCAGCTTGCTTTTGGCAGAAAAGAGAATTCTTTTTGAAAGCATTCAAGAACTCACTGGGACGCACGCACCTACACACACGCACGAACACATACGCACGAACATGTGCTTGCACGCTCGTACGTACACATATAGTGATCTGTTGAATATCTCTATCGGCGACTGTAATGGCTGTTTGGCGAGTTGCCTTGTTACAAAGCAAACACGGAGGAAAAAGATGGCACGCTTTTTCAGTCTTGACAGCAGGATTCTGTCTATGGTCCATTGCCAGCTGCCAGAATAGGCCAACTCGCCGGACATTGTCCATTATCTGACAGTCACAAGAAAACTACGGAAATTCGAAACGTGATGGACACTTCCTTTCTTATCTTTCCAACCCCCTCTTTTTTTTTTTCTCTCTGTCCTCATGATAGTTGAGTGCTGCGGAAAGACAACCACAAGAAGATAATGATTTCTTTTGTAGTAATTCTAATATTGCACTCCTAGTACAAGTTTAAAATCAGTAAATTCCTTTCGTAAAAATGTAATGAAAAATGCAAAAGGGAGTCAGAAAGGACTTTGTGTGTATAAACCATTGCGCTAGAAGACCGCCTTAAAACATTAAGTGAGCATCATCATCAACAACATCATCAAGGCATGCCTACAGCACGTATTCCTTTGACCCCCTCTCTCTCTCTCTCTCTCTCTCTCTCTCTCTCTCCCTCTTTCTCTCTTCATCTGTCCCTATCGGTCATCGCTCTTAGTAAGTCCTCAAGACAGCACCTAGTGTCTTCAGAAAGCTCATATTTACCCAACTCCTCCGCTCGGGCAGGATATGACACAAGGTCAATTTTTTAAGCGGAGTTTAACAGGTTTTAATTCAGAGTTTTCCTTCTCCTAGACTAGTTTGGTCAGCAAGGATGAAGAACCAGTCTGCCCTACTATTTACCCATAGTTGGAGGGAGAATAATTGGATTCATACCTTTCCCAAGGGTATTAGTGCTATGTGAAATGCAACCAGTCTCGTCCAGGATTTAAACTCGTGTCGCCGTGTCCATTTCCTATGACGATAACCATTACACCACGCGCACCTCAGAAAGTTGATAAACGTGAGTTTTCGCAAGTCACTCAACAGTAGCGATTCCACGTTAGAGAACGTTGCTTATATGTTCTTCCTTGCTTCTCTAGCAGTACCCAGCATGTCTTACTCTTCTTACTTGATTGGTTTGTGGCCGTACAACTACTGTTTTTAGAGTGCTGCTTCAAAGATTTGGTCAGAACAAGACGCGATATTTTTGTATAGTTCTTATTAAACTTTTTCCTTAAGAATTTCGTTAAGGTCCAACTGGTGCGATTAAATAGTAGTACTGGCTTGGATCCAGCTTCAAAGAATTCCCGTGAAGATCAATTTATAAAATGTTAAAGTATGTACGACTCTATAAGCTTTTCTATTCCTGGATGCACATATTTAGACGCAATCATGCATATGTTTATATGTGTGTGCATGTCTACATGATTATGTATGTGTACATCGCGTAGCGTATATGTGTGCGTATGTGTAATGAGTTTAGCGTATCTGTATATGTATGTATCAGCATAGATTGCATATATGTATGTGCATAAATGTATGTATATTTTTTTGTTTATTTTAATAGTAGATCAACCTTCGTGGTGTACCATAGCCATGATATGGCTATGTGTGAAACGTACATCGAATGTCCATAAAGATAGAACATAGGAATCTCGAAACACGAAAAACACGACTTCTTAGTTCAGGTACGAAACTTTTTATTACCTTTGAGTTTAAAGGTTCTTCGACATAAGGAGAGAGATACACATTCTTTCTATTCTGGCTTTTTCATCCCCACCCCTATCTCGTGTGGCACCCGCCACAAAGGCCACTGGCCCGGCTTCGGCGAGCAAGCGAAAGGAACCCGTCTTCTCTCGAGGCAGGTATCAACTCCCTAACTGACTTTTTCAAAATCCCCAAATCCTCCGCGCGCTTCCGGTGTGTGACGTCATTCGCACTTGCTAGCCCCGTTTCCCATCTCGGACTATTGTGACATCTCTGAGTGACACGTCCGCTCCGCGTGTGCCCGTGAACACCTGCGTTAATGTTGCACCTAAGTAATCCATGTACTGAACCGAAAGGTTCTCAGCCTAACTAAACCCAAAGGCATAAAACGAAATCCCTCGGCCATTATATTACAGTGGGTTATTAATTTTCAAAGCCATCATTATAGACCAACAGCAGTGCTAATGTTGTACAGTGGCTCGTACCACATGATTTCCGGTATCGCAGAAGTATAAAAGACGCCGTGTTTCTCAAGCACGGAGACAGAAACGGAAGCAGAGAGAAAAGCTGAAGTAGAAGCAGAGAGACAACTCTCAAAGGACGTCGGTCAGGAGTAAGACGAACTTCGGACGTAACACCAACAGCGTGAAACTTATAATACTAGTCGGACAATAATACTCGAGTTGATAAACCATTAATTTTATTTCACTGTGTATCTTTTCCTTACCACGATACAACAGATAATTATCCTCCCAGAATTGGGGAGCTAAGGGTGTTTATACCTTTACCAAGGGTATAGGTCAGAAAGCTATGAAACCCTTATTCCTGACCCCAGCTAAAGGTTTGATAGTACCACTACTGTCACACAAAGATGGCTTAGACATTAAATAACTCACGGAGGTTCACCTGCCATTAAACAAAGTAACTAAACCAAACCTAATAATGATAATCCTTTTAGCTTCAAGTAATTATTCTAAATACAAATAAATGATTTACAGTTACATAGTATCCAAAATTCCAATCGAATTCGAACAATTTTTAAACAAATTCATTTGACCCATAGATGGGACCCTAACAGGTATTACCACTTCGGGTCAAAGTGGAGCTGAGAGTAATGGCCATAAAGAAGTACTCCACAGTCCCCAGATCTCCAGAACAGAAACTTTACAAATAAATGCAGTTTAGTGTGATACCCAGAATACGCTTTGGGGGAAACCTACTCTTTTGTAAGCGATGCAGTCATCACATTTTAAGCACCACCGACAAAGCCGATATTCTGGACCAGTAGTAAAAATAGGTACTTTGACCAATCCAAAACTCGTTGGAATAAGTGTAGTAAATGTCAAATGTACTGTTTTGAATAAAGTTAACGTTTCATTTATTTTTCATCTCTGTCTTGGTAAATACAGCTGCAATATTGATATTTTTCAAAATACACCTAATATTTACCTAGATATAAAAAGATGTTTGTTTACGACTAAAGTTCCACTTTACGAATAATTAATTCTGTCGTATTCTGTTTTCGTAATGCTTTTTAATTGAAAAATACAACCCACCTTCAAATATTTTTTTTGCAATGAGTAATCTAATCTTATCATAATGGAGATAATGAGTCTGTAACCAAATTTTGGTTATTAACGACAGACTGCACCATTGAGAGTCCTGGATATGGCACTAAACAATCTGATGATATTACTCCCAAATCAGCTCTGGCCCAGAGTGGTTTAACCTGATAGCGTCCTATCTATGGGTCAAGTAGAACAAACTATGTGCAAACAAATGATTGATGTTAAATTGTGATTGTTATATAGCAATACTTGAAACCATTTAACTGTGCGCAAAAAAATCTCAGACTCGTTTAACAACAGTACCTTCAAAATGCGTTTACAAATCATATGTATATTTGATATACATGAATAAAGAGGATTTGGCATTAAATAGCCGATGGTGCTCGATACATAAAACCCAACCAAACCAAATCCTATATATTTAATATATATATATATATATATATATATATATATATATATATATATATAAAGAGGATTTGGCATTAAATAACCTACGATGGTTGATTTGCCATAAAATTCAACCAAAGCAAATCAAACGATTGGTATTTAATACACTAAACATGCCATCCCAGCCGGCAGTGGGGGGCTGTAGAATACACCGACTGCATCTCTGCAGAGAGGTAAGACAGCACCCCTCACAACGACCGTCCTGGATATGGCACTAAACAATCTGATGATTACTGGAGCTTTGGGTAATGTGGAGTGCCCCTTCATTGCCATTGTTCCCATATCCACTCTGACCAGGAGTGGTAGCACCTGATAGGGTCTTATCTATGGGTCAAATAGAAGTGAGTGACATTTAAACGAATGACTAATGCTAAACTGAATTGTTAGAAATAGAACTGTTTGATCATTTTACTGTGCGTAAACCAATGATAAACAGTAAATAGAATTATTTGTGTTTGATAGAAATACTTGAAACCATTTAACTGTGAGTAAAAAATGAGCTCAGGTTCATTTAAATATATTATCAACAATATGTGTTTATAAATCATATTCAACATATATGTATAAACAGGATTCTGCATTAAATAACCAACAAGGGTTGATAAGCCATAAAACCAAACCATTTAACTTTGTTAAATTATGCTTACTTGAATTATTAGAAATAGATGCGTTTGATCCTTTAACTGTGTGTATCTAAAACATTTATTTACAAATTATATATATATATATATATATATATATATATATATATATATATCGAACGAATTGAGCACTCTGGAATCCGGTAACGTATAAAATGTAAACAAACGAACGCTGCTGCTGCTATTGGTACATAATACCTTGCCGACGTGGTACGCTTGTTGGCTGAGCGGTCTGATACGAAGTCTAATGTAAAGTTGGGCGGGTTTCTATCCCAGCTCCAAGCGTCCTACATGTCTAGCCACACTGAAGAGTTGTGATACAATGAAACAGACTGTCTGTGGAAGACAATATATATATATATATATATATATATATATATATATATATATATATATGTAAAGAAATGCGTTGTTGCATCTTCCTTGTGACGATATATAACACGATCATTCAAATGATTCTTTAATCATTTGTTACGAGCCACTGCTTACACGACACTTTCAGGTACCTTTTTACGGGTGATGAGAAGTTGATTCTTTATCATAACGTCGTCAGTGGATCAATCAAAGAAACCGACCTGCTCAGCAACCGAAAAGTGAACTTAATTGAAAAGAATCATGTAGAGTATGTGGTGGGATATCCAAAGAACTGTTAGAGAACAATCAAACAATCACCGCAAATCTTTACTGCAAACAACTTCGTATATATATATATATATATATATATATATATATATATATATATATATATATATATATATATATATATATATAAACTTGATACAGCATTAAATAACCTACAAGGGTTGATATGCCATAAAACCAAACCAAACCTGAGTTATTTACGTCTCATTATCCACGATTTTATTTCGATTTCACAATAGAAAATTATTTTATATTATTGATACTGTCGTTCTTATCCACATAGTAATAACACACAATCGCATTTATATAAATACAATCAAATAAATAAAAACTAAATAACGGTTTACGACGTAAACAAGAAGACTAATTTGTATAGTGATCTTTAAAAACATCTGCTTTGTTTTATTAAGTTTTAATTGTTTGGTTTTATTTATAAAAATATGATAAAAAGTCTCATCGGTAAATCTTAAAAGAAATCCTTTACTGAAAAGAAATAACAGTAATTTTGTTTTGTTTTTGTTTTTGTTTTTTTTTTTGTTTTTGTTTTTTTTTTTTTGTTGTTTTTTTTTTTCTGTTTTTTGTTTTTTTTGTTTTGTTTTTTTGCTTTTTGTTTCGTTTTGTTTTGGGTTTTTTTTTGTTTTGTTTTGTTTTTTTGATTTTTTGTCTAATTTAGTTAAAAATCAAGTCATGAAAATTTAGCAATGAAAGCCAGGAGTAATTTGAAAAGGTAGAGTTCAAGCTGCTCTATTCTTCCATTATACTCCTTCTGTTTCAAATGAGTTTAATGTAATAATTACAATTATTAGTTTATTTATAAATGAAGAAGGGGGAGTCCCTGAGGTGTAGGGGTTAACGTACTCAACATTTTTGTACGCAAGTTCGGACTCCAGTCGCGCCATTAGTTCGGACTCCTGTCGCGCCATTAGTTCGGACTCCTGTCGCTCCACTTTACACTTGATCCGTACCTTATAATGCTGAGTGTTAAGTAAGGAGGTATCAAGTATCATTTTTTGATTCTTTGTCATGACTCGACCTGGGGTTGAACCCAGGTCTCCCAGGCCGTTGGCGAACACTCTAACCATCATGCCATTGACCGGTACATGGAGAAAGTTATAAACCACTCTATCCCCTACCTATTGTTTAAATAGTACCACTACTATACTTCTACAAGGGTTGTTTTGGGATTAAATAATCCGCGAAGTTTGATATGCCATTAAACAAGAAAAATACAAATCAATGAAAATTAATTAAAGATAAGTGTCAGCCGAGTCGGCTGAGGCTGTAGAATACACCAACTGCATCTCTGCAAAGGGGTAAGACCCCTACCAACGAGTGTCCTGTATATGACACTAGACCATCTGATGACGAGGCTCCAGCCTTGGCGATTTGGAGAATTTGAAGTACCCCTTTATTTCCATTGCTCCCAGGTCCACTCTGGCCCGGATTGGTAGTAGCTGATAGGGTCTTATCAATGGGTCAAATAGAACAAACTGTGTGCAGATAAATTACGGGTGTTAAACTGTGACTGTTATATAGAAATGCTTGAAACCATTTAACTGTGTGCAAAAAAAGGGGCTCGGGCTCGTTTAAGAATGTTATCTACAAAATATTTTCACAAATCATATATATATAAATATATATACACCACTATAATAGCACATGAAATTTATCAGCTACGACTACAAATCCTAGAAGCCCTAAACATAAAAACAAAAACAAGTTCTAAAATCAATAGAATTAATTTTGAAAATAGCAACAATGTTTTGAAATGCCTTTAGATTTTTTTTTAGATATTCCGTATTTCTTGATAATATTCTATTTCCATTGATAGCGTTCTGTTTTTTAAACTCATCAGCAACTCACTTTTATCCAACTCTGCATTTGCGTTGTTTTGTTATGTTATAAAAACCAAAGAAACGTTCAAAACTCATTAAAAAAACAATCTTTACACATGCAAGCAACCCCTGATGATAGCCTATGAAAGATCCGAAAGCACTCGGGACAATTTTGGTAAATTTTTCAACTGATTGCAACCTGAAACCAAGACACTTATCAGGAAACTTATCCGAAAAAGTTCTTAATTAAATTTTATAAACAAAATGTGTCTTTATTATCTAATCAAACATGCTTAAATGAAAGACTGCTTCCTAACAACGCACACAAACACACACACACACATATATATATATATATATATGTGTGTGTGTGTGTGTGTGTGTGTGTGTGTGTGTGTGTGTGTGTGTGTGTAAGTAAGTAAGTATAAACAGGATTTGGCATTACATAACTTTTTTATATGCATTCTTATTTAGTTTCGTTAGACTTCTAATCTAATATATTTTATTGCATTAAATCTAAATTTTTGCAGCGGAAGGGCGCATATTTTTGCTAAAATTAAAAAAGGAAAATATAATTATGGGCACAGTGATTTTCATTAAATAATAATTATTCGAAATAAAGTATAATAAAATGGTTGAACAAGATGGAAATTTCCATAGTGTATCGAGCTGTTAAAATTGTATTCTTTTTTAAATTCCATATAATTTATTTGGCATATTCATATTAATAAGAATTATATTTTTATCCTTTTCTTACTGGATTTTCACATCTGTTACACCGAAGACGATTCAATTGAATGGAAGCAGACAATAATTAAAAGACAGAACAATGACAGAGAGAAAGTTTTAAATTCTATTGATTTTTGCATGGCAAACATGTTAAATATTAAAAAAAAAAACAAATAGATAATGTAACAAATGTGACCAATAAGAAATTTACTAAGGATGAAGAAAAGGATGAAGACATTTTCAAGTTAATAAATATTTTAACCCCTTAACAAATTTTTCTGATAATTTTCGCCCAAATCCCACTTGCGTGTTGGGATTATATCGAGAATTCTCGTTCGGAATTATTTTCAGTGTAAAAAATAAAATGCTGGATATAAATGCTCTCATCACTAACATGTATTTTAAACAATAAACGAATATATTCGTCCATTCTATTTGTTTGGAAAGGGGTTATGTTAGCGTAATGGTTATTGTAATTGAATTGGGTAGTCTCCGTGAGGTAGTTGCTAAGGCACTGGACTGAGAGATCGTTGTGAGTGAGTTCGAACCCCAGTCGTGCTATTATATTCACTTTCGGACTAATATCCTTGGGAAAAGCATGAACCCCCTCATGCCCTAGTTAATGGGTTAAATAGTACTACTACTGTTCTTCTACAAGGGTGGATTTTGCATTAAATAATCGAAGAAGGTTGATATTCGATTTAACAAAGAAAGCAAACCAAACCATCGTTGTTGAAAATGAAATTATTGATCTGAGTTCAAATCCTGGAGTAGGCTGTTTGCGTTTCACTTCACGCCAATGCTTTTCGAAAAGGCATGAATCCATCTTTTCTCCCCACCAACTATAGGCAGATAGAAGGGAATTTTGGATTTTTCAGCCTTAATAAGGCAACACGTTTGGGAAAAAGAAACACTTTAAATTCAATTCAGCTGTTTTTCTCAAAAAAATTCGCCTTGTGACGTATCCCTTCCATGCTAAACAACCCGTGACTCCTTTGGATTTTCGTGGTAACAGTGATCCATGATGATATTGGTGTTTCTGTTTGGCAAAGAATGAAGGGTTCTAATTAAAATTTCATAATAACTTCCGAATAGTTTCTTTAGCCTTGTTTAGACAAAATAAATGAGAAGGAAAACAGAATTCAAACCAGCTGTACTCCTCCTAGAAATTGACTTTTTGTCACACTCTTTTGTTTATTTTAGTTATTTTTATTAGTGTTATTCGCTATATTGTTTTTTTCGTTTGTTTTGGCTTCTTTGTTTAATGGCATATCAACTTTTATAGGTTATTCAATGCCAATGCAGAACAGTAGAGGTACTATTTAATCCATATCTGGGAGGATAAGGAGGTTCATACCTTCTCGAAAGGTATTTGTCCGAAAGTGAATGTAATAGCGCGATTGGAGTTCGAACTCGCTTACTATGATTCCCCAGTCCATCGTTTTAACCATTACACCACGAGGACAGCCACCCACTGAAATTTCGTATCGTGATTGAAAAACGTCAGTTAGATTGTACATTCAATATACCAAACTGAAAATGACTCGTGGACCCACTAATCACGCCCCTACCTTTACACGGATTCTTTTTAGCAATGACCTGCCATAAAAATCGATAAAAATGATGAAGTGACTCGCTAAGATTAGATGAATTGATTAATGTTTACTTATTCATTTTTACATATTTTTTTTACTCACCATCGCAAACATTTCATCAGCAGGATATCCTGGACAATAATAGATTGGTAAATTGATTTTGATGGCATTTCAACCCTTCTAGGGTTATTTTATGCTATAAGGTTAGGTAATCACATTCATTGTACATTTATACTAATATTTTTGTGAGGTTGTTTCAGAAGAATATTTGGCACACAGTTATATGATATCAAATATTTCTATCGATAACAAATAATTTTCACACTGTCGTAAGGTTTCAAATATTCATATGTAATATAAATAGTTATGTGGTTTTAAGTAATTATTTCTATTTACTAATAACCATTTGTTTGCACACAGTTATAGAAGTTTCAAGTAACTAATAATAATCTTTAGTAAACAAAAATAGCTTTAAATAATTATTCTAAATACAAATAATTTACACATACTTATATGGTTTCATCTATTCTTATCCAAAACGAATTCATTTTCATACATATTTATTTGACCCAACCTAACAGGTATTACCACTGTTACGTTCCGCTCTCTGGTCAAACAAACGACAACACGGAATTTATATATAAAAATATATATTTATTTTCTCGACGGACGCTTGTGTGAAGTAGGAGCAGTCAGGAGAGGAATTAGAATCGTTCGTCTATGAGGCTTGAACTCTTCGATGTAAGTAGACGATGGCCGAGACAACGCGCACAGAGTGACGACGAGGTCAGCTTCGTGAACAGCGGGATCCTTTTCACTCCTTCTGTTCAATTCGTCGGCCTTATACTCCACACATCCCAGATCTCTATAACTGGATCATCATTATCAAATATAGTTCGGTGTCAAAGAAAGGACAGCTTTTTTGGAGGTTTGTACACTTGACCCCACCGACAGGTCGTATGCTTATATTTGTTTAATCTGTATGTTGATAACAGAACTATTGAAACGTCTGTTTGAAATGTTATATGAATGTATATGTGAAGAACTGCACGGAGTGTTGTCTGAATTTTTACATGAGGAACGGTTACAATGTAAGTTTGAAGTACTGTAAGAATATATACGTGAAGAACTGTGACTACGTATGTTTGAAGAGTTGTATGAATATATACGTGAAGAACTGTGACTACGTATGTTTGAAGAGTTGTATGAATATATACGTGAAGAACTG
This sequence comes from Sepioteuthis lessoniana, assembly GCA_963585895.1. NCBI lineage: Eukaryota > Metazoa > Mollusca > Cephalopoda > Myopsida > Loliginidae > Sepioteuthis > Sepioteuthis lessoniana. The sequence continues at coordinate 105,826,834 of OY757909.1, read as the reverse complement.
TGACTACGTATGTTTGAAGAGATGTATGAATATATACGTGAAGAACTGTGACTACGTATGTTTGAAGAGTTGTATGAATATATACGTGAAGAACTGTGACTACGTATGTTTGAAGAGTTGTATGAATATATACGAGAAGAACTGTCACAATGTGTGTTTGAAGTGCTGTATGAGTGCATACGGGAAGAACGGTTACAACGTATGTTCGAAGTGCGGCATGAATACCTACAAATAGAACTGTCACAACATATGTGCGAAGTGCTGTACGAATAAATACTGGTAATACAGTTACATCTTATGTTTGAAGTATTGAATGAATGCTTACTTGAAGAACAGTTACGACGTGTGTTTGAAGTGTTATATGAATGTATACATAATGGTTATTTGTTTGGGTTTCATGGCATATCAAACTTTATAGGTTATTTAATGCCAGATCAATTTTTATACAAATAATCAGTTCTATTTCAAACAATTCAGTTTAGCATGAGTACACAGTTTAATTATCCAAAACATTTCTATTTCAAGCTATTAAATTTATTCAGATAGTTCTAATTCAGCTAATTCAGTTTAGTTTAAGTTTAGATTTTGTTTACACACAGTTAAATGTCAGGATAGTTCTATATTAAACAATTCAGTTTAGCGTAAGTAGAGTTTCAATGTCAAAAACAGTTCCATTTCAAGCAATTCAGTTTAGCATAAGTACACAGTTTAATAGTCAAAAGCATTTCAATTTCAAGCTATTCAGTGTAAGTATAGATTTTGTTTACACACAGTTAAATGTCAAAACAGTTCTATTTCAAACAATTCAGTTTAGCATAAATATACAATTTAGTTCTATTTAACCCATAGATATTGCCCTATCAGGGACATATCTATGGGCTAAATAGAACTAAACTTCATTGCCATTGCTTCCAGGTTCACTCTGGCTCTCTGGGCCAGAGTGGACCTGGGAGCAATGGCAATAAAGTGGTACTCTGCATTCCCCAAAGCCCCAGCATCACCGGAACCTCACCATCAGATTGTTTAGTGTCATATCCAGGACACCCGTTGGTGGAAGGGATCTTACTCCTCTGGAGAGGTGCAGTCGGTGTATTCTACAGCCCCATCCGAGTGGGCAAAGTATACATGAAGAACTGTCACTACGTGTATTTGAAGTGCTGCATGAATATATACGTGAAGAACTGTTACAACGTATGTGCGAAGTGCTGTTTGAATGCATATTTTTGTTTCTTCTTTTTTGATTAATTTAACGGCATGTGTACTCCTTATAGGTTATTTAATGCCAACATATGATTCTATGCCCCACTGACAGAGTGAGAAACATACGTGATGAACAATTCTAACGTACACTATCGCTCATAAATAAGTACACTCAGAAAAATCTCTGAAAGTTTCTTTTTTTAGAAATCAAAAATCGATTTTTTTTAATCTCCAGTTTCTAATAAAATAATCTATTACCAAACTCTATTTGTTTATGTTTCATAACGATGTAAGGTTTCTCACGATATGAGAACAGGTTCATTTTGTAAAGAGATTTTTTTAGTTTGAGTTCAAACTTTTTCCACCTTGACTATTGTGTTGTATATTGACCTTCGACCCGGCCAAACATGCTATTCCAAAGACGGCGGTAGTTGCATATTCCATTGGCGTAGGCGAGCTTGGCTGACAATATGGGACAGAGTTAAAATCCCACGGTACAGTCACAAACTGATGCACTGGAAGAGGGTTACCTGTGATTATTTCCGCTCGATCATGATTAAAACATGCCATTCCAAAGACGGTAGAAGTGGCATATTCCGTTGGTCACTTATGGGAAGAGATTGAGTGGGCGTCGAACTATTATATAACTCAGTGCACAGGAAGTTCAATGAGAGTTGGAGAAATGATGCAGTAGAGAAAACAGCACCCAGCAGAAGGGGCCCTCGGGACCCCCGATTGAGTAGTCGGGGATCAGACGAGTTAGAGATAAGATGCAGTAGAGAAAACCAGCACCCAGAGAAGCTGGGCCCCCAGGCCCCCGGTTGAGTTGCCCAGGAGAACGGGAAAGAAACGCTGTTATGGCCAACTCCCTCTCACACACAACCCTTTCAATAAAGTGAGAGGTATATTTTTCTAAAGACCTGTGTCGCTCGTCTTTATTGTGTCGTCGGTATGATTCTGCATGCAAATGTACATGTATATGTATTATGTGTTTGTATAGTGGGTCATGGTTATACAACAGTTGCGTTACCAAAGCTAAATATCAATCTATCCAGCTATTTCCCATAATTAGGGAAGGACAAATTGATTCTTGCCTATTTCAAGGGAATTAGCGTGATGTGAAATGCAATCAGCTTCGTTCAGGATTTGAACTCAGGTCTCCGTATACATTTCCTACGATGATAACCGATAAGCTACGTACGCAACTCTTGTGCAATCAAAAATTAGGATATTTAGCATTTCAATAATAAGTATACCCTTTAAATATATTTATGCAATGTTATTACCTGCAGGGTTTCAATGCTGAAGATTTTAGTTATAAATATCGCCTAATAACATCTGTTTTGATAATATGATATTCTTATGGAAATAAAATCCTGATATCTTTTATTTAGGATTTTTTTAAGCTTGAAGGTTTACTTATTTCTGGGTAATATTCTATTTGCGAAAAACTGTTATAATATCAATGCATTTACCAAGAACCTCCACCATGGGTAGGATGTGACACAAGGTTATTGAATTTAGAGTTTTCCTTTCCCTAGAATGGTTGCTTAACCAAATCAAAAGAACCCAATCTACATAACTATTTAAGAACAAAGAAATTCATGCCTTTGTTAAGGGTATTACCGTTAAATGAAAGACAACATTTGGTCTCAAATCTTCAATTCCATTTCTTACGACGATAACCATTACGCTTCATCATCATCATCATGTCGTGAATGTAAAATAATTAGGGTGATTAATAGATTATATTGATTATTTTATTTATTTGGTAAAATTTTAAGTTAGCTTTGAATGTAAGTGTAATTCCTCACAAAGGTCATTGCCCAGTCAGCTGGGGCTGTAGAATACACTGACTGCACCTTTGCAGAGGGGTAAGAGCCCCTAACGAGTGTCCTGGATATGACACTAAACAATCTGATGGTGAGGTTCCAGCAGTGCTGGAGCTTTGGGGAATGCGGAGTACCCCTTCATTGCCATTGCTCCCAGGTCCACTCTGGCCCGGAGTGGTAGCAGTTGATAGGGCCCTATCTATGGGTTAAATAGAACTGATAGCATACTTATGCTAAACTGAATTGAGTGAACTGAATAGCTTAAAATAGAAACGTTTTTGACAATTAAACCGTACTTAAACTCCGTGCTTATGCTTAACTGAATTATTTGAAATAGAACTGTTCTTCGACATTAAAACTGTATTTACACTTAACTGAATTATTACATATAACTGCTTGAATAGTTAGAAATGGAAATGTTTTTGACAATTAAACTGTGTACTTATGCTAAACTGAACTGTTTTCAATAGAACAGATTATTTACATAAAAATGGACTTGGCGTTAGATAACCTACAAAGGTTGATATGCCATAAAACCAACCAACCAACCAACATCACAAAGGTCAAACACATGCACAGGTGGTGACCAGGTTTAACACTTCATGTTGAAATGACGTTGGGGGGAAACAGATATGGATAATAAACAAATCAAGACTTGTGGACCAGCGTGGGTAAATAAAGGTTTGTGATACATGTGATTCTAGAAAGTTTGATGCAATAAATAATTGAAATAGAGCATATATGAAAATGTGGTAATTTGAAAATTAAGGCATTTGAGTTTTAAAATCCATTGAAAGATTGGGGTTAGACGTTGGAACGAATCGGTGATTGACAGGGTGGCGAGATGGCTACAAAGGAGACACGTTGATAAATTTTTACGAGCTTTCCCCCCCTCTCTCTCTCTGTCTCTCTCTCTCTCTCTGTCTGTCTCTCTCTCTCTCTCTCTCCTTGTGTTTGCGTCAGACTGCTATGAAATTGTATCAGTCCGAATAACGACTTTTCGCATACGCCCATTATTTTTGAATTTCAATATTCAAGATGAGACGAGTAATACTGTTATCGTGTATACGGGAAGAAAGTTTCCACCACACTAATGTCATGAATGTGAAAAATGCACTTAGCGAGGAATAGTGAATTCTTTTTTTATCTCATTGCATTTGGTGGGGAGGCTTTTAATTTGGGGGGTTTCTCTGTTCTTTTAGTTTGATTTTGCTTGTTTGTTTTTTTTTTTTTTGTTTTTGTTTTTGCTTTTGTTTTGTTTGAGGTTCTGTTTTTGTTGTTGTTGTTTTTTGTTTGTTATTTTTTGCGGGGAGGGGGTGGCTTTTGGTATTTGGGATTTTTGTTTTATTTAGTTTTATTTCGTCTTTTTTTTTTTTGTTTTTTTGTTTTGTTTTGTTTTGTTTTTGTTTTTGCTTCGTTTTATCTTTTTTATTCACCTTGCAATCGTGAATGAGATATGTCGGTATAATACCAAGGGTGTAATTTTCCACTTGATTTTGTCTTGAACAAATCCACGAAACGGCAAAAAATATTTTTTCTGTGTGGGTGTAATTCATTCTTGAAATTAAAAAAGAAATTTATTCCGAATTGAAAAAGAAAAACCATTCAAAAGCTAAAAAAAAAAAACTTAACCGTTGAAAATTTTTGCCCTGTCACTTCCAGTATTACACAATTGTAATCTTTGCATTTTCAATAATACAATTTTTTTAATACATATTTTTTATACGTTATTCTCTGTTATTTGTTTACGGACTGGATTGGATTCCTATTTTTAAAAAAAAAACGCAATTCGAATTACTTTTTATCATGATAGTATAAGGATTATGTAACTAAACATGGAGATATTAAAAGTATTGAGCCCAATCGGTTGTAGAATACACCGATTGCACCTCTGCATGTGGGTCAGACTACGCCAACGAGTATCCTGGATATGACATTAAATAATCTGATGGCGTGGCTCCAGACTTTGAGCTTTGGGGAATAAGGAGTTCCCCTTTATTGTCATTGCTTCGAGGTCCACTCTGATCCAGAGTGGTAGCTCTTGATAGGATTCTATCTGTAGGTCAAATAGAACTGAGTGACATTTAAACTATGTGCAAACATATGACTTATGTTAAATGGAATCATTTGAAATAGAACTCTTTAGACATTTAACTGTGTGTAAACAAATGACTAATTTTTAATTAAATTGTTGGTGATACATAGCAATACTTGGAACCATTTAACTGTATACAAAAAAATGAGAAATAGTGTTGTATAGCCACATAATACATATACATCTGCATGCAGAATCATAACGACGACACAATAAAGACGAGCGACACAGTTCATTAGAAAAATATACCTCTCACTTTATTGAAAGGGTTGTGTGTGAGAGGGAGTTGAAGACCGAACAGAACTGCAACATATTGACCCCCACTCTATTGGCCAAAACGGTGTTTCTTTCCCGTTCTCCTGGGCTTCTCAACCGGGGGCCCACTCTCCTGGGTGCTGGTTTTCTCTACCGCATCTTATCTCCAACTGATTGAACTTCCTGTGCACCGAATTATATAATAGTTCGCTGTCCACCTTCTTCTTGTGGCCGTCACAAATCGCACTCATTAAACCCGTCCACGGTCAAGGTTATATTCTGATATTCTCGACCGGATGCACCTGTTATTTACACAGGTGCATTTCCTATTTTGACAGCCCGGCCGGGTCGGAGGGTAATATACAACAATAGTAAATAGAATTATTAGCGCTAAATAGCAATACTTTAACTGTGTGCCTAAATTAAATAAGCGGCATAACATAGCCATACTTGTAACTACATCATTGTCTGGAAACAACTGATTAATGATTTCAAAATGAAATTACCAATGTACCATAGCCAGATACGTATATGCAAAATGGACATATAATGTTCATATATATATATATATATAAATCTCGAAATTCGTAATGACTTCTCAGTTCAGGTACGAAACTTTTTATTACTTTTGAGTTTAAAGGTTCTTCGACATAAGGAGAGAGATACACATTCTTTCTATTCTGGCTTTTTCATCTGCCCCCCATCTTGTGCGACACCTGCCCAAGGCCTCTGCGAGCAAGCGAAAGTCAACCCTTCTCAGTTCTCAACTCTACTAACTGACTTTTTCAAAATCCCTAAAATCCTCCGTGCGCTTCCGGTGCGTGACGTCATTCGCACTTGCTAGCCCCGTTTCCCATCTGGGCTATTGTGACATCTCTGAATGACACTCCTCTCCGCCCACGCGTGCGTCAACACCTTGGTCAAGTTTGCACCTAACTAACCCATGTGCTGAGTCGAAAGGTTCTCAGCCTAACTAAACCCAAAGACATAAAACGAAATCCCTCGGCCATTATATTACACCAACAAACTATTCACTTACAAACTATATATGTATATCTATTTTGATGTGTGCAAACAAATGGTAGATGTTAAGTTGTTACTGTTATATAGCAATACTTGAAACCATTTAAATGTTTACAAAAAATTAACTCAGGCTCATTTAAAAATGTTATCAGCAAAATGTGTTTACAAATCATATATATTCAATATATATGTATAAAGAAGATTTAGTATTAAATAACCTACAATGGTTGATATGCCATAAAACCCAAGCAAACTAAATCATATATATTCCATATATAGGTATAAAGAGAATTTGGCATTAAATAACCTACAATGGTTTATATTCCATAAAACCAAACCAAACTAAATCATATACATTTAATATATATGTATGAAGAGGATTTGGCATTAAATAACCGACTATGGTTGATTTGCCATAAAACCCTATATATTTGATATATATGTACAAAGAGGATTTGGCATTAAATGACCTACTATAGTTGATGTGCCAAAAAACACTATATATTTTATATATATATATATATATATATATATATATATATATATATATATATATATATATATATAAAGAGGATTTTGCATTAAATAACCTACTGTGGTTGAAGTGCCATAAAACCCTATATATTCAATATATATGTATAAAGAGCATTTGGCATTAAATAACCTACAAGGGTTGATATTCCATAAAACCCAACCCAACCAAACCAAACCATTCAAAAATACAAACAACCATATTTACTTGAATTCTAAATTAAATATTTCCCCTTGTCGTCGAGCTCAGAATACGCTATCTGAACCCCTTGCCGAGAGGTAAGATACTCTCCAAAAAAAGTGAAGTCCTGGGTATGATACAAAACTTCATCTCGTTGTGATGATCCACTTCTGGAAATTTGTGGAATATGAAGTTCTTCATTCCCATTATTTTCATGTCCACTCTATTCCAACATGGTAGTACCTGTTAGAATCTCATCTACTAATCAAATAGATCTCCTTAAAAATAATCGTATTCGATAGGACTGTGTACAAAAAACTCTTAAGGCACAATTATACAAAAATATAAATAAGAATATAAAAGGAACGTGATTCTGTAACTTACAAGACTGGTGGATATGCCTTTAAAATCAATCAATCCATCAAATTAAATATTGATTATCTAAAACAATATTTCTCTGTAAAATTTCTTCATTTATAAGTTCAATGATAAAGTTCGTAGATTTTGAATCCATTACAAAAAGAAAATGTTCAAGTAATTCAGTGCCCTTATAAAAATCTACTCCGGATGTAAATTTGGAATACTCTAATCCTATTTCAGTGAAGAGATCATAAACTCCACGAGATAATCCATCGGTAATCCAGAAACATAGCAGATAAGTCTGCTAGCAACCAGGCATCAGATAAACTTGTGATACCTGCTGTTTTTCGGTGGTCCTTCATTTAATTACAAACAGACTCAATGATACTTAACTTTGGTGATCGAGCGGGAACTTGTTCTTTCAGCAAGACTTCACCGTAAACAAATACATTTTGTGCCCATTCTTTTATTGAAAATTTTGTATGCTTTTTGTTTGTTTTTGTTTTGTTTTTTTTTTATTTTGTTTGGTTTTAGGGCATATCAACTATTTTAGGTTATTTAATGCCAAATCTGTTTTTATACATTTGAACAGTTTTATTTCAAACAATTCAATTTAGCACAAGAGTACAATTTATTTCTATTTGACCCATAGATAGGACCCTATCAGGTGCTACCACTCCAGACCAGAATGGACCTGGGAGTGATAGCAATAAAGGGGTACTCTGCATTCCACAAAGTTCAAACACTATTGGAGTCTCAGCATCAGATTGTTTAGTGTCATATATAGGACATTCGTTGGGGGAGTATTACCCCTTTGCAGAGATGCAGTTGATGTATTCTGCAGCCCCAGCCAACTGGGTCATGTATGTATTAACCCAACCCCTGAGATAAGGCCAATTTTAAGCAGAGTAATGCTGATTCAAATTCATAAATTTTTCCTTCTTTTAGATAGGTTGCCTTTCCAATACTAAAGAATCTAGTCTGCCCAACTATTTTCATATGCGTAAAAACTACAATTTAAATGAACGAAAAACCCCAATGGGAAATAAATAAGAAAAAAAAAACAAAGAAAAAAATTAACCTTAAGTAAAAGCTCCCACAAGTACACCATACTTGCATGGAAACCATTGAACCATTCAAAGATACTGGAAGAGTCGGTTCCAACACTCTAACAGTAGTTTAGAAGAAAGCCCTAACAGTAGTTTAGAAGAAAAGCCTAACAGTAGTTTAGAAGAAAAGCCTAGAATGCTACCACAGCCCCCCCCCTCAGAAAGGGAAAAAGGAAAAAAAAAGAAAAAAAAAAAAAAAAACCAACAAAAACGAATTCTCCCCTCCACCCCAGTAGACCGCCACCCCCAAAGCTACCTAAAATATCAGTAGTAAATAAAAGTCCAAACGAAGAAGAGCTTTTGAACTCAGGAGCCGAGTGGAAGAAATGTCAATATTGGTCAGTATGTCTTTAATTCCAATTTAAAATGCTGAATTTTACAAAATGTTATGCTGTATTTTGTTTGTGAAATAATGCTTAAACTATGCGTTTTAAATGTAAAGGCACGCTTACTCTACTATAAAGCCAATTTGATATTAAGCCTATCCACATGTCAGCGAACAAGGCAGAATGTTTTTGAATATCTTCTATCGAATAATTTAAAAATTCGTAAAGAAAGCCCTAACAGTAGTTTAGAAGAAAAGCCTAGAATGCTACCACAGCCCCCCCCCCTCAGAAAGGGAAAAAGGAAAAAAAAAAAAAAAAAAAAAATGAATCTACTTTTAGATTGCTCCATTTTTATAAATATGTGACAATCTAAAAATATGAAAATGTAGCAATATATATACATATATATATATTTACACGCATTTACACACATACACATATATAGCATATCCATTTTTAGATTACTACATTATTATGAATCTGTTGCAATCTAAGAATAAGTACGCTATATATATATATATATATATATATATATATATATATATATATTGAAAAAGGTAAAAACGGAAGAAAGACATACGTTTGGTGATTCGTTTATGGTGCCGACGCGTTTCGATTTCAAGGTTTTGTCTGAATACTAAAATATTTCATCAAAATTATTTTTTGCATGAGAAATAATTACAACAGATAATTTTTTTGATTCAGGGCCAGTCATCATCATCATATCGTGCTGGCAGCACGGATATCCCTGACCCTCTTTCGCCACTCCTCCCTATCGTTCATCGCCCTAGGTAGGTCTTCAGGACAACAACCTGTATCCTCACATAGCTGCTGAATGTACGTTCGTGCTGGTCGTCCTGCTTTTGCGCGGCCGTGTGTGGGGATCCATAAGAGTACATCTCTTATGAGTTCATCTCTGCTTCTCCAGCAATGTCCTGCATGTCTGGTTCGTCTAACTTGAATAGTTTTCGTGATAGGGGGCAGGTGGCCATACAGTTGGTGTCTTGTTGGGTGTTGCCGCCAGGACTTGAGGATTGCACGCAGCATTCTTGTGTAATTGCCATCTAGTTTCTTCTCCAGCCGTTTTGTTAGCGTCCATGTAGTGCATCCATATAGCAGTATCGATGTGACCGCTGCCTGGAAGAAACTGCGTTTCATTTTATCGGTTAGGTCTGATTTCCATATAGTCGATAGCCTATTGATAGCTGTCCATGCTTTCGTTAACCTCGTTTCGATGTCCTTTTCGGTTGATTCGACGCTGCTTCCTAGGTACGTGAATTTGTCTACTAGTTTAAGAGGGGTTCCTTCTAGAGTGGAGATGTCCCCCGTTTGGTTATAGCACATATATTCCGTTTTATGTGCATTAACATGGAGGCCTATGCTTGCTGCTGTTCGTTCCAAACTATGCAGAAGTGTTTCGGCTTGGTCAGGTGTATTTGCCAGTATCGCTATGTCATCGGCGTAGTCGGCGTCGGTAATTGTTGTTGCGGGGTATCTTCTGCTTCTTTTCTTCGTCAGTTCGAAGCCATTCTCTTTGATTTTGTCAATCGATGTTTTAAGTACGTAGTCTAGACAAATGATAAAGAGATACGGAGCCAGCGTGTCTCCTTGTAGTACTCCTGCTACTATGTCGAAGTATTCTGTGTCTCCATCTGGTGATCGTACTTTTACTTTAGTGTTTCTATAGAGAATCGTTATTGCCGCTACGGTTTCTTTAGGTATGCCGTACGCTAGTAGGATTTGTTCCATCTTTCCTCTGTGAATGGAGTCGAAAGCCTTGGTAAAGTCGACAAATATTAATGTCGCTTGTAGGTTCTTTGCCCGTACACCTTCAAGGATTCTGCGGATGGTTAATATTTGTGAGGTCGTAGATCTATTTCTTCGGAAGCCATTTTGGTTTTTTCTAAGTATGTTGTCGATTTTGGGTTCTATTCTGTTTCGTAGTAGGGCATTGTAGATTTTGGCAGCTATGGATGTAAGTGTTATGCCTCGGTAGTTTTTGGCTAATCCGAGGTCCCCCTTTTTAGGGAAGGGGAGTATGCATCCCTTCGTCCATCTATCTATCGGATTTTGATTGTATACTGCGTTGCAGTGTCGGAGCAGTATGTCGTCGAATTGTCTGGTCTTCCATACTTCCGGGGGAATTTCGTCCAGTCCTGCAGCTTTTCTATTTTTAATTTTTCTGAGAACCGAGTCGAGTTCTTCTTGTGTGAACGGTCCAAGTTTAATGTCTAATTGTTTGCTAATTATTCTGGTGATTGGTTCAGGCGTTATTTTTGGTGGGTTTCCAAGTAAGTTTTCGAAGTGCTGTTTCCACAGTTTTATTCTTTCTTGTTGGTTTGCTGCTTTAAGTTTTGCTTTGGCCGTGTTCTTTCTTCTGCTCACTTCGTTTATTGTTTGCCAGGCAATTCTAGATTGTCTATCTTCCACCGAGTCTCTAATCTTATCTATCTGATTTTGAATGTATTCTGTCTGTTCCTTTATATATATGCCTGTTAATTGATATTGTGCCGTTTTTAGTTTTAAGGCATTTGTGTTTGTTGGGTTTTTTCGATAGTTTTTGGAGGCTGTTTTCACTAGTGCACGTTTTTCTCTCACCGCTAAAGTTTCCCATGGGACTCTATATTTAGTTTTAATTTTTGTTGGAATGTATTTTGCTGCTGCCTCGAGGTGTGCATTGACGAAATTTTCGTATTCGTCGTTTGGTGTACTTTTTTCCGTCTTTTCTTGTAGTGTTTCGAATCTGTTTCTTAATTCTAATACGTATTTATCTCTTACATCTTTGTTGTTTAATAGGGCCCAGTCATAGTGTTTGGTGGTCGCTGTTCGTTTGTCGTTTTTTCGTAGGCTTAACCGTATTTTCGCCGTGACTATTCGGTGATCGGTGGACACACCCTCAAAAGAGGAGTATGCCTCGCAATTCAATGCACTATTCTTCCATTTCTTGTTTATAAGGACGTAGTCTATCTGAGCTTTAGTATTGTTTGCGTACGTGTATGTCCATAGTTTGCCCTCTCTTTTTTGGTAGTTTGTATTGAGGCATGCTAATCTATTTTCTATCATGAAATCTGTTAGATGTTGCCCATTTCTATTTGACGTGTTGTGGAGGCTGTTTTTGTTGTTTCCGTTTTTCCCGATTTGTGCATTCATGTCTCCGCCAATGACTAACATGTTGTGTTTCGGGATGCTACGCACTAATGAGGATAACTCATCGTAGAAGGTGACTATTTCATTTTCTTCACTAACATTGGTGGGGCTGTAGCATGAGACGATTGTTGCTCTGGGGTTTCCGTTAAATGTAGCTACCATCATTCTAGGTTGTATTTTCTCTATGCTATTAAGCGTTTTTAGTGCTCTAGGTCCTATAAGCAATCCTACCCCTCCCACTGCGGCGTTGACAGAGTTTTTCCATGCGGATACAGTGGCGAGCGACCATCCATTGCTAGTTTCGTGATATTTGATATCTTCTGTGTGTGTGTATCTGTGTTCTTGTATGCATATTATGTCTATTTTATGTTCTTCGGCCGATGCGATTAGCTCTGGGAGTTGTCCTATTCTATTTAAGGTTCTTACGTTAAATGTGGCTATTTGTAGTGTTTGCTTGCATTTTAGTAGTTTTGATTGTTTGAGCTCTGTAGCTGATTTTTCGAACACCGAGGCCAGGGCTCCAACCTCAGCAGGACGCGCCCCTTTTTTACCCGCGCGAAGAGCGATGCGGTTTGTGTAAGTGGTTTGAGTGTGGGTCATGGTTATCTTTCGATGGCTGTTTTATTCTCTTCTATAGAAGCCACTCTTATAGAGGAGCAGCAGTAGTTCTTCCACTCGGCTCCTGAGTTCAAAAGCTCTTCTTCGTTTGGACTTTTATTTACTACTGATATTTTAGGTAGCTTTGGGGGTGGCGGTCTACTGGGGTGGAGGGGAGAATTCGTTTTTGTTGGTTTTTTTTTTTTTTTTTTCTTTTTTTTCCTTTTTCCCTTTCTGAGGGGGGGGGCTGTGGTAGCATTCTAGGCTTTTCTTCTAAACTACTGTTAGGGCTTTCTTTACGAATTTTTAAATTATTCGATAGAAGATATTCAAAAACATTCTGCCTTGTTCGCTGACATGTGGATAGGCTTAATATCAAATTGGCTTTATAGTAGAGTAAGCGTGCCTTTACATTTAAAACGCATAGTTTAAGCATTATTTCACAAACAAAATACAGCATAACATTTTGTAAAATTCAGCATTTTAAATTGGAATTAAAGACATACTGACCAATATTGACATTTCTTCCACTCGGCTCCTGAGTTCAAAAGCTCTTCTTCGTTTGGACTTTTATTTACTACTGATATTTTAGGTAGCTTTGGGGGTGGCGGTCTACTGGGGTGGAGGGGAGAATTCGTTTTTGTTGGTTTTTTTTTTTTTTTTTCTTTTTTTTCCTTTTTCCCTTTCTGAGGGGGGGGGCTGTGGTAGCATTCTAGGCTTTTCTTCTAAACTACTGTTAGGGCTTTCTTTACGAATTTTTAAATTATTCGATAGAAGATATTCAAAAACATTCTGCCTTGTTCGCTGACATGTGGATAGGCTTAATATCAAATTGGCTTTATAGTAGAGTAAGCGTGCCTTTACATTTAAAACGCATAGTTTAAGCATTATTTCACAAACAAAATACAGCATAACATTTTGTAAAATTCAGCATTTTAAATTGGAATTAAAGACATACTGACCAATATTGACATTTCTTCCACTCGGCTCCTGAGTTCAAAAGCTCTTCTTCGTTTGGACTTTTATTTACTACTGATATTTTAGGTAGCTTTGGGGGTGGCGGTCTACTGGGGTGGAGGGGAGAATTCGTTTTTGTTGGTTTTTTTTTTTTTTTTTTCTTTTTTTTCCTTTTTCCCTTTCTGGGGGGGGGGCTGTGGTAGCATTCTAGGCTTTTCTTCTAAACTACTGTTAGGGCTTTCTTTACGAATTTTTAAATTATTCGATAGAAGATATTCAAAAACATTCTGCCTTGTTCGCTGACATGTGGATAGGCTTAATATCAAATTGGCTTTATAGTAGAGTAAGCGTGCCTTTACATTTAAAACGCATAGTTTAAGCATTATTTCACAAACAAAATACAGCATAACATTTTGTAAAATTCAGCATTTTAAATTGGAATTGAAGACATACTGACCAATATTGACATTTCTTCCACTCGGCTCCTGAGTTCAAAAGCTCTTCTTCGTTTGGACTTTTATTTACTACTGATATTTTAGGTAGCTTTGGGGGTGGCGGTCTACTGGGGTGGAGGGGAGAATTCGTTTTTGTTGGTTTTTTTTTTTTTTTTTTCTTTTTTTTCCTTTTTCCCTTTCTGAGGGGGGGGGCTGTGGTAGCATTCTAGGCTTTTCTTCTAAACTACTGTTAGGGCTTTCTTTACGAATTTTTAAATTATTCGATAGAAGATATTCAAAAACATTCTGCCTTGTTCGCTGACATGTGGATAGGCTTAATATCAAATTGGCTTTATAGTAGAGTAAGCGTGCCTTTACATTTAAAACGCATAGTTTAAGCATTATTTCACAAACAAAATACAGCATAACATTTTGTAAAATTCAGCATTTTAAATTGGAATTAAAGACATACTGACCAATATTGACATTTCTTCCACTCGGCTCCTGAGTTCAAAAGCTCTTCTTCGTTTGGACTTTTATTTACTACTGATATTTTAGGTAGCTTTGGGGGTGGCGGTGCTGAATTTTACAAAATGTTATGCTGTATTTTGTTTGTGAAATAATGCTTAAACTATGCGTTTTAAATGTAAAGGCACGCTTACTCTACTATAAAGCCAATTTGATATTAAGCCTATCCACATGTCAGCGAACAAGGCAGAATGTTTTTGAATATCTTCTATCGAATAATTTAAAAATTCGTAAAGAAAGCCCTAACAGTAGTTTAGAAGAAAAGCCTAGAATGCTACCACAGCCCCCCCCCTCAGAAAGGGAAAAAGGAAAAAAAAGAAAAAAAAAAAAAAACCAACAAAAACGAATTCTCCCCTCCACCCCAGTAGACCGCCACCCCCAGGGCCAGTAGATTTTGTTATTCAGACAAAACCTTTAGGTCGAAACGCGTCGGCACAATAAACGAATCACCAAACATATATCTTCCGTTTTTATCCCTTTTTCAATATACATTCTGTCGGATTCAGTTCACTTCTCTCTCTCTCTCTCTATCTATCTCTCTCTCTCTCTCTCTCTCACACACACACACACATGCATTTATATAAGTTGCGTACATATTTAAGATTGCTATATATTCATAATCTTAGTTAACAAATTTTAATACTGTGGAATTTGGTAATAACCTATATATATATATATATATATATATATCATGCAATTTATTTTGGGTTTTAGAGTTTCAGTACCAAGGGTTTAGTGATAAATGATACCTAACGACACTCATTTTGATTGTATAATGTTTCATCAGAAATACAGATTGTTTAAAAAAATTCGATATCATTATCAATGAATAGTGCTCAATATCGGTGCTAGAGCATATGAAGCTAGATTAGGCCCGTGGGATCATCAGAAAATAATTGCAGAAAAAAAGCTTAGTAAATTACCACTAAAAACGGTGGCCTCTGCGTCAACGGAAACCTAATTTACATATATGTGCTCTATCACCGATATTGAGCATTCTTTATTTATAATCATATCAAATTTCTTGAAACGCCCGGTTTGCTAAATCCTATTATCTTTGGTTTGGCTTGGAGGGTAAGGAGGCTAATACCTTCCCCAAGTCCGTAAGTGAATGTAATTGGGCAACTGGAATTCGAACTCGTTTACGACGATTTTGTTAGCCCAGAACTCTAACCCTTACGCAACGGGGATTCCTCTAGATTTGGTTTCTTTGTTTAATAGTTAATCAACTTTTGTGTGTTATGCTTCAAGAACAGTTATGGTTCTGTTTAATTAATAGCTGAGGATACGGGGGATTTATACTTTTCCCAAGGGTATTGCTCCGAAAGTGAACGCAATTCCGCAACTGGAGTTTGAACTTTCTTACTACGATATCGCAGTCCTGTATGTTTACCACTACACCACGGCGAGTCTTCTCTGCTCGTATAGACTTTCTTTTCTGGTTGTGGTATGTTTAATTGGTCATTAAACGCTAATGATAATGACGGATGATAGTTTTGGTAGCCTTTTGGTATCTTCTTCAAACGATTACCATGATCGTTTCAACGGCTTTCTGTTGTTTTCTTTCGATCGCTCAACCCCCGTTATGGGTCACACACTGCTTCGCTGTTAAGAAGAAGCACGGAGACATCTCTGATTGGGAAGAACAAACACCGAAATGCTTTTGTGTGCACCATTCTTTTATTTATTTCCTATCTAAGACGACTGTTCCATACATGCCAATCCCCTTAAGACGGAGAGTTGGTTCTTTGTACATGGATAGAAAAATATTCGCTCACCATTTTCACACATGTGTGCTCATCAATTCTGGGAGGGTGTCCTCGTGGTGTAATGATTAAAGTACTGGACTGCGGAATCGTAGTAAGCGAGTTCGAAATCCAGTCGCACTATTACGTTCACTTTCGGACAAATACCCTTGGGAAAGGTATGAGCTCCCTTATCCTCCCAGCTATGGGTTAAATAGCATCACTGCTGTTCTTCTCGACGGATGGCTTTGGCATTAAATAACCCACGAAGGTTGATATGCCATTAAACAAAAAAGAAATAAACAAATCATCAATTCTGCCCAACAAACTGATTAAATTTCAAAGCTATTCTTCAAAATTCTCCTTCTATTTAGTCACCTGACTGCGATTATCCAATAACAGTTAAGTTCACAAATTGATTTCGAGGTCATCACCTGTCACTGAAATTTATTTGACCTAATGTATATGAGTACGATTTGTAATTCACTTTTTCAAATTCTACATTACCACTCAAATAATAGATACGGTTAATCAATAATTAAACAGTTGTAGAAGTTATGAACTATGATATTCAAATGACATCATGCTATTAAGTGTCAACAATAGAAAATGATAAACTTGAACATTTGGTAAATGTTACAATAATGAAGATTTGATTCTATTTGGTTCTATCTTATTTTACATTAATATTTGAATCGGTTGTGAATGAACAGAATTCATTTTGTTTATAAAGTGACGTGTTCTTTGATGAATTTTCATATTGCTTGTATAAGTAATGAATTATAATCATCATCATCATCTTGTACAATATCTCACCACCCCTCCCTATCGTTCATCGCTTCCGGCAGGTCCTCAGGGCTAAACCCCGTATCCTCACAGAGCTGCTGTATGTAGGTTCGACCTGGTCGCCCTGCTTTTGCTCGGCCATGTGAAGGGGTCCATAGGAGTACATCACTTATGAGCTCATCCCTACTTCTCCAGCAGTGTCCTGCATGTCTGGTTCGTCTAACTTTGATAGTTTTCGTGATGGGTGGTAGGTGTCCGTATAGCTGCTGCTTTGTCGGATTTTGCCTCCAGGACTTGTACAATATTGCTCGCAGCATTCTTGTGTAGTTGCCGTCAACCTTTTTCTCCATACGTTTAGTTAGCGTCCACGTAATGCATCCATATAGCAGTATTGACACGATCGCAGCTTGGAAGAAACTGCGTTTCATTTTATGGTTCAGGTCTGACTTCCATATGATCGATAGCCTATTGATAACTGTCCATTCCTTTGTTAGTTGCGTGTCGATATCTGTCTCGGTTGATGAGACACTGCTTCCTAGGTAGGTGAACTTATCAACTAGTTTCAGAGAGCTACCGTTTAGTGTGGAAATGTCGCCTGTTTGATTAAAGCACATATATTCCATTTTGTGTGCAGTGTCATGGAGGCCAATGGCTGCGGTGGCTCGTTCCAGACTATGCAGTTGGGTTTCGGCTTGGGCAGGTGCATTCTCCAAAAGCGTTAGATCATCGGCGTAGTCGGCGTCGGTAATTGTTTTTGTGGAGTACCTTCTGCTTCTTTTCTTTGTCAGCTCGAAACTGTTTTCTTTGATTTTATCGATCGATATTCTAAGCACGTAGCCTAGACATAGGATAAAGAGGTATGGGGCTAGTGTGTCTCCTTGCAGTACTCCTGCTACAATGTCGAAGTAGTCTGTGTCTCCGTCCGGAGAACGTACTTTCTCTTTAGTGATTCTATAGAGAATCATTATTGCAGCTACGGTTTCTTTTGGTAGGCCGAGAAGAATTTGCTCCATCTTCCATCAGTGAATGGAATCAAAGGCCTTGGTAAAGTCGACAAATAATATTGTCGCTTGTAGGGTTTTTGCCCATACGCCTTCAAGAATTCTACGGATAGTCAATATTTGTGAGGTCGTGGATCTATTTCTCCGGAAGCCATTTTGGTTCTTCCTAAGAATGTTGTCAATTCTGGGTTCTATGTAGTTGCGTAGTAGGGCATTGTATATTTTGGCTGTTATGGATGTAAGTGTTATATCTCGGTTGTTCTTGGCTAAGGTCGCCTTTTTAGGGAAAAGGAGGATGCATCCCTTCATCGATCGGTCTATCGGATTTTGATTATAAACTGCATTACAGTGTCGGAGCAGTCTGTCGTCGAATTGTCTGGTCTTCCCTACTTCTGGGGGAATTCTCGACTTAGTACTTAGAAAAATTTTTAATGAACTATAATAGATTAAATGTAATGTAGTAAATCCATCTCTCTCTCTCTCTCTCTCTCTCTCTCTCTCTCTCTCTCTCTCTCTCTCCATCTCTATCTCTCTCTCTCTATATATATATATAGAGAGAGAGAGAGAAGGAGTAAAATATTATATAGATTTTTCAGTTTTTGAAAATAATATTATCAAATTCAAGTTTTCCCCATTGAGCAAAAACTCTTTTTTTATTGCCATATATTATTTTTCTCTTTCTTTCTTTCTTCTCTCTCTCTCTCTCTCTCTCTCTCTCTCTCTCTCTCTCACACACACATACACACACACACACAAACACTCTCTTTTTCTCTCTTTTGTCCCATTCCCCCACCCTCTCTCTCTCTCACACACACACATACACACGCGCACACACACACACACACACAAACACTCTCTTTTTCTCTCTTTTGTCCCATTCCCCCACCCTCTCCCTCTCTCACACACACATACACACGCGCACACACATACACACACACACACACACAAACACTCTCTTTTTCTCTCTTTTGTCCCATTCCCCCACCCTCTCTCTCTCTCTCACACACACATACACACGCGCACACACATACACACACAAACACTCTCTTTTTCTCTCTTTTGTCCCATTCCCCCACCCTCTCTCTCTCTCTCTCACACACACACACACCAAACATTTAAACCTAACCTTACCTTCTTTTTTTTCATTTTTTTTTTAACGCTCCTCCATATGTCACTTTGCTGTATCTTGTTAACGTCTCCACTTGTTTTACCGCATAACAATAAACCAGTCACTCACTCAACAATTCACTAAATCACGCTCTCTTAAACTCAATCACACAATAACTCTTTCTTTGTTTATGCACATATATATTCACTTTTTCTTTCGCAAACTCACTTTTCAATTGGGCAGAGTTTTAACTATTCTTCATTACTATCAACCCGTTTATTTATTTAGCTCTGTTAACAAATTTCAAATGGACCGGTCCATTATAACGTTAATCCATTATAACGTTTCTGTTATGACAGAAGTCTGACCAGACCGGTAATATACATAATTATATAATAAGATACGAATTCCTAAGCTATATATATATATATATATATACATATATATATATATATATAGCTTAGGAATACAGCTTAATCAAAAGTGTTTTTGAAAGATTACATAAAATAAAGAAGGCATCAGATATATATATATATATATATATATATATATAATTAAAAAAAAGGCATCAGAATTATATATATATATATATATATATATATATATATATATATATATATATATATATATATATAATTCTGATGCCTTTTGTAATTATTTTATGTAATCTTTTAAAAACACTTTTGATTAAGCTGTATTCAAATCTTTTCCGAGCCTGCAAATTCCGAGGATATCAAATAGTGTAATTCAAAGGAGAAAATGAATGCATTTTCAAATGCATTGCTCTTTTCTCACAATGCAAAAAAAAAACTTGATCGACTCCATTATTAATATCCCTGCCCCAAAATAATCAATTTCATTTTAATCGTTTCCAACGCCTTCGGTCAATCCGACATTTAATTGTCGTCTGCTTCTTTTCAATTCCAAAGTAAAACCTTTTTTTAATAAAAGCTTGCTTATTCTACGAGTCTAACAGACTGTATTTGTCCTCCTCAGGCCATAGCAGTTTTGCTTACACCATTTTAAACTACCGATGCTTAAGTAATGAGAAAATCCCTTTTGATAAGATCAGAAAATATTCTTATTTTTTAGAGAAAATAGTCCTGTAAAAATATTGCAAAAATACAAATTTCAAAAATGATTTTAGAATTTAAACGTGAATAAACGTTCCGAATAATCTGATTAAACAAAACATACTACCAATAACGCAACACATTGAAAAAATAGTCCTTATCTATAACATAGATAATAATTTTTTTCTATAGTACACAGCAGAAAAATCTTCGTGATTAACATTTTCTAAAACGAGGTAATTTGTTCTTGTCCCCGACCATGTTTCTCACCAGAAAAGGGCAAAATGTACTTAATGCTTCAGCCGATTTTACTTCAAGCTCAGAAGCTGAAAAGATGAATTAGTAAAATTTTATATACATTTTTTTAAAATTTCTAAGAACGTTAATGAAATTTACATCAGCTTGTTTCAAATGCTTATTGTAGAGGGGTAGAATTAAAGAAAATTAACTCCCGCATGAGATTTTTTAATAGTTGAGGTCATACCCTGAGAAGAGGTAGATTTAATAACTTCTGATAGCGTAGAAAGTGTACTTGAGTAGCCAGATAACTAACAGGCATAATAGATTATTTGGAGATTTATTTTGTTTCATAACGTACGAAAGATATATTTGTCAGATCATACTGGCATGGGGAAGGTGTACCCGAAATGACAGATAACACACACAAATACAAAATGAGAGAAAATGTTTGATAGCAGACTGTTACATAAACAGAAATATGTATTGCTATTTCTTTCAATGTGATAAAACTTTCTTTGTTTTCTGTTTTAATAATATTTACACTAAAATCTATTGCAATTTACCCATCAAATAAAATGGAAAAAATGGAATTCATCAAAAGTGAAAACTGAAAAAGGGAAATTAACCAAAATTACAATCGGAATAAGGGATGATTGGAAACGGTAAATTCGTCTCCCCCCCCCCTACATTTCATACTAATTTACGTAGCCCACTTACTATCATATGCGTATTTATTTTGACGAAAATGAATAACAGGCGATCAGTTGTATTGAAGATTATCATTAAGACTGGTGAAAATTATGTGTATCCCTCATCTTAGTTTTAACCTGCTATGACTCTGCCTCAAGTCGCAATGGCCCTTTTAAATCCTCCAGTTTTAAATCCCTGATTTATAATGTTTCATTTTTTTTTTTTTTTTTTTTTATACCATACATCTTAGTTGATGCTTCGGGATGGGTCGTCAGTGATGTTTCCTTTGGGATCATGGGGGGTTTCGGGTCTTTCAACATCAGACCCCCTCACCCAAATGACCCAGTTGGCATCGATCTAACTCCAACTCCCATCCCGGCAGCCAACCTGCGCATCCACACAAGGAGAAAACAAAAAAAAAAAATGACCACAGAAAAGGCTCTATATATAATTTTGCAACAGCCAATCAGAGCTAAGCTCTACTGATGACTTTAAAACTTTTCTTTAAAAATCGGGAGGCCACTTTACTCTGCTTTTTTTTTTTTTGCTACAATGGGGTCGTTATTCGGTTATTTGTTCATTCCGGTATGTATTCCTTCCTTCCCCCCCCCTTTTTTTTTTAATTAATTTTTACTTAAAGAAAAAACTTAAAAACTTAAATAAAAAAATAAATAAATAAATAAAAAAATAAAAAAATAAAAACTGTTCATAACTAAAGAATTGCGATTAAAACAACAAACTCGTATATAAAATGACATACGTTTAGTTTTAAAACTTATCTCCATTAAACACTGTACATAAATATACAATTACGAACTAAATCAGACGCCGCGCATTACTATACGTTAAAACATCCTAATCGAACGGTTTACGAATGAGAAAAGTCGAAAAAAAAAAAAAAAAAAAAAAAACTTAATAAAAAATTTAAAAAAATCTGTACATAAATATCAATTGCGATTAAAACAAGAAACTCCTATATAAAATTGACATACGTTTACTTTTAAAAATTATTTTCATTAAAAACTTTACATAAATATACAATTACGAACTAAAAGAGACGCTGCGCACTACTATACGTTGCAACTCATTGAAAGGTTTACGAATGAGAAAAGACGAAATAAAATAAAATAAAAAAAAACAAAAAAAACAAAAAAAAAACAACCGAGGAGTACGTTGAAATCTTCACAAAAACATTGTCGTTTAAAATGCTATATTTACAAAATGGCTAAAACGTCTAAGATATTAATCAATTAAATGAGCCGGTTTCAAATGAACGCTTCAAGCCTAATACAACCACACTCCTTCGCGCGCAAAAATAAATAGATAAAACTAAAAAATAACAGATAAAAACTAGATAAATCCTACGTGTATATATCGTTTTAAATTAGACGATCTTTTTTTTTTTTCCTTCCTTTTTTCCCCCCTTCTAATAATCACCTATCTACAACCCCAACTATCCGCCCTTCTGATCCACAGCCAGTTTGTTGCTCTTTCAGCTGCAGTGGTAATATTTTTCAGGGCCTTACGTTTTCCCGCAACTGAAATGCCGATGCTTGACAACGCTTTACTCATCGACCTTGCGTTAAATCCACGACATCCCACTTCGACTGCCTGGCATATTGCCTGCCAACCATTCATTCGACATTGCTCTACTAGCGGCTCATATTTGGCTATCTTTCTTTCGTGTGTGGACTCCATGTTTTCTTCCCATGGGACTGACAATTCCCACATTATCACCTTCTTTGTGAAATTTGAAAACATTACTAAATCTGGTCGGAGCTTTGTCTCCACAATATGGGCTGGAAACTTCGTCTGCCTTTCCAGGTCCACCAACAATTGCCAATCTGGCGCCGATGACAACATCGATACTTTATTTTTTGTCTGCGGCTGTTTCGAGCTTCCCGCTCTAACAAAAATAACCTTATGTCTTCCAGGACTGAATCTATTCGATTTTAATGCCTCAGATACCACTCCAGCAATAACTTTGAGGACCTGGTCATGTCGCCAGCGATAACGCCCTTCACTCAATGATCTTGGGCATCCAGATAGCAAATGCTGTAGCGATCCTTTACCCCCGCACAACTGACATGCTGGGGTATCATTTTTGCCCCATGTGTGAAGGTTTGATGGGCTAGGGAGAAGATCATAAACTGCCTGGATCTGGAATCTTAGCTGGCTTAAGTCGGCCTTCCACAAGTCCGACCAGGTAATTCGCCGCCGAACATAATTTTCCCATCTGGTCCAGGCACCCTGTTGAGACAGTCCTACCATCTTTGCCAGCCTAGTCTCCTCTATACCTTCTCTTACTTCTTTTTGCAAGAGCGCCCTTCTTTCTTTCCCTCTGGCGTTGTCTATCCTTGGACTCGGATAATATCCCAGGCCTCTTGTCCCACTGGCCACAGTACCGACCATAGCCTTCTGCTGCAATCTCTCTTCCGCAACCTTCAGTTCCCTGACAGCGCTCCACTTCCTTCCTGTGCGGATTTCAATTCCTGCACCTGCTACCTTTAAATCTCTGGAATCTCTATACATAATCGCCTCTCTTGTGCGTGTCACCACAAACTCTTCTTTGAGACCCCTGAAAGGAAGTTGGATCGCATTGGAGGTGCCATATAAAGCCGCGCTACTTAGGCACTTTGGCAAACCCAACCATCTCCTTAAATAGCCGCTAATTTTCCTTTCCATTCGTTCTACCGTGGTAATAGCTACCTCGTATAACATGAGTGGCCATAATATCCGCGGCAGAATTGCGTGTTGATACAACCACGCCTTAAACTTGCCGGGCAATCCTGACTTATCTATCTTTCTTAGCCAATCATCAAGGTCGCCCCCTATTCCTTTAATTGCTGCTTGATCCTTAGTACTGCTGTCGAACCACTTGCCAAGACTTTTTACAGGCTTCTCAGTCACTGTTGGTATGAATTCGCCGGCGATTGTGAAACGTGCCGTGCTTTTAATCTTTCCCTTTTGTAGTACTAGGGACCTAGATTTTCCTGGTTTAAACCTCATGCGGGCCCATATTATGAGTTTTTCTAAGCCCCTCACTATCCATTTACAGCCTATGACTGATGATGTTGTCACTGTAATATCGTCCATGTAAGCTCTCAATGGAGGCTGCCGTATCCCGGACTTTACCCTTGGACCCCGACACTCCACTTCCGCTGACTTGATTATCATATTCATCGCAAGGGAGAAGAGAGTGGCTGAGATTGTGCATCCGGTTATAATTCCCCTCTCTAGCCTGTGCCAGTCCGATGTCTTAGTACCCGACGTAACTCTCAGATTGAAGTTATTGTAATAATCTAAGATAAGATTACTGAAGGAACTTGGAACATGATATCTGCGGAGTGTCTCTTCGACCACTTTATGCGGGATTGAACCATACGCGTTTGCCAGGTCTAGCCATAGCACCGCTAAATTTCCATTATTTTCTTTAGCTTCACGTATAAGCTGCGATACCACGCCGGTATGTTCAATGCAACCTGGTATTCCAGCGACACCTCCTTTCTGTACTGAAGTATCAATGTACTCGTTCATTATTATAAATTATTATTCATAAAGTACTAAGGGTAAAATTTTACGTACACCTAAATTTTATGCTACAATATCAGATTCATGGCAACACTGTTCAGAAAGACAACAGTATTTAGCAGTTTGAATTACTGTACAATGCCCTAGCCTCAGTCAAACATCCATTCCTTTGAGTTATGTCGTTTTTTCAGGCATGTAAGTATTCCACATATGAATTTTACAAACGTAAAATTCCCCCAAAATGCACTTCCAGTCAAGTTGATGAAATGGCGGTGTTTAGTTGATAAGTATTAATTAACAGGTTTATCTTAACGGCATATCAACATATCTAGGGTTATCTTATGCCTAGAGGTTTGGTAATCGCTCTCATTGTACATTCATATGTAAAGATTTTATGCAATTGTTTCTTAGTAGGTCTTTGCAAGCAGTTATGTGGCACATTCAATAAATTTCCAGACTTTTTTGTACACGCATTTAGAATTGTCGTAGACTCTTGAAAATTCAGCATCTTATTGCTATACATCTTATGAGATGACTGGCCAACTTTTATGATTTCAGGTTTAAATGAACAGCTACAGCATGAATTCGAATACACCCTACTAAAGCCTGATTGTCACAGCTGGTGAATTTCAAAAATGCAATCTGACACTTTAGAAGAACGATATGCAATAAGATTGTGTTTTAAACTTAGAAAAATGCCACAGAAACGTATGGAATGCTTCAAACTGCTTTTAGAGCATCTTGCATGAATCGAGCATCAGTTTTTTTGTGGCATAAGAGATTCAAGGAAAGCAGGGAGTCTGTGAGGGATGATGAGAGGTGTGGGAGGAGTAAGGAAGTCAGAACACCAGAGTTGATTGGCCAAATAAAGAATTTCATGGATAAGGACTGTTGTGTGTCTATAGAGACAATACGTCCACAGTTTGATGTCAGTGTGGGAACAGTATACACAATTATTCGCGAGCAACTGAAGATGCGGAAGATTTGCGCGAAGTCTGTCCCAAGGGTGCTCAGAGAAGATCATAAAGAAAGACGTTGTCATGACAACAGAGAGATGGTCGAGCTGATCAATTCGGATCCCACAGTTCTTGATGCTCTGGTGACCAGCGATGAAAGCTAAATCTACTGCGATGACCCAGAGAACAAGAGACAAAATTCCCAGTGGAAGCATGCTGGCGCTCCCAGACCCAAGAAAGCCAGACAGAGCAAATCCACCTACAAACTTTTGATGATCCCTTTTTTTAACAGCACTGGCATGATCTACATGCACTGGGTTCCTACTGGACAGACAGTCAACAAGGAATACTATGTTGAAGTTTTAAGGTAGTTCAGGAAGAGATTCCATCGGAAGAGGCCAGCACTCTTCAAATCGGGTCTGTGGCATTTCCACCAGGACAATGCACCAGTCCACAACTCCATCCTTGTCACAGACTATTTGACCAAGATGGGCATCAAGACAGTTCCTCACCCTCCCTATAGTCCAGCCCTTGTTTCCTGTGACTTTTGGTTATTCTCAAAGCTCAAGGAAAAACTTAGAGGCTGTTATTATGAGACAATTGAGGAGATGAAAGAGGCTGTGACGAAGGTCATTGACACGCTCACACAAGAGGACTTCCATGGGGCCTTCCTGAAGTTGTTGGAAAGGTACAACAAGTGCATTGCAACTGGAGGAAATTACTTCGAAGGGGAGTAGAGTTTTATGTGTGTACTATCAATAAAAGTGGCCATACGAAAAAGCCTGGAAACTTATTTAATGAACCTTTGGATATTTAATACATATGTATAAAGAGGATTTGGCTTTAACTAACCTGCAATGGTTGATATACCATAAAGCCAAACAAAACAAACCCTAATAATTTGCACACAGTTATATCGTTTCAAGTATTCCTATCTAATATTAACAATTTGTACACAATAATATGATTTCAAGTAACTAATAATAATAATCTTTTGTAAACTACTCTACCTTCAAGTAAAAATTCTTAATACAATTAATTTGCACAAATTTATATAGTTTCAAGTATTCCTATCTAATATGATATAGTTCAAAGTAATTATTTCTAATTTATAACAATCATTTGTTTGCATACAGTTATATTGTTTTAAGTCGCCAATAAAAATCTTTAGTAAACAATTATAGCTCCCTGTATCTATTCTTAATATAAATAATTTACAGTTATACGTTATCGGGTATTCTTATTGAATATGATTATTTCAAACAGGTACTCCAAGTCTGAGTGGATCAGAGAGTAATAGAAATGAAGGTTTATTCCACACTTCCCAGATTTCCAGAACCGGAACCTCAGCAGCAGATGCATTTTAGTGACATACCCTGGATGCCCCGTTGGTGCTGGGAGGGGATACAATCAGTACAAATGTTTTAAGACTAGGAATAAAGAGAATTTAAAAAGGTTCAGTCGAGTCATCTTTATTAACTACCGAATTTCGCGATGATATACCCGTGTGTTTACTTCCCTCGGCTTTGAAACCTGTTTGAAAGCTATCTTCGCTGATTGGGCTGTCTACAACTGCTATTTTCAGATAGATTGACTGATTGATTTTATCGGCGTGTCAGCCGAATTATTTTATGCCTAAGGAAGCGATATTTGTCTCAGCCTCCCACCAGACAGGACTTGACACAAGATCAATGACACGAAGGTCGGATAAAAATGGGGGTTAGGGGAGGAAAAGGTCGGGCACGAGTCGAGACTTGAACTCTGCTGGATTTTGCTGGTCATCGGCTCTCTTAGTGCAATGTGAGCCTGATGAACCTAGCTGAACATGGACTCAAACGTTGGTCCAGGCACAGATGCCCGATCATAGCTTAAACTGGACCTAGGGGTCCTGTGCTATACAATGATAGGCCACCTGAAGGTAGCCCACCCAAAAGGCCGAGAAGCGCGTACATTGTACGTTCAAATTTACATTTTTGTGTAATTGTTTCTTCAAATGTTTTTTCACAGGGTTCTGTCGAATACGAACAATTTTTACACATAACTACTGATCAGGTACCCTAACAGGTACTACCACCCCAGAGTTGACCTGGGATTAATGGGAATAAAGAATAATTCAGTTTTCTTGAACTGGAGCCTCACAATCAGATGCAATTTAGTGTCATATAGGACATTCCTTTTGTCGGTTGACTTACTCCTCAGCAAGACACTGAGAAACTATGAAATCCTGATTATAATTAAACCACCCTTCTTAAACAGAAGTACCAATATCATCATTAATCGCTGTTAAAAACGGAGCCCAACGGGTTCATAGCTCGTCTAGTTTTCAATATATCTAGTTTCTGTAACCACTTCACCAAAGTGGCTTCTGTCCGGAGGTGTTTTATTTAACTCATTGCAAAATACAAGAAAAGACCGGATCAATTTTCGCTTCAATCCCTTTTGTGGCGGGAAAAGCTTCCTATTCATTTTAATATCACAATACCAGAATTTTCTCTCAGGAGAAATAATGCTATTCTTATCTATTATACAATATTCAATGATAACGAATTAAGGACCTCAAATAAAATGACAATGACTAATCCCTGGGGATACTTTACTCTCGACATTAATTTCATTCCATGATTTCTTGGTTTGTCATATTGACAGACAGAACGAAAATTCCAATTAAACGGGCGAATAAAATTGAGAGGAATCACTTTACAAAATACATCTAAAACACCTTTGTTTTTTGTTTTTTGTTTTGTTTTGTTTTTTTTTGTTGTTGTTGTTTTTTTTTTGTTTTCTTGTTTGTTGGTTTTTTTTTAAATCTATAAGCTTTTTGCCAAATAGTAAATTGTTAGATGAAAATAGATTGTCTAGATTAAATATAAGGGACTTTTCGAACGACTCTTGTTCATTACATTGTTTTAATGAAAAGAAATATCTTGATAGGCTAACAAACCCCTAAGGTTCTATATACAAACGTAAATGCAAAACCTCGCAATGTTGGGTTAAAACTGCTGTACATCATCATTATTATCATCATCAAGGCGTAGTGACAGCACGGATTGCCTTGACTCTTTCTCTTGGTAAATCCTCTAGACGACATCCAGTGTCCGCACAACTCTAATGAATGTTGGTTTTTGCTGGTCAGTCGACTTTAGAGGGTCCATGTGTCAGAATCCATTGGAGAACGTTTGTTTTTACTTCTGCAACAATCCTCAGCATATTTTGCTCGTGTTATTTGGGAGGCAAGTGTCCGTACAGCTGCTGTTTTAACAGGTGCTACAACCAGGATGAGTTCAAAACATCACACAGTATCCCAACAAGCGTTTTATTCCGGTGTTTTTTAGAGTTCAAATGGTGCAACCATTCAATAGAACTGACATGGCTGCAAACTGCAAGAATTCACGCTTTATTTTATCAGAGAGATCAGATTTCTATATGCTCGATAACAGTCCATACTTTATCTTTGCTGATATTTCTTTCAGTAGATGAGATATTACAACCTAGGTATACGAACTAGTCTACTATTTTCAGAGGCTTGTCATTTAATAGAGAAAGGATTATACGTAAAAAATACGACAAAAATGTGTCATAGTACTGCAAAACAAGACGACTGCATCTCCAGTTGTGAGGTGAGACACCCTTTAAAGGGGTGTCTATGGTATGAAACAAAGGTGCATCCGATAGCTAGACTCCAATTTTGGAGCTGTGAGGAGTGTGATATTACTCCTTCATTGCAATTGTTCCCAGTTCTACTAAGCGTAGAACTCCAATCTATAGCAACAATAGCTCAAAGATATTTTTTAAAATAGCCTTGCTAATCCTCTTCTTTCAGACTGACTATCTATACAAAAGCCATGAATTGGTGCACACTTTTTAAACATGTCGTCACTTAGCACAAACACATTTATAGCCCAGTCGGCTGGCGCTGCAGAATACACCGACAGCATCTCTGCAGAGGGATAAGATTCCCATAACGAACGCCCGTGGTGTAATGGTTATTGTCGTAGGAAATGGACACGGCGATACGAGTTCAAATCCAGGACGAGACTGATTGCATTTCACATAGCACTAATACCCTTGAGAAAGGTATGAATCCAATTATTCTCCCTCAAGCTATGGGTAAAATAGTAGGGCAGACTAGGTTCTTCAGCATTGGTGAGGCAACTAGTCAAGGAGAAGGAAAACTCTGAATTCAAACCTGTTAAACTCCGCTTAAAAATTGACCCTTTGTCATATCCTGCCCGAGCGGAGGGGGTGGTAAATATGATAACGAATATCCCTAATATGATACGAAACATTTTGATGGTGAGGCTTCAGAAAGGCTGGTGCTTCGGGAAATGTGGACTACCCCTTCATTGTCATTGCTCCTAGGTCCATTCTGGCCCAGAGTGATAGGACCTGATAGGGTCCTATCTATGGGCCAAATAGAACTATTTGACATTTAAACACTACTTATGCTAAACTGAATTCGTTTTTGCTAAACTGAATTTGTTTGAAATAAAACTGTTTTTACATTTAACAGTGTAAACAAATGACTGATCTCTAATTGAATCGTTAGTGATACTTAGCAATACTTGAAAATATTAAACTATGCGCAAAAAAATGATTTATAGTCAATAGAATTATTCGTATTAGATAGAAATAAGTGAAACCATTTAACTGTGTGACAAAAGGAGCTCAGGCTCATTTTAAAATGTAATCTAAAAATGCGCTGAGAAATCTTATATCTGATATATATGCATAAAAAGGATTCGGCATCAAATAACCTACAATAGTTGATATGCCATGAAACCAAATCAAACCAAACCCAATAAATAAAAATTATTCTTTTAAATGGTGAGGCATTATGGCTAAAGTGCTGAGCTGCAACATCGAGTCGCACTATAATGTTCACTTTCAGACTAATACCATTGGAAAAGGTATGAGCCTCCTTTATCCCGAGCTATGGGTGGTAAAATAGTATCAGATCTGTTCGTCTACAAGTATGGCTTTAGCATTAAGTAACCCACGAAGTTTGATATGCTATTAAAGAAACCAAACCAACCATCTTTTATATGAATACAGGGTGAAACGATAAAATTGTCTTCCTAAAGAAAATAACACTACAGCTTTATTTTAAAACTTTTATTGAAAAAATCGATTCAAGTAACTTGATTATGTAGTAGAGCTGACATCTATTCAATGTAGCTGCCTGCAGCCTCAATCACCGCCTCGATACGGATCCGGAACTGGGAGCATGCCTTTCCACAAACGCCGGCGGGAGCTCAGCCGATGGCGGCGATCAGGCTGGCTTTGGTGTTGTGGGAGGACATGTTGGTGATGTTCTCTACGTGTGACCAAACGAAGTAGTCCAGCGGGTTCAGGTCAGGGGAGGAGAGGGGCAGTGAGAGAAGGGTACAAAGTCGTAGCACTCCTTCTGAAACCAAGCCTGGGTCTCTTTGGACTTGTGGACCGGCGCCGAGTCCTGCTGCCACACCCAGGGTCTGCCACCGGCTACTAATCGTTTAAAGTATTGCCATGTAACAGTAACAATTCAATATCAGTCTTTTGTTTGGACATTTGAATAGATATACATATATGATTTGAAAGTGAATATTTCGTGGATAATTTCATTTTCAAATGAATCAGAACTAATTTGTTTGCTATTGTTTCTACTCAGATAAATGTTTTCAACTATTGCTATCTAATACTAATAATTCAATACAATATTTATCATTCATTTGCACACAGTTAAATAGTTCTATATAATGCTGTGTAATACCAATAATTCAATTTCGACACACGTAGAGAGCTTCAAGCATTGCTCTTCAACGCTAATAATTCTATTCAGCATACCTCATTCGTTTGCACTCAGTTAAATGGTTCCAAATATTGGTATGAATCTTTAACAATTCAATTAAACATCAGTCATTTGTTTACGCACTGTTAAACCGATAAACAGTTCTATTTCAATCAATTCGATTTAGCATAAATCATTTGTTTGCACACAGTTTAAATGTCAAACAGTTCTATTCGACCCATATTTAGGACCCTATCAGGTCCTACCACTCCGGACCAAAGTGAACCTGGAAGCAAAGGCATTGAAAGGGGACGCACTATTACCTAAAACTTCAGGACTGGAGCCTCACCATCAGATTGTTTTGTGTCATATCGGGACACGCGTCTGGGTGCATGTCTTACCCCTCTGCAGAGATTCAGTCGATATATTCTATAGCCACAGACGACTGAGCTAGTTTCTTATATGGCTGATGTAATTCTAATTTCAGAGAAAAATTATTATACACCATATACTAGTAGAGTAATGACAATTTAATGAGACGTAATGGTTGTTTATTGAATATACACATATTGACATTATTACAGTACTGATATGACATAGCATTTTAAAATGAAAGGTAACTTAAAAGTTCTTTTATTGTTCTGGGGCTTTGAGGAATGTTGAGTATTTATTCATTGCAATTACTCCCAGTTCCACTCCAACCCTGAGTGGTACTACCAGTTAGGGTCCAATATATGAATCAACGAGAATTATTCAATCATTTATTATACTTGAAACTATTCAAGTATGTACAAACAAATGATTAATACCAAATAGCAATACAAGAAACTGTAGCAATGTGACGTTACCCCTTCGGCCCCCACAGTGTTACATCAACCTCTCTAGCCATTCCACTTTACGGCCGGTGATCAACTAGTGGTCCCGAAAGGGGTAACGCACATTTCTTGCCACTACAAGAATACAATCGAGGGAGCGGGAGAAAAAAAAAGAACAAACTAACAAAAGCTTAGGGTTAACTCAAGTGCAGAAAGGGAGTTCTGTAACACCTTGTGCATGTGCAGACTAACGCTAGTGTGGATTCTAGCGAACTTCTACAAAGCTACTGGAATGCAGACTCATCTTCCCTCACTGTGGTTGGACCCTCATGTCATGCTGACTCGCCTCTCTGCTACGGTGTCCGGAGTCGACTGCCCCTGTCCGTGTCCCGTCGCCAACTCTCTCGAGCTCCTTTGTCCGACTCTCTTCTCGCGTCCCATTACCACTTCCGGACACGGCGAGATCTCAAGTCCAAAACCCTTTGTCTGGTTTCGCGCCAAAACAGACAAAGGAATCGTCTGCTTGGCGGGCCACCTACATAGTGTTACAGCAGAAAGAATTTCAAACCATTATTTAGTGCGGGAATTGTTTTTACAGTTGAAGTTTTGAAATTATACATTTCCTCCAATGAGAATGACCGATACTATTCTGCCCGGGCACACCTCCCCGGGCACCATAAAAGGCAGCGCTAACCATGCTCGCCCTTTCTTTTCCTTTCCTCCTTGCTGGCAGCAAGGTAAGACCAGCCGACACGAGAGATAACATTTCTCTCTCTAACTCGGGACGAATCCAACAGCAGACAGGGACCTTTCATCTCGAGAGAGCACACTTTAACATTTGCTCCTCTGCTGCCTTTAGGAGACCATTTCCTGGTCAATTATTTCTCCCTCCTAAACCAAATGGACCCCGAAGCATCTGGCTAAGTACTAAATTCCCGCACAACCATTTACAACTGTTTTCCTATCTTCAACTCACAGCACAAGGAAAAACTTCATTAAACAACTAGATGGAAAACCATCAATATCAACGCTTCCATTATTTTATTTTCTTTCTTTTAATATAACAAGAGGCAACAGAACTCCACAACGTCAACTGCCATTTATGTTTAAATGGTGATATCATCTGCCCCCTTGTTATAAAACCATTTAAGTGTGTACAAACAATAAATACCGGTATCTGTAGTTAGTCCTGTTGGTTGAATAGTCTCGGTTCTTCCTCGAATTTCTAGTGCCCCTCGTCTCTCTCGTAGATTCTTAGTTAATGTACAAGAGCTCTAAATACAATTAGTATAACTAATACCTTTAAACTAGTCTTGCAAGTTCCACGTATCTATCTAGTTTTTCGTATTCCTTTACTTTCACACGTTAATCAGCTGGAATAGCAAAATCCAGTCAATGAAATGTTTTTTTCAAAGGCTAATTTAAACTATGGCTGGTCTTTTAGCCGGAATTGGGTGATCCGTTTGTATCTCAAACTTCCCAATTCTCGATGACAGACTCTAGTCTATGCATATATTATCTCCATGATCAAAGCTTATTCAATTGCATTGTTCTAAGTGGGAGTTCAGTCAGTTATGACTCTAGAATACATCAACTGTACCACTACAGAGATGTGAGACCTCTCGAGCCACAAGTGTCCTGTGTATGAAACTAAACTATCTAGTAGAGAGGCTCCAGTTCTTGAGCTTTGGAGAATGGGGAGTACCCCTCCTTTACTATCGCTCCCATCTCCACTCTAGTAGCATGTGATTTTTTAAGATTTTTATCAGAATCTTAATTATATCAAAATCTTAATTGTGTCAGAATCTATAATTGTTCATATGTGGATATAAATATCGTCCAAAAGTTTTTGATCCAATGCTTTTGACTATAGTTCTGAGATTATCAAGACCAGGTAATATTTTTTAACTGAATAATTGACTGATCAATTCTAATGGCATATCAACCCGTCTAAGGTTATTTTATGCCTAAAAGTTAGAGAATCACGTTCATTGTGCGTTTATGTTTACATTTTTTAGTAGCTGTTTGTTAAGAATCTCGAATACGAATAAATTTTTAACAGGTATATTTGACCCATACATGGGACCTTAACTGGTACAACCACCTCAGATCAGAGCAGAGCTGGGAGTAATTGCAATGAAGATGTATCCCACATTCTCCAAATATCCAGAAATGGAGCTTCACTATTAATTTCAGTTTAGTGTCATACCCAGGACACCATTTTCGTTGGAAATGGTTACCCCTCTGCAGTGGGTACCGTTAGCATAGATTGAGCCACGCTGAAAAGCCATTTGTACATATCATGTTCTCAATATCATTATGCAATTTGGCATGTATGCAACTTTTTTTTTTTTTTTTTTTGCTTTTTGTTTTGTTTTTGTTTTTACGGTTTTTGCTTTGTTTTTGTTTTTTGTTTTTTAATTTTTTGTTTTTGTTTTTTTTGGGGGGGAGATAACTTTTCTTGCTACAAAACTAAATTGTATGCGATAAATCGATAGCTAACTTATTAAATCAAATTTGTCATTCATATTCCTTGATCGATATAAAAACAAAAATAAAAAGTCAATATTTTTCATTTTGTATCACTGCCCGGAAAAGAGGCATAAATTTCCTTTTCAACTTGAAACATTTTTTTCAATTTGCTTCTATTATGCTTGCCCGGACACCTCTTGATCAATCGCAGGATACTTTTGTATACATTAGTAATAAGAAAAAGAAAATGAATTTGCATAAAAAGCCCTCAGGGAAAATAAAAATAATGGCTAAAGCGACAGAATTTTTGTTCATTTATAGTTCTATAGAATTTTATTAATTTGTAAATGATGTTCGCATTATATGTTCAACTTTGAAGAAAATAAGAAAACTCGTCTTCAATGATTTATTTAAAAGAGAAATGAGATAAAAAGAACAAAATTGTCTGTGCAGATAATTTTACTCGGAAAGAATTTCATTGCCATAAGAAAAGAAAAATCTTCATAAATTGAAACTGATTGAAATAGAAAATATTGAATGCCTGGTCTTTAGAGTGTTATCATTTGAACAAGAAAATCGATTCTTTGAAAGTCATTAAAATAATTTTCTTTCAATTCTTTTATTTCTGATCATTTTCAACTAAGTTTTCTAACGGAAAGATATTTTTGATTGATAATAATTTCTGTTCTCGACTCAGACGTTACAAAATTGAATCCACATAAAAATGTATCGGACAAAATAGATAATATTCGCGATGTAGCACAATTTTGGCTTCTAGATAGAATGTGTTATTTCTTAATTGCTTATGAAAGTATAGAAAATGGCCCTTTTCCTTTGAAACTTTACTTTTATGCCCTGGATAACAATATGTAATTCAAACCCTCTTCCTAGATAGTATGAGTTTCTTCTTAATTGCTTATGTTGTAAAATATAGAAAATGGCCCTTTTTCCTTGAAACTTTGTTTTTGTGCTCTAGATTATGAATTCTAAAAACTAACCTATTTTGTATGTAGAAATCAACAAATTTGTACATTTTCATTAACGTAAAGTTTAAATAAAACAACACATGAAAAAGAATTTATATGAATTCATTCTTATTGTAATTTTACTAGAGTGGGTTATTAGAATAACTCAGATCGTAACTTACTATACAAACGTTTATTTTGCAAATCGTTAAAAGGAAGTGTTAGCAGAGGTATAATGGTTGCTAGTCTCGTTTGGAAAAAAACGACTGGCCAAACAGCAAGTCTCTCTTAGAAAAGATAGCAGGCCAAACGGCTAGTCTCGCTTGGAAAAGACAACTGGCCAAACAGCTAGTCTCGCTTGGAAAAGACAGCTAGCCAAACAGCTAGTCTCGCTTGGAAAAGACGACTGGCCAAACAGCTATTCTCGCTTGGAAAAGACAGCCGGCCAAATAGCTAGTCTCGCTTGGAAAAGACAGCTAGCCAAACAACCAGTCTCGCTTGGAAAAGACAGCAGGCCAAACACAATCAATGCTTATATTTAAAAGAGTTCATTCTATACAGTGGAGTATCATCTCTTCTCTGCAACGACAATACTAGTTATACGAAAATGAACAAAAACGTTTGACAAATCCTAGAATAATCTCTATCAGTTACACAGAAAGTAATCTACCTGGAATGTTCCCAAGAATGCATAAATTCAAAAATGTCGTTACTCAGGTCACAGATACAAAGTTTAGAGAGCAAAATAGATTTCTTCCATTTAGGTTAGGCATAAACAATTAGGAAATAATACTTTTTGTCAAGAAACAAGAAATTTTCTTGCATAGTTTCATTATGTCTGTTCTAGACTCAGAGGTAGCAGAAATGAATCAAATTAAAAATCAATAGAAGACAAGGCAGAAAATAATTATTATCATTATTACTCCTTTAAGAGTTTTTCACACCAGCGTTGGCCGATGGTTTCTTTCTGGAATTTGAGTGAAGGTAAATCTCCTCAAGTCTCCAGGACTCTTCGCATTATTATGGCCGGTCTTAATAATGCTGTAGTTTGGATGGTATCCACACGTCCTCTAATTTCCAAGTCCTCCAGTCCCAGTACTAAGCCTTTGGTGACCGTACCAAGAGTACCAATTACAATTGGTATAATCATCACTTTTATGTTCCACGGTTTTTTTTTTTCAATTCCCTAGCAAGGTCCAGGTACTTATCTTTCTTTTTGTTTTCTTTTGATTTTACTCTGTGGTCAGACGGAACAGCAAAGTCCACAATTTGGCAAGTTCTCTCTTTTTTTATAATTTATTGTAGTTGATTATTACAAGATCTTGTCGTCTGGCCGAGATAAGGTGATCCGTTTACATCTGAAAATCTCAGAGGGGTTTGTGCATCACATTCACCAAGACAGATTCTGGATTGTGTATACACCATTTGTTCGCATTATTATTATTATTATTATTCTCTTTTGAGAGATTTTCACACCAGCGTTAGCTGATGGTTTTTCACTGGAGTATGAGTGACAGAAATTCTCCTCAAGTCTCCAGGACTCCTCTCAGTATTCTGGCCGATCTTAATAACGCAGTTTTCTGGATGTTTTCTATTTCTCCTCTGATTTCTAAATCTTCTAATACCTTTACCAATCCTTAGGAGATTGTTCCAAGTACACCAATTACAATTGGTATAACCGTCACCTTCATGTTCCGTAGATTTTTTTGTTCTCTATCCAAGTCTAGATATTTATCTCCCTTTGCACTTTTTAAAAATTTTACTCTGTCGTCTGCCGGGATGGCAAAGTCCGCAATTCGGCAGGTTCTCTTTTTTTTTCTTTTTTTTTTTTTGTTGACTATCACTCGGTCTAGTCGTCTAGCTGAAATTAGGTAATCCGTTTGTATCTCAAAATCCCAGAGAAGTTTATACGTCTCCTTCTCCGGGGCGGATTATTGTTGTGAATTTACCACTTGTTTGTGTGGTCAAATTTTAGATTTCTTGCACAATTTTCAGTCGATCACCTTTTCTTTGTCTAGTTTATACTCTTTTGGCACTAATTTCCTGCATTCTCTTATTATATGATTGATCGTTTCTTCTCTATCACCACATAACTTACAATTTTTATTTTGTTGCGTCTTATAATTATAAATATTTGCTTGTTTATTGTTCACACAGGTAGTGACAGCTGGTTCTCGCTAAAGACCAAGTAACCGCGATTCACCTCAATACTACCGCATTTTTTTCAGTATTCTTGTAGATTTTAGTTGTAGTTTAGTCTAAATGGTTTCAACAATTCCTTAATTTTCAAATTTTATAGTTATTTTTACAAAACCCTTCGAGGCTGGTTTAAGTAGCATTATCCTAACCTTTCCACCATGAACAGGACGTGATACAAGGTCGATATTTAAGCTAATTTGAATTCAGAGTTTCTTTCTCCTGGTAGGGTTGCCATACCAAGGTTTAAAGTGCTCACTCTATTCAACTACTGTACCCATAGCTGGTGAATAAAATAGTTTGATTTCTATCTTTCCCAAGTGTACGAGTATTTAGCGAAATACAAACAGCCTCGTTGAAGACTTGAAGATTAGGATTGCCGATTTTATTTCTCATGGTAATAACCGTAATGCCACCAGCGCCTTCTGATCTAAGTAATTAATTAAAGCATGAAATAACCCTCCAATGTTCTGCACTTTTTTCAGTTCTTTAGAAAGGATGAGATATTAGTCCATCTTTCCATTTCTTAATTCTCTTTTTTATTACCTCGGAAATGTAACATTCTGTTAGGTTTTTATGAACCAAGAAAATATGTAAACAAAATTGCACAAAGTTGTGGGTGCACAACAAAACAATTAGGCTCATTAAATGCAAGCAGAGACATGTGTCTATTGATCAGGAAAAGAACTGTTTTATCTTTGTGTGCACCAGTCAAACGTACGTTCTCCATGTGCCATGGTAATATTAAGTCTATCTTTATTGTCCCTCACATGTGTTTGTTCTTCCTGTCCCTACAAATCCCACAATGCACTGCCCACGGGAGGCAACTTCCTTTCCTATCCTTCATAGGAATAACTTTGATATTTTTTCGTTAGGTCCGATCCCTAACACATTTATTATCCGATTGAACTTTTCTTTTGTTGACAATGACTAGATGAGATCTTCAGAATTTATATCAGAGGTCATTTTCAATGTTAAACTACTGTAAACTCTTGCGAGAACGAAATAACCACATTGTTGGCCGAGCTTAGAATACACTGATTGTAACCCCTGCATATGAGTAAGAGCCCCCTAAAAAGGGGTACTCTTGCTATGGATCTATTCAAATTCAGATTTGACATGAAGACAATTTATAGTGGGTGGTTACTTACGAATCGAGACTCATGCATGGTAGTTACAAAAAATGCTTGGTTCTCTTGGCATTCCCCTTTTAAAGACGTCTCGGGTACCAAGTGATAAACTTAACCCAACTAAGCAAGTACCGTGTGAAAGGCGTTCTGAGAAATGGCGATCAACCTAAAAGAACCCAAAAGGTACGAACGCTAGAGAGGAAATTTACTAAGCTTTTTGCTTAGATGTGGCACAAGGCCATATGAAAGGGGCACCCAATGAGACTCGAACTCACTCGTGTAGGTTTGCTAGTCGAGCTTGCTAACCATTACACCACCAGAGGCCCTCCTGAAGGCGGGTAAGTTTGACTAGAAACTAAAGTGTATCCTAGATATGATACCAAACTGCATCCAGTGATTAGGTTCCAGTTCTGGAATTCGGGAACATGGGAAGTACTTCTTTATTGCCATTATTCCAAGTCCATTCTGGCCTGGAACGGCTGTCCCTATAAGGATCCAATCTATGAGTCAAATAGATCTGTTAGGAATAAGTGATATCACATAATCGTGTGCAAAATATCTCTAGAGAAACAACTTCAAAAAACTTACATAAAACCATATATCTGTGTGCAATTTTTAACATTCTATAGGAATACTTGAAATCATATAATTGCGTGCAAAAATAATTTTCTTTCAATTCTTTTATTTCTGATCATTTTCAATTAAGTTTTCTAACGGAAAAATATTTTTGATTGATAATAATTTCTGTTCTCGACTCATACGTTACAGAATTGAATGGTAGTTACAAAAAATGCTTGGTTTTTCACACCTCGTTAACGTGGTCTTTCACTGGAGTCTGAGTGACAGTGAATCTCCTCAAGTATCCAGGATGCTTCTCAGCATTCTAGTCGACCATAGCAATCCTGTAGTCTGGATGGTTTCCAATTCCTCCCGTTCCTTCTCCAGGCTCTTGGGGACCGTTCCGAGTGCACCGATTACAACTGGTATTACCTTGACCCTTATGCTCTACATTTTCTATTGGGAAATTTTCTCCTCGGATGGATCTGAAAACAAATAAATGAAATTGTTCTTGTGTGAGCAGTAATGAATCTTTAGCCAGAACGTGAAGTTGATATGCAATCTGATGTGGACCCAAAGTCGGTACACAGAAGGAAAACACAGAACACGGTTTAGAGGTAAGAACGATATTGTGAACATGAAAGTAGGACTAACGGCAGCTCTCGACAAAAGATGGTTCGTTTGTGTCTGGCGTGCAGGTCAGTGATCTGATACAAAGAAAAGAAAAGAAAAGAAAAATACTCACCGCTGTTTCAATAATCCACCTTCAGCCCATTAAAGGAAAAAAGAGAGGAGGCGCCCGACCGGAATTTTTATAGGCTAAGGAAATGGATTATGGGTAAGGTGACGTAAATAAAAACAGACTCGTTTTTCTTTTCGGGCGTCTTTTTCTCGGCGAGAAGCAGAAGCAGAAGCAGGAAAGAAAGTGGAAGAGAAACGAATGAAGAAGCACAGTGAGAGTGAAAAGGAGAGCGAGAGAGAGAGAGAGAGAGAGAGAGAAGGAGGAAAGTGGAGGAGGAACGCAAAGAGGGAAGTGGTGTAACAAGCACTTTAGACTGAAATCTAAAGGTCGCTGGGTCAATCCCGGGTTTCGGCACAGTAGAGGAGGAACGCAAAGAGGGAAGTGGTGTAACAAGCGCTTTAGACTG
This sequence comes from Sepioteuthis lessoniana, assembly GCA_963585895.1. NCBI lineage: Eukaryota > Metazoa > Mollusca > Cephalopoda > Myopsida > Loliginidae > Sepioteuthis > Sepioteuthis lessoniana. The sequence goes on along the minus strand of OY757909.1, from coordinate 105,786,078 downwards.
AAATCTAAAGGTTGCTGGTTCAATCCCGGGTTCGAGACACAGGGAGATTATCCACCCTAAAACTACAGATATATTAACAAAAGTTAGTGTCCAATATTGGTAGTCGTACTTCTTGTACTCCTGTACTACTGCTACTGCTGCTACCCGTATTAGGATATTACGCTAGTAATATAGTGCTGGAAGAGTCCATGATGCAGGTAAGTTTCGGTCTCACAACACAGTCGTTGACGGTCGTAACTTAATACGGTTCGTCTGGCAGTCGAGTAAGTGGGGCTGCTATGAAACTTTGAGACAGAGTTGTATCCGTGACAAGTGAACTGTTCTCACAGGACATTGAAGTTGTTTCGGCATTATATTTAGGAGGATCACGCACATGCGCGTTAACTCCGCTAATTCTTTACGAAGAAAGTGGTCGCGTATTTTTAGCCCGTCCGATTGGTCAAAAATGTGGTCGAGTGTTTTGATTTTTTAAGTTGGGTGTTTCCCAAATTCCTGAATGGTTTCGATTTCTCCTATGATTTCCAGTTTATCCAGTTCTTTTTTTCGGGTCTTTTAGGGGTCGTTCCAAGTGTACCAACTACAATTGGTATATCCGTCACCCTCACGTTCCACTGTTTTTTCGGTTCTCTGACAAGGTCCAAGTATTTCTTGATCTTTTAGCTTTCTTTCATTTTCACTCTCTGGTCTGCTGGGACGGCAAAATCCACAAGATGACAAGTTCTTCTTTTCTTGTTAAAACAAGGTCTAGTATTCTGGCCAAATCTCACTGATGTTGTGTTCTCAACACTTCTTATTTCTATTCGGTTGAGGGCCAAACGGCATAAATGAACGGTGATCAAGATGGATCAGTTTACTGGGCAAAGTTGAGATTGTTGTGAGCGACACATTGAGGAAGACAAGCGTTACACTCCAAGTAACTATAAATTTTCTTGTTACATTATCAATGAGGTACTAGATTCAGGAAAAACAAATGGATCTCCGTCAACGAAGAGAACGGTTTATTAAAATTTCATCTATATACGTATTAATTTGCAACCTAGTTTGTTGGGTTTTATGGCATGTCCACCTTTGTAGGTTATTTAACGCCAAATCCATTTTTATGTAAATAATCTGTTCTATTTAAAACAATTCAGTTTAGCATAAGTACACAGTTCAACTGTCGAAAACATTTCTATTTCAAACTATTCAAGCAGTTATATGTAACAATTCAGTTAAGTGTATATATAGTTTTAATGTTAAAAAACAGTTCTATTTCAAATAATTCAGTTAAGCATAAGCACGCAGTTTAAATGTAAGTACGGTTTAATTGTCAAAAACATTTCTATTTCAAGCTATTAAATTTACTCAAACAATTCAGTTTAGCATAAGTATGCCGTTAGTTCTATTTAACCCATAGATAGGACCCTTATCAGGCCAGAGTGAACCAGGGAGCGATAGCAATGATAGGGTACTCCGCATTCCCGTAAGCTCCAGCACTTCTGGAACCTCACCATCAGATTGTTTAGTGTCATATCCAGGACACTCGTTAGTGGGGTCTTACCCCTATGCAGAGAAGCAGTCGGTGTATTCTACAGCCCCAGCCGACTGGGCAATTGCAACCTAGGGATATATATAAGTTCCATTAAATTATTATATTCGGATAGAAAATTCCCATCGCATTCGGTAAGGTATATAATATAATATAATAATTTTGTTCTAACAAAATGGCGCCTACTCGAGGCCAGACTGGAGGTAATAAGTCGATTTCAGTTTCTTTGTTTAATGACATATCAACTTTCGTTGATTATTTAATGCCAAAGCAAGCCTTATATATATTTACCAACCCTTTTACATGATGTGACACAAGGTTAACTTTTAGCGGAGTTTAACAGGTTTGAATTCAGAGTTTTCTCTCTCCAAAACGCGTCGCCTAACCAAGGTTAAAGAACCCAAATTGCCCAACTATTTATCCATTGCTGGAGGAAACCATCGTTGTGGAAGAACATTAGTGGTACTATTTAGCCCAGGGCTGAAGCAGATAATAGGACATATCTTTCACAAGGGTATTAGTCCGAAAATGAACACAATAATGCAACATGAGCTCGAACTCGCTAACTATAACGTCGCAGTCCAGCTCGTTAGCCACAGCGTCCCAAAACTGTGAGTTGAGTTCGAACCGAAGTAATAGAACCAAACAGACAAGAATAAAATAGCAAAAGAAAGGGTTTTTTTTTTAAATGAATATAATCGTTCATAAACATTTTGAACTTGAAGGATAATATCGGTTTATCAAGATTAATATTTAATTAAAAATTTAATTAATTTAATTTGGAATAGATAAAGCAGTTCTAAAAAATCAATATATTCTTTTCTGTATAATTAAAATGCTAGCATAGTTCCCACCATAAATAACCAAATTGTTTAAGTACAAACCGTCATTTCTGTTTGAGATTAAGAAAGAAAGAAATAAAGGTAAAAGAAAGAAAGAAAGAAAGAAAGAAAGAAAGAAATACAGGGAAGAAAAAGTAGGAAAAATCATACAAAGAAATAAAAAAAGAAAGAAAAAAGAAATAGAAGGAAATAAAAAAAGCTTCCTACGACTCAGCAGTCCAGCGCTTTAACCATTACACCAAAGATATAAGTGTAATCCCGAATAAAGGCTATGCAATATTACCGTAACAACAGAATTTCTCATTACTCTTTAGTAAGATCTGATTGCATAATAGACATGATAGATAGATAGATAGATAGATAGATAGATAGATGCTTGGTTGATTGATTTCATTTTGTATCTACGTGTCGGTTATTTAATGCCAAATCCAGTTTATTCATGTAACGGGTGTCTCAATATACATGGGACCCATGTGGCTGCTAATAATTCTACAAACATTAAACATTATAGACGTCTTTTGTCTAATAATGTTGTGTTCTGTTTTGTTTCAGATTTGAAAATAGATTACTATAACAACTATTAATCCTTGATTACAATACCTTGGACTAAAGAGCAAAAATATTTTGCATCAACTTATTTGGAGACAAAATTATTCAAAACTGTGCAAGCAAAATTTCACAGGAAGTTTAACTTAATAATTATCCCCAGAAAAGCCAAATTTATCATTGGGTACACAAATTTCAAGCCACAGGGTCAGTAAACAACCCCAACAAGAAAGTAGAAAATCCCAGAGCTAACAGAAAGTTGACGGCAAGATGTCCTGAGAATGTGGGTACGATGAGAGATTCTGTCGGAAGGAGTCTGAAACAGTCCTTACGGAGACGTTCCCAAAAAACTTTGTCTTTCACGTTAACGACCGGGCTGGAGATAGATAGATAGATAGATAGATAGATAGATAGATAGATAGATAGATTCGAAGCATTAACATGTGTTGATGAAAACAGTGGTAGATACGTATTGACAAATAAGATATAAAGGTATCAAAGTATCCATATATCCGACCACATTAATAAATATAGATACCCTTTGATAAGCGTTTATGATTAAAGAATTTCTACACTGAAGCTGTTTTTAGGAGTGAGGATCAATAAATCAAACGTTCATTTTCTTCTAAAGAGTTCCTTGATATTAAGTGCACTTATGCCAACGAAGCTTTCAATAATATAAGCACATCTAGAATTCCTAATTCGATATGGTTGAAGCTTCGCTATTGTATTTTTGATGTCTCTCACATTCTCAAATCTCATCATTGAAATGAATTTTCAATTTGGTTGCACGGAACTAAAACTGGTAGGTATGAAGAAATAGTTGTGTTTGATTGATGAGTTTTACGGCATGTGAACTCTCATTGGGTTACTTAAAGCCGAAGTCAATCTTTTTTCGAACAATTATATGGTTTAGTGTGACTAATATCAATAATACTTTATAAACAACTATATCTTCAAATAACCTTTTCTTAAAACAAATAATCTGTAAAGTTATATGTTTTCAAGTATTCCTATATAATACTAATTTTGTAAGCAAGTATATCGTTTTAAGTGACTATGCCTCTTTAATAATTTGTTTGCAAACAGATATATGGTTTCAAATATTACCATTTGATTCTGATAATTCACAAACGATCAATTTGAGCCAATGATGGGGCTTAACAGGTTATACCACTCCGGGTCTGAGTGAATTTGGGAATAATGGCAACAAAGAGGCGACACCACTCTCATCAGAAGTCCCAACAAGAGCCTCACCACCAAAACGTTTAGGGTCATTCACAGAACACGCTGTATGAAATAGAATCGGCAACCGTCGTTCTAATCCTAAACGAGGATTTCTAGCGTTTCATTGATGCCTTTGACTTGATCAGTTCTATTTCTTGCTATGGAAAAATAATAGAGCAGAACGGGGTCCCTAGACTTGGTTAGGCTACCAGTCTCGGAGAAGGAATAATCTGAATTCAAATCTGCTTTAATCCGCTTAAAAATGGATCTGGCGTCGCATCCTGCTCGTGGTGGAGGGGTTGTATAAATATATTCAAAGCATTTTTTGGATGATCAAGAGATAGAGGAAGATAAACTCCGTTCTGGTTGAAAAATCACTTTACGAACGGAGGAAGATAAAAGTTTAAAAAAGGAATGACTTCCATCATATCTAATAGACTTTTCCTTACCTAAAAATCTCTCAACTAGAGCAGTTGAATACACTAACTACAGTTCTGTAGAGTAGTAACTCCACCCACAAAAAAAATGGAGTGGCAACTCGTAATGCCAGAAGATTCGGGTGGTTGAGTGGTCCATAACCAAGGTGCCAAGTAGTCACGTGACATGCAACACTCCACTTGGGATTTTACTTGGGCTCGACGGGCGACCAGAGAGGCCCGATCCGATCAATCGGCTGGTCATATCAAGCCCTTGCACCCCAATGATTAAATCTCAGGTGCATAATTACTCTTATGGCAAATAAACACCCGATACTTTTTTTTATCTTAAAGGTGCTTGAAGGTGCTGGGTAAAGGTCAACCGATTCGAGAGAAATAGTTAATGGAAACCATTTCTACTAATTTATTGATGTAAATGAGATTAGGGAAAATTATTTTTACTAATATACTAATACTCATGAAATAATACATATAAAACAAAAAACAAGATTTCGCGATACATAGCCCACCAAGGTTGATATGCCATTAAACAAAATAACCATCAAATTAAAAACCTGTTCTTGGGTTCGAATTTAGTCTCTGTGTTGCATAGTCAGTTTGACAAAGAATTTGATTTTGTACACTATTTTCAATCAGGATTGCCAACCTGAAAAATAAAAAAAGATTCTTACTCTCCGCGGCAATTCTTTATCGAAAAGATATCTTTAAATCCGTAACTGAATTAGGATAAATGTATTTTTAGACGAACAACTGTAGAAGAGAAATCACGTCACTTATATTACTTTGACCTAAATATTTGTTAATCTTCAATCCTTATTCTGCAATTTATTCTGTACGATATTGTCTGACAATGTAATACATATGAATTGAGGGGGGAGGGGAAATTAATTAAAAAGTAGTTACATTATGCGTCCGGTGTTCTGAGTAAAATAATGCTATCCACACACTGCCCGTGGACAGAATAGAAGATGTGTCTTTTCTTTATATCTTTGGCACAATGTAAAGACGAATGCGGTACATTCCCCTTAACAGAATTATGAAGACAGCAAAGAAAAGAATTTGCAAATAAGCCAGCAACGGACAAAGATAATTGGACAATTATTGGCAAGACGCACACCTCTTGTACGTCATTACATGGTTACTATGGGAACTAACCAGGATTTGATTTATAATAAAATCAGCAACAAATCAACACATAAGTGCGACAGGGAATATTCAAAACGGGCGTATCCAATTTGTTTTGTTTCCACACGATTTTACAAGATTCCTTGATTTTATTTCATTTCTCCGAAAAATTATTCAAATGAAAAATTTGATAATTTTACAAAATCTAACTATTAAATTTAGGTGACAGTTCAAATCCTACCTTGTAAATATATTTTCATATTTTAACTCCTTATCTGCTCTTTGTGTAGGTGTGTCAACTGCGTCTTTAATGAGCAGTATTGATCCGTAGCCCATCCAGTTTCGCCGGCAAACCGACATTTCCCAACTTTGTGTTTTTTTTTTTTTTTTCAATTGGCGGTTGGTTCTAGTCGAAACTGTAAAAGCCAAAGGCCAGATCCACAAAGTAAAAAACGAATCCAAAGCTCCGCCGGTACGGACTTATAATACACTGACTGTATCCTCTGCAGTGTGGGGATTTTTGTCCCCAGGTAAAGCACTGTTTAAACCCTGTTTTGTATGAGAATAAACCGTGCTTAGAATGAAGTGAGGAGATCGGAACCGCTCTTGACGAAAGGACACAAATGAGTTTTTGCTACTACAAAGGGTTTAGTGTACATATACGCAATATACAACCGGTAGATACAACACACAAAACAAGCAAAAGAGTTCAAAGAGTTTGTTTGGGTAAAGTTGCAGATGAATACAGCGGAAACTTAGCGGTTTATTTGTTTCTGGTAATTTGTAAGGGTACTAACGCAAGGGTCGTTATTGTGGTTGCCTTTGTCTGCTCTTAGCTGCTAGGTGGTGGGTTCACTGTCCTAATCGTCACCGTCTGGGGCTTATACGATGCGGTTTTAGCTAAAACTGCTTACCCGAGTTGTGGCAAAAAGAGAACAATTCCTTGTGGCCCCTTGTTTTATAGCCTGGCTCATGTGACCTCCAGAAGATCTTTGGTTGGCCAATTTGACCTTCTCACGTGTGTCCTCTACGGAATTCCAACAGCAGAGGTATATGAACTCACAAAATAAGAGGTGTCCTGGGTGTGACACAAAACTGCACCTAATGAAGAAGCTCCAGTCGAGCAGATCTTAGGAATGTGGAGCACTATTTTATTGCCATTTCGCCTCGGTACTCTCTGACCTGGAGGGGAAATTACGGCTAGAGTCTCATTTATGAATAAAATAGATATTTTTTAGAATTATTCGATATGACTGTGTGCAAAAAACAACTCCTCATCAGGAATAACTACACAAAAGATGCAAATATATGTTTTATTGCAACTAAATATGTGCATCTAAGCACATAAGGGTTTATAGTATCCATCCTACAACCAAACGCAGGCTGAAAAATATATTCTACATCCTTTAACATTAGAAACACGCAACTTCTTGAGTAATAAAACAGCAGTTACAACAAAGACAGGTAGATTGGTGTTGTTTCTTTATCTAATGGCATATCCACATTCATGGGTTATTTAATGCCAATCTAAAAAAACACTTATGGTACTTTTTAACCCAGGGGTGAGGTATAAGTGAGTTCAATCTTTCCCCAATGGTATTAGAAAGTGAACTTAACTGCGTGACTTGAATTCTAACTTGTTTACTTCGAGACTGTACTCCAACACTTTAGCCACTA
>OY757909.1:105656196-105773696 GCA_963585895.1 Sepioteuthis lessoniana | reverse complement strand
TTGATTCATATCAATGCTCTTAACCGGGTGGAAATAAATTTATAATCCTAATGTGACCGAATTTTGTTTTTTTCTTGAAATAATATTTGCTCTGTGAAATTATTTACATTGAGCTCTTTACCAGGAAAATTTTAAAATTTATATATATATATATATATATGTGTGTGTGTGTATATATATATATATATATATATATGTGTGTGTGTGTGTGTTCATGTATGTATGTATGTACCTATAACTAAAATTATCATTATGCTTGTATATTTTTATGTATGTTCAATTGTAAACCAAGAAAAACAGCAAATTATTGCGAGGTTTTTGATAGAGCAATATACTGAGAATCCCCTAAGAATAAAGTAATTTACTGCTCCAATGAAAACTTTTATACAGCAATAATAGGTGCTGTTATCCATTTACTTTTTCGTCTCTTTTTACTCTATTTCTTCTTTTCTTTATTTTTTTCCTTTTTTCTTTCTTTTTCAGGGGTGGGAGTCGGGGAGGTGTTTGGGGGTTCGGGAGGTGTTTTTTGTGTTTTTTTTATGCGATCAGACAGTGGAACAAAGAAGCATACTAGATCTCAGCTCTTTTAAAATAAACTGTGATGGTAGCGGCTGCACACATAACATTCACTGATAATTAGAAAGGCTTTGATCCGAACAGAACAGCCATAATTAAATCGCCTATTGTCTTTGTATGGAACATTCTTAGAGCAGATTGCGATTCCCGTACCAATAGACTGTTTCCAATTGAATTCAAACGAAAATCGATTATTTCAATGGGATTGAAATGACATTTCCCTTCAAGCTGACAGTACAGAAAACAGGTTTTATAATTATTGCATCAAGACTGAGTTTCCTTTCAATAGAAGTGAAATTCCATTTTCGCCTTTAGCTTTGAGGAGAGCAAATCAATTTACATGTGTTATCTCATACATAAGAGTTGCGTAATGTCAGAATACTGCGTTTGGGGTACAAATTTCTACAGAAATAAGACTGTGTGTGTGCGTATCTATCTGTATTTATATTCCTATGGTTAAGATATGATGGCATACATATTCACACATGTGTCCAAAAAGATACTAAACTGTTACTAAATAAAATTTATTACAGTTGCCAATAACTTAAAACACTTTACTCCTTTGAAATAAAACCTTTCTCTGTACCTAGCGATTTTTTCAAGTTCGCGAAGCCATTTGAATCTAGTGTGTTCCGGTCAAATGACTCACTTTCTTCAATCATCTGAAATGAACGACCTTCCTGCGTGGATTTTCAGCTATTGGAACCCCAAAATCTACAGAAGAGGACGATGATTGGGGGAACAAAGTTGATCTCGCGCTCAGCCTAAAGTTCTGGTTTGGTTTGGTTTCTTTGTTTTAATGGCATATCAACCTTTGTAGGTTATTTTAATGCCAAATCTATTCTAGAAGAACAGTAATGGTACTATTTAACCCATAGCTGGAAGGATAAGGATATTTGCCCGAAAGTGAACGTAATAGCGCGACTGGAGCACGAACTCGCTTACTACGATTTCGCAGTCCATCGCTTTAACCATTACACCACGAGGACACCCCCACTAAAGTTCTGAACTTGATGGTAAGTTAACTAGTTTAGTTTCTTTGTTTAATGGTATATCAACCTTCGTGAGTGATCTAATACCAAAGCCATCCTCGTAGAACAGTAGCGGTACTATTTAACCCATAGCTGGGGTTCATGCCTTTCCCATGCGTATTAGTCAGAAAGTGAACTTAATAGCCCCACTGGGGTTCGAACTCGCTAACTACGATGTCCAGCATGTTAGCCATTACGCCGCAGACGATCCCATCGGATTATTATTACTAACAGATCCTCTTGACTCTCTCTTGCCATCCTACCCATCGTTCCGGGCAGGTCTTCAACACGACATCCAGTGTCCGCTAAAAGCTGATGAAGGTAAGTTTTTGTATTCCAGCACTGATCTGTCTATATGTAGGAATCCATACGAGAACGTCTCTTATGTGTTCGTCCCTGGTTCTCCAGATAGGTTTAGTATGTCCTGTTCGTCTAACTTCAATGTTTTGTGAGATGCGAGATAAGTGGCCAACAGCTGCTGTTTTATGGGGTGCAATATCCTTGCATAGTTCTCATCTAGCGGTCCACTTTTTAAGGATTTTAATTCGTTTTTATGATTTTAAAAGTTCTTAATACTATGCTCTTGCTTTTTAAAGCAATATTTAGATTCTGTACCTACCACAAGATCTTATATATATATATATATATATATATATATATATCAACCCCTCCTCGCGAACAAGATTCGAGCAAGGTCAATTTTTGAAGCGGAATTTAATAGGTTTCAATTCAAAATTTTCCCTCTCTTAGATCGATTACAATACTAAAGCTAAAGAGTCCTCCTGCCCAACTATTTTAGCCATAGCTGGAGGAAAAAGTTACATACATACTTTTCCCAAGGGCTATGTGAAATGTAAACAGCCTTGTCCAGAATTTTGAACCCGAGTCACTATTACACCACGGGCGCTTCTTAGATATATATATATATATATATATATAGAGAGAGAGAGAGAGAGGGGGGGGAGACAGACAGACAGACAGACAGAAAGGGAAGAAGTCTTTGACTAGTCGGGTTCAAATGCTGACCAACAAAGTAGTATAATAATTAAAAGGAATTAGGATCTCATATCTTTACTTTTATCTCATTATAAATAGTTTTTTTTTGTTTTATCAAAGCCTTATGAAATTATTAGCAATGAAAGAAAAGTAATAAGATCTATATTCCCTTTGGTTTATATATATATATATATATATATATATATATATATATATATATATATATATATTATATATATATAATTTCTGAACACATTTTGTTGATTACATTTTTAAACGATTTCAATATATATATATATATATATATATGCCGCTGGGGAGTTTCATCAATTATTGCCTGGACCTTTTCGATGAACTCCTTGGTCTGGTTCTTCCTGGCGATGTTCTTCCGCTCCACCACCTCCAAAGGGTCGTCCGATGCGTTGAGCTGTGCCCTCAAGCGTTGAACCGTCCGGATTTGCATTTTGAGGGTGTTGGCAATGGCCCTGTTGTCATAACTTGGATCGGTAGAGACCATGAGTTGTACAGAGGCGCATCTCCGATCTCGCTCGTTGAACATTGTGTCGCTTTCAGACATGATAGAAGGCTCCTATTGCTCTTGGGATTTGTACACAACTGGTAAACTAGTAGATAATCTGCAACAAAAAAGAAAACCGGTTTTCATTGAACGGAAATGGAATCATGTCGTCTTTTCTAGGGCGACAATTTTATCGTTCCAACCTGTATATGTCTGTGTGTGACGGTAGTACCTTTTAACTTTTTCCGCCAAAGAGTGTATATATATATATATATATATGTGTGTGTGTGTGTGTGTGTGTGGGTTCCACCATTTTATCTTTTCCCTCCAAAGAGTATATATATATATATTTATATGTGTGTGTGTGTGTGTGTGTGTGTGTGTGTGTGAAGGTTGCACCTTTTTATCTTTTTCCACCAAAGAGTATATATATATATATATATGTGTGTGTGTGTGTGTGTGTGTGTGTGAAGGTTGCACATTTCTGTCTTTTTCCTCCAATACATATATATGTGTGTGTGTGTGTGTGTGTGTGTGTGTGTGTGTGTGTGTGTGTGTGAAGGTTGCACTTTTTTACCTTTTTCCTCCATCACAATCGACTTGAAACACAAAGCCAGAAAATACTCAGTATCCGGATTGTCTTAATCTAATCGTAGTGTAGTCTACATCCTCCTTAGAGAGCATAGAACAGTAGCCTCACCTCTCCAACGATGGTATTGCATATAAGTTGCGAGGTAATTTTGTGGGATAGAATTATTAATCTCTCGCGCCCTGGTTTGACCTCAGGCTTTTTCCTTTTCCTAATTTGGTTTGCTGACTTACTAGGCAAGATATCCCAATCTTCATTACTATTTACAATTGGAAGAAAGAGATGGATTCATTTCTTTCTCTAGGGCATAAGGGCGAAGGGAAACACAAACAGCATTGTCCAGGATTCGATCTTAGGTCATCGATTTCATTTTCAATGATACCTCTTTTGCCACTCGAATCGCCCAAATACTAACTAAACGAAAAGAAATTATAATCCGTGATCGTAATTCATTTGATTGATTTTTAAAATCTCTAGTAAATATCAATGCATTTTTTGTTTCATTTTTTCTTTAGTTTCTTATGCTGATTTTAACTGACTGTATTCTAAATACAGTGAAGTAAATTTCAATATCTTAGACAATTAAAAAAAAGAAATTAAATCTCTATCAATCATTGACGTCAATGATGGCTAAGATATTTATATTAGCATAAAGATTTTTAAAGGATGCGCCTGAAGGAAAAATTCAGAAAGTCGTGCCGCTAAATATCGGAACGGAAATTAATGAAAATTATTAATCTAAAAGAAGAAACGAGACTAAAGACAAAAAAATAAAGAATATTTTTTGAATATATATCATTTTTTATCTTTTAACATTTTCTATCTTTTATCATTGTTTAATAATCGCTTCATGAGTATTGTTAATTCTCGCAGTCTCACATGGAAATATTTCAATCAAGGACGTTGCGTTTCAAACTTAAAACTGGCACAAGAAATTACGAGAGTTATTCAATAAATAATGTGAATTTTGCCAAAGGAATTGGTCATAAGAAACACTGGCAACAGCTTCATTGTTTTTGAGGAAAAAATTGTGACTGGTCCTTTCATGTTTCAGGAGGATGTTTACATGACCATCTTTACTAACTGCTGTGACCGAAACTTTTTCTTTACCAGTCAGTGTATTTTCACTCCATGGACTTTTTTGGACTCAGACTCGTAGTGGCAAACCCATGTGTAAACTTATGTGTAAACATTTTTTAGCAAAAGCTGGCTTTTTGGTGGATATTATACATTTTTCTGTAAATTTCACATGGTTTGTACATTTCAGCCACCAAAATTTTGATGTCATGCCTCTGTTCAAGCCTAAACCACTCTGTATGATTTGCCGCAATTCTGAATAGACACAAAACAAATATTTCTGTTAGACTTGAATAATGTTTTGCTAGAAAATGAATTCCAACAATGCAGAGTTTACATTTAAGGAAAAAATTGAAAAAAATTATTTTTTGCTTTTTTTCAAAAATTTCCTCTGATTTATTAACTAAGCCTCGTAATTCTTCCAAAAATATAGCTTCATCTTTTTCTATTTTCTTCCAATATATTCTTTATACTTTATTATTTTGAATCAATTCTCGCTTAGAATACGAGGTGCATACGATAAGTTTCCAGACTTTTTCGTATGGCCACTTTTATTGATAGTGCACACATAAAATTCTAGTCACCTTCGAAGTAATCTCCTCCAGCTGCAATGTACTTGTATCGTTCCAACAACTTCAGGAAGGCCCCATGGAAGTCCTCTTGTGTGAGCGTGTCAATGACCTTCGTCACACGCCTCTTTCATCTCCTCAATTGTCTCATTACGACAGCCTCTGAGCTTAGGGAATAACAAAAGTCACAGGGGGCAAGGTCTGGACTATAGGGAGGGTGACGAATCGTCTTGATGCCCATCTTGGTCAAATAGTCTGTGACAAGGATGGAGTTGTGGACTGGTGTATTGTCCTGCTGGAAATGCCACTTAACCGATTTGAAGAGTGCTGGTATCTTCCGACGGAATCTCTTCCTGAACTCCCTTAAAACCTCAAAATAATAACCCTAACCCTAACTCTAACCCTTTGGTCAATCAACTCTGGTTTATTGACTGCTTTACTCCTCCCACACCTCTAATCATCCCTCACATCCTTGAATCTCTTATACCACTCAAAAACTGATGCTCGATTCATGCGAGATGCTTCAAAAGCAGTCTGAAGCATCCCATACGTTTCAGTGGCATTTTTCCTAGTTTAAAACACAATTTTATTGCATATCGTTCTTCTGAAGGGTCAGATTGCAATTTTGAAATTCACCAGCTGTGACAAACATGCTTTAGTAGAGTGTATTCCAATTCCTGGTATAACTGTTCATTTGAACCTGAAATCATAGAAATTGGTCAGTCATCTCATAAGATTTATAGCAATAAGATACTGAATTCTCAAGTGTCTACGACAATTTTAAATACCTGTACAAAAAATGTCTGGAAACTTATTGAAGGCACCACGTATGTTGACTGTATCCTCTACTGTGGGGTAAGAAACTCCCTCAAGAAAAAGAAGCGACACTAAACTGAATCTCACGATGATGCTCCAGTTCTGGAACTGTTCATAACCCTTACTCCCTGGTTCACTCTGACTTGGAGTGACAGTAACTGTTCGGGTCCTATCTATAGTTTAAATAGAACTACTTAACCATTTAACTATATGCAAATAAATATATAGTGTTTAGACTGTATTGTTAAGGTTAGAAAACAATACTGCAAACAATTTAACTGTGTGCAGACAAATAAGCTCTGGCTAGTTCAAAATGTTACATACAAAACTATTCTTACAAGGATTATATATATATATATATATATATATATATATATATATATATATATTAACCGGATTTGGCATTAAAAAAATCAATCAATCGAATCTATTATTCTAAATTATACATCCTTGCTGAACTATATTTTCTTAGCTATTTGATTTGATAAAGTCAGCAAGTAGTTAACGTGCATTATTTCCTGTTGCTCGCACAATAAATGTAAACTATGATATTTTGAATTATCGATAATCCAATAAAAGTTATTCGAAAAAATTAGAACAAAGTGCTCTAACTTTGAATTCAGGCTAAATTTTCAGTTAAATATCTTCTTTATACGATTAAACAAGAAATATAAAGATTCAGTTTAGCAAACCCGATGGATGCAAAATAAAGTCCAGCTTAGCATCATAGTTATGTTGTAAATCGAACACTTTAACTAACATCTTGAATCTCTTTAACCTTGATACGTAACTTATAATACTGAGTGTTAAGCAAGGTGGTATCAAGTACCATTCTTTTGTTGTTTTTTTTTTGGTATGATTCGACCTGGGATTGAGCCCCAGTCTCCCGGGCCATTGGCGAACACTCTACCCACTAGTGTTTTCGTTTAATGAAATATATACCATTGTGGGTTATTTAATGCCAAAGCCTTACTTGTAGAAGAACAGTAATGATAGTATTTAACCCATTGCTAAGAGGATAAGGGAGTATCTACTTTCTCCAAGAGTATTAATCCGAAAATGAATTTAATTGAGCAATTGGAGTTCGAACTCACTTACTTCGAGGCCACAGACGAGCACTTTAGCCACTACGCCACGAGGATTTCAGTTGAAATTATTGTTCCATATTCCATGCCACTTAGAAAAAATTATCGAATTCAAAGAATTCGTTCTTTTATTGAAGCCGTGTTTGCTTTCAATGAGATATTTCCAAACGCTTGAGGTCTGCGAAAAACTATCTTTTAACTGTTGTCTGATTTGCATATTGAGGATTCTGCTGGTGTTTGTTCTAAGAATGCAAATTAAAAGAATATTTAATAATTTCTTTTCTTTGCGTGGCTTGTGTCCCGTGTATGACACAAAACTGTATCTAATGGTGGGCTCCAGTTATGGAGATATGGGGACTATGGGAAGTCTGGAGTACTCTTTCATTGCCATTATTCCTAAGTCTACCCTGACACTGTGTGGTAGGGTCCCATTTACGGCTCAAATACATCTGTTTAAAAATTGATTCTATTCAATTGAAGCATGTCCAAAACAAACTCTAAAGAAACAGGTATACAAAAAATATTAGTACGAACATACAATGAAAGCGATTCCCTAACATGTAGGCATAAAATAACCCAAGACAGTTCTACATGCTGTCAAAATCAATCAATCAATCTGCACGGTTGGAAAGAATATACCATTGATTTAAATAATCTAATTTAGTTTGTTTAAGGAATGTTTTATGAAACCAGAATGTTCAGCTATTAATAAAAAATGTTATCTTATTTGTTATTGGTTTAATTACAATTAAATTAAAAACCTTAGGTTAAAAAAACTTAGTTTAGGTTGGTTGGTTGGTTGGGTTTTTATGACATATCAACCGTTGTAAGTTATTTTATTTCAAATCCATTTTTATTCATATAAACAGTTCTATTTCAAACAATTCAGTTTAGCATACGTACGCAGTTTAAATATCAAAACCGTTCTATTTCAAACAATTCAGTTTAGCATAAGTACACCGTTTATTTCTATTTCCACATTGATTGGACCCTATCAGGTGCAACTACTCCGAGTCAGAGTGGACCTGGGAGCGATGGCAATAAAGGAGTACTCCGCATTCCCCAAAGCTCCAGCATTAGTGGAGCCTCCCAATCAGATAATTTAGTGTCATGTGCAGGACACTCGTTGAGGGAGTCGTTGAGTCGGTGCATTCTGCTGCCCCAGCTGACTGGGCCACCTTGGTTTAATTTATATCAATTAGTTATCTGCTAATTAACATTAGATTTTAATCAATAAAAGAAAAAATGTAGATGGCAACTGCGCAAGAATGCTGCGTGCTGTTTCAGACAAATCCAGGAAGTAGTATCTGTATGGCCACTTACTTCCCATCTTACAAACCATCCAAGTAAGACGAGCAAAACGAGCAGGATACTGCTGGTGAAATGAGGATGAACATATAAGAGACGTTCTCCTGTGGACTCCAACACATGAATATACGAGTGTTGGCCGACCAGCAAAAATTTACATTCATCAGTTCTTTCCGGACAGTGGGTACCGTCAAGAGGAATTAAAACGAAGGGAAGGATGATGAGAGAGAGTCAAAGGAATCCGTGCTGTCGGCACCCTTTGATGATGATGATGATGATGTTTAATATTTTGATAACTCCGAATATTATGAATACTTTCCGTTGAACATTTCCTCAATTATCAATTAAACTATCTTGAAGAAAGTTTTTGAAATCGTGTATCCTGCCAGCTTCGGGAAAGATCTTTTGTTTAATGAAATTCTTCATACGATATTCCCGAGCAGGGTAAAGTTTCCTTACCCTTTTTCGAGGCGGTATTGTACTTGAGGATGTACTCTCAATCGGAATCTTTGAATCTAGAGATAGACAAATCAGCGTTACCTCTAACGCTTTTTCTCTTAAATATCATTGGTTGAATTCAGTCGAGAGATAAGTGCTTGTAAATCTGGTTGACGGGAAAGAGGGAATCAGAAGGTTTCTTTTTCTACTCCTCATCCTCCTACTTCTCCTCCATATTTAATGAAGCAACACCTGGTATAGGAATACTATAGCCAGTCGGATACTGACGTTGAATTCTCGCTGTCAGTTCGCTTCAACCCCTCGAATCGAAGGTTCAGTTCCTGATATTGCTTTGGGCAGTTCACAGATTCGTGAGCTCTGATCGATGGCGACGAAACAGACCACTTCGTGAGGATATTAACGCAGCTGCATAAAAAGATATTGACAACAAGTTGTGAGTTCAATCCTGAAAAATCTCGCTCAATTTGAAAATGTAAAAAAAAAAGAAACAAATTACTTCCAGATTAAGATGAATAATTCTATTTCAATATTCACCTGAATAATACTGGATTTGATACCGGTAAATTGGTCGAGAGTAGGTTGGTTTAAATACTGCGGTGTAAATAACGCCTCTGGCACAGATCTCCTTGAGCCTCTCCCACCACCCATCTATATGGAGGTGCTCGTGGTGTAGTCGTTTATGGAGGTGCCCGTGGTGTAGTCGTTATCGCCGTAGGAAATGAACACGGCGATACGAGTTCAAATCCTGGACGAGACTGATTGCATTTCACATAGCACTAATACCCTTGGGAAAGGTATGAATCCAAATATTCTCCCTCCAGCTATGGGTAAATAGTAGGGCAGACTAGGTTCTTCAGCCTTGGTGAGGCAACTAGTCTGGGAGAAGGAAAAACTCTGAATTTAAACCTGTTAAACTCCGCTTAAAAATTGACCTTGTGACATATCCTGCCCGAGCGGAGGGGTTGGTAAATAGTACCACCCATCTCTATCGTCCATTGCTCCCGGTAGGTCTTCAAGGCTTGTTGGGGTGGGAGTTTCACTCCTCAGCAGAGATGCAGTCGGTGTATCCAACAGCTCCAGCCGGCTGGGCTATAGTTATATCGTAAACTAGTATAGAAGAATCGTAAATATAATTATTAGTTTGTTTTTGAACCCCGATCCCCCACTCCCGGAGATGAAAGGAAGGCAAAATTGTAGAAGCCATTTTGATATTTAAATTGATTATTGTGACCAAACGCAAGCAGCAATACAAACGGTCCAACTTTTCTTTCAATTTTGAATATAATTTTATTGCTTCATCTTGTGTAATATACAAGCTTAGCTGACGACGATTAGATAAGATGAATAATTCTATTTCAATATTCACCTGAATAATAGCGGATCTGATACCGGTAAATTGGTCGAGAGTAGGTTGGTTTAAATACTGCGGTGTAAATAACAAAATGGAGGATGCCAAAAAATCCTTGACTCCACAAGATAAGAAGCAGTATTGACTCGCATAGTACCTATCAAAAATTTAGATTGCTTGGGTTCTACATATCGCTAATGCCCTTAGGAAAGGCATGGATCCATCTAATCTTCTCCCAGTGATGAGTAAATAGAAGGGCAGATTGAGTCCTTTAGCCTTGGTTAAACAAGGAGAAGGAAAACTCTAAATTGACCACGTCTCACTTCTTGCTCGTGGTAGATAAATGCATACCCATAAAAAATTACGGATTTATCAATTTCACGGCATATAGGACGCATGTTTAGCATTAGAATAATCCTATGCTAATATCACTTAACGTCAGCCCACTCGGTTGGGGCTGAAGAATACAGCGACTGCATCTCTGCTGAGAAGACTAACCCCTCCCAAAGAGTATCCTGGATATGACATTAAATTATCTGATAATGATGTTCTAGTAATGTTCGAGCTCTGGGGAATGAGGAGTACCCCTTCATTGCTCCCAGGTCCACTCTAACCCAGAGTGGTAGCACCTGATAGGGTCCCATCTCTGAGTCAAATAGAACTGTTTGAGATTTAAACTGTCAACTAACGAATGACTTATGTTATATTTAACTGTGAGAAACAGAATTGTTTTGTCCATTTAACTGTGTGCAATCGAATGAGCAATGTTGAGTAGAATTATCAGTGTTGAACGGCAATACTTGAAACTCTTTAACTGTGTGCCTAAATCGAATTATTGATATTACATAGCAATACTTGGAACCATTACTTGAGTGCAAATGAAAGAATCGTGTTGAATAGAATAATTAGTGTTAAATAGCAATACTTGTAACCCCATTCATGGTCTGCAAACAAATGATTAAATTTGAATAGAATTATTAGTGTTAGATAGCAATACTTGAAACCATTTGTGTACAAACAAATGCAATACTAGTGTGCAAACAAATTGGTTCTAACTCATTTTAAAATGAAATTACCCACAATCAATTCACTTACGAATTTTATTAGTATATCCATTTGAATGTGTGGCTGCAAAAGACAGATATTAAATTATTACTGTTACATAGAAATACTTAAACTGTGTGTAAATAAAATACGCTCAGGCTCGTTTTAAAAGGTTATCTACAATCTATGTGTTTACAAATCATATATTAATATATATGTATAAACAAGACTTGACATTAGATGACCTGCAACAGTTGATATGCCATAAAACCCAACCTACCCGTGGTGTAATTGTTATCGTCGCAGGAAATGGACACGGCGACACGAGTTCAAATCCTGGATGAGACTGATTGCATTTCACATAGCACTAATACCCTTGGGAAAGGTATGGATCCAATTATTCTCCCTCCATCTATAGGTAAATAGTAGGGCAGACTAGGTTCTTCAGCCTTGTTGAAGCAACTAGTCTAGGAGAAGGAAAACTCTGAACTCAAACCTGTTAAACTTCGCTTAAAAAATTGACCTAGTGTCATATCCTGCCCGAGCGGAGGGGTTGGGTAAATATGATAAAACCCAACCAACCAATGTCCCTTTCGGTGATATTATAACTTGAGGGTTATCTATCGAAGTTTGTATTCGACAGCTATTGAACTTGAAAGGGTCAGTGTGCGGCAGTCCACCAAATACCTCCGTAAACCATGTGTCTTATATGTCGGAAAATATGTCAATTATGTCCGTTTCGTTTGCATTTCCCTGACGAATGTTAAGAATATTGAATCTTTTCAGGGTTTTTTTGTTTTTTGTTGTTGCTTTTTATCTTTCTCGAGTGCTTCACCTCACATTTCTTTTTCACACCAATCAACGTTTTCTTTCATTTAATAAATTAATCAAAATTCAGTAGCCGCCCTAACGAATGGGCTTAGAATACGCGGACCGTATCCCCCACAGAGGAACAACACCCTCCTTGCCCTCCTCGATAAAAGTAGGTGTCCTAGGTATAACATTAAACTCCATCTGAATGGTGGGACTATAGCGTGTGGAGTACCACTTTATTGCGATTACTCCCAGGTCCACTCAAATCTGAAGTGTTTGTGAATTCTGAACATGTTTAGGAGAAACGGTGACATATTTTCTGTTAGCTTATCTAAGAAATGCAGCTGGTTCTATACAAACCTTCATCACTATAAACAAATCGCCTGAGTAGGTAGTCCAATACATCATATCTTTAACCGAACTATTAGACCCTCAAAAGTCGAGATCGACGTGAGATTGCATTATATATATATATATATCACTTAATACAAGATATGTGGTTGGTTCTGCACAAGCCAACTTCTTCATAAACAAATTACCTTTGTATTTCATTTGCCAAGCTTTGACTTGGTTAATGGTCAGCATTGATGTCAATGAACATACCTCAGAAGCAATATCTCATCTACTGAAAGTAATGTCAATATACGCATAGGAAAGATATGGAATGTTATTGAAGGTTATCGATCATATGAAAATCTGAAAATCTCTCATATAAAATGAAGTAAAATCTTTCAGTTGGTTAGTTGTTAGTGTTTGTAGGCTTCAGCCTTCTAGTATCAATACACGAAGTAATCACTCTAGGTTAGGTCTTTTGAGCGAAATGATAAAGTCAATATCTTCTTATGAGTCTCAGTCACAAACGCACGATGCTTACCATTTCTCGCCATGATGACAAAAGAAAGGCCACTGCTGCTTCTATTCAAAGACGTTCCATCTAGGAGCTAAATTCAACTGTTCACTCATTTACGAAAAATTATTATCTGTAGTAGTTATTGGAAACCACACGTCTGTGTACAGATTGTTTGTATCAGATGAGAATAAGTATACGCTACTTCCGAATGACAATCATCATCATCATCATCATCATCATCATCATCATGTCGCGCCATCAGCACGGATATCCCTGACGCTTTCTCGTCATCCTTCTCTATCGTCCATTGCTTCCGGCAGGTCTTCAGGACGACATCCCATATCGACACAGAGCTGCTGTATGTAGGTTCTAGCTGGTCGTCTTGCCTTTGCTCGTCCATGTGAAGGGGTCCACAGGAGTACATCACTTATGAGTTCGTCCTTACTTCTCCAGCAGAGTCTCGCATGTCTGGTTCGTCTAACTTTGGTAGTTTTCGTGATGGGTGGTAAGTGGCTGTACAGCTACTGCTTTGCTGGGTGCTGCCTCCACGACTTGTTCAATATTGCTCGCAGCATTCTTGTGTAGTTGCCACAAGCTTTTTCTCCATACGTTTTGTTAATGTCCATGTTGTGCTTCCATGCAGCAGTATCGACACGACCGCTGCTTGGAAGAAACTGCATTTTATTTTATCAGGACAAGAAAATCATTCAGGAGCTGAACATTTAAATTTTCCTGGTGGAGAGCTCAATGTAATTTTTTTACAGAGCAATGTTTCTTTAAGAAAAAAACCAAAGACCGGTTAATTTTGGATTATAAATTTATAAAACGTATCCAATATATACACTAGGAAAAAATAGGTAGCTAAATAAATGGTATCGAAAGTAATATAAGCATTAATATTTCTCTTAAAAGTTAATATTCGAAAGAAAATAAATTAAACAAATAAATAAAGAAGTTAAATTACCGTAGTTATAACTGACGGAAGAAATTTTAAAATAAAATAAATAGGTAAATAAAAAAACGGAAATTTAATAAAACGTGGAGGTAACTCCTTAATCTCTTCCCCCTCCCCCTCCACCCCATGTGTCTATTCTGTTTTATTTATCCATTGGATCTGAAGAAGTCCTGTTATATTTTTCTACGTGTTTTTGGTTCACACCAGAAACTGAAAAACAGGATGGAAATAAATTTATAATCCTAAATTAACTGGTCTTTGGTTTTTTCTTAAAGAAAAGATATATGTATAATTTCGGATAGCGTAGACAATTCGTACGTCAATGCGGATACGAACGCCAATGTGATCATCTATCGAGCCTACTCGGCTGGAGCATTAAAATACGCTTTGAAGGCCACACTTGGTCTTGAGACTGCAAGTTCCCAACCACTACTTAATAAGAAACTTATCTTTTGAAAAAATTAAGGATATACTTATCCATAAGTAGGGCTGCAGAATACAGCAACTGTATCTCTGCAGAGAGGTAAAACTTACCCAACGAGTGTCCTGGATATGACACTAAACAATCTGATGGTGAGGTTCCAGTAATGCTGATGATTTGGGAAATGAGGAGTACCCCTTCATTGCCATCGCTCCCAGATCCACTCTAGTCCGGAGTGGTAGCACTTGATAGAGTTCTATCTATGGATCAAATAGAATTAATCTGCGTACTTATGCTAAACTGAATTAATAGAAATAGAACTGTTTTGACACCTAACTTTGTGTAAACAAAAATATGCTTATACTAAACTGAATTGTTTAAATTAAAACTGTTTTACTAAACTGAATAGTTTGAAATAGAAATGTTTTTGACAACCAAACTGTGTACTTATGCCAAACTGAATTCTTTGAAATAGAACTGCTTATTTGTATAAAAATCGATTTGGCATTAAATAACTTACAAAGGTTGATATGCTATAAACCCAAACAAACAAACAAACACACCCAAATATATGTGTGTATGTGTATATGTCTCTCTCTCTCTGACTCTCTCTCTCTCTCTCTCTCTCTCTCTCTCTCTCTCTCAATATATATATATATATAAATGAAGTAAAGAATATATATAGGTTCGGTTTCTTTGTTTAATGGCATATCAACTCTTTTTAGGTTATTTAATGCCAAAGCCATTCTCCTCGAAGAACAGTAGTACTATTTAACCCATTGCTGGGAGGATAAGGGAGTTCATACCTTTCGCAAGGGTATTTGCCCGAAAGTGAACGTAATAGCACGACTGGAGTATATATATATATATATATATATATATATATATATATATATATATATATATATATATATATATTTTACTTTTCTTTTCTTTTTTCTTTCTGTCTTCTTTTTATTCGTGTTCAGCCATAGCAACAACACTTCCGCCCCTTTACACTCAATCAGTTAGTGTCTCACCATTCAGATTCTCTCTCTCTCTCTCTCTCTCTCTCTCTCTCTCTCTCTCTCTCTCTCTCTCTCTCTCTCTCTCTGAACTTACCCAGCTATTTCAACAGATTTCCCTAGGGTCCTGACCCATAAGACATTTTTCACAATATTCTCTTGTCGAGGGAGTCTCTCTTCATCTTTTTCGACCCTAATAAAATATAACTGTTTAATTACCTAATAAGTCGATAATACCTCTCCGAATTAAACACAATAACAAGAAGAATTTCATTCAAATGTTACAATTGTTTTTGCTGGGGGATTTTTTGTTGTTGTTTGTTTGTTTGTTTGATTTTTCTTATTTGCTGAATCCTTAAAAATCGCAGCCATGTCAATGAAGACATAAAACTTAACACAATTGACGTTTTTGTATCCATTCTTTTTCATTCACTTGATTTCCAAATGACAATGGAGGGTGATATCTACAAACAACACGATGCAATTATAAACTTGGTATTTCAAAAAATCGTCCACCCAGTCGTCTAGAATTGTTGAATAAGCTAACTACGCTCCTGCGAAGGGGTATGAGAGTAAACTGCATGTAATAGTGAGGCTCCATTCCGGGAGCTCCATTGCCATTATTCCCAGGTTCACTCTGACCCGTACTTGTAAGGCTCACATCTATGGGTGAATTAAATTGTTCAATCATTTAATCAGGATCATTAGTATTAGTTGTTTAAAACAATATAGGTATGTGCAATTTGTTTTGTTTTTGATGGGAATACTTAATATATAGAATAACTAATGTTAAAAAGTAGTATTTTAAACCATTTGACATTGAGTTAACAAATGATTAGTTCAAAATAAAATTGTTACTGTTACATAGAAATACTTTTAATAATTTAACTGTGAGCAAACAAATAATTAATGTTAGATAGAATTATTTGTATTTGATGGCAATACTTGAAACTATTTAGATAAAGTTACAAACAAACTATTCCCTCACAAATCATTTATATAAATCAATACAAAATTTGGGATTAAATAACCCACAAGGGTTAATATGCCATAAAAAACAACCAAGCTAATAAAAAAAAGTTAATATCAGTTAAGATATGCCATGTGTTTTATAAAAAAATCGATATCATATCGTGATTTGATAAATTTATCGATTCTCGTTCAAATGATCTAAAATTTTAACAGCATGTGAGGGGACAACTTGAAAGACTATACTCAAGCAAGCACTTGCCCAAACTTGCCATTGACATCGCTCCCAGGTCCACTCTGGTCCGAGGTTGTAGCACCTGACAGGGTCCTACCTATGGGTTGAATAGAACTAAACTGCGTACTTATGCCAAACTGAATTGTTTGAAATAGAACTGTTTTGATATTTAAGTGTGTGTAAACAAAATGTATACTTATACAAAACTGATTTGTTTAAATTAGAACTGACTAAACTGAATTGCTTGAAATAGAAATGTTTTAACAATTAAACTGTCTACTTATGCTAAGCTGAATTGTTTGAAATAGACCGGTTTACTTATGCTCAACTGAATTGTTTGAAATGGAACTGTTTTTGACTTCTAACTCTGTGTAAACAAAAACTATACTTATACTAAACTGAATTGTTTTAATTAGAACTGATTAAACTGAATAGCTTGAAATAGAAATATCTTTATCTTATAAACTGTGCCCGTATGCTAAACTGAATTTTTTGAAATAGAACTGATTATTTGTATAAAAATGGATTTAGAATTAAATAACCTACAAAGGTCGATATACCCAAACAACCAACCAACCAACAAGCAAGCACCCCTAAAATGATTCTAAAATCATTTCAATAATCAACAACAAAATAGATTTCACATTCAAATAGCCTGCAATTGATACAAAAAATGTATCGATGAAACTTTCAGAAAATTTAAAAAATGAACTTCATAGAGATTCAAAATAAGCAACACATCTAATGGTATGGTACGCCAATGTAAGATCTTTACCATTAACAAAAAACGGAACTCTAATTAAAATAAACACACGCATATATATACTCAAGCATACACACATACACACATAATTTATTACGACGATGCATTTAATCCACGAGTCCCCTGCTGTCAAGTGAAGTTAGGATTTTTTAGAATATATCACCTTTACGCATCAAATTGATATGATGAAACATTTTAGAAGCAAAATAATGCAAAGGTTAAAAAAAAATCTCTAGCCAGAGCACGCATGAAGATATACTGGGTTGCTCAAAATAAATTCAACCCATTAATATTATAATGATTTATTACTGAAACATGCGCAATGGTGGTCATTTGGAACACGTCCTCTAAGAAATGCATCCTTTGAGCTAGTGACATCAAATCAATGTTTTTTTAATTGGTATTACATCAGCTTCCTGGATATGCAAGGTCTTTTGAGTTTCCTGTCTCAGTCATAAATCATTATCATATTAATGGGTTGCATTTATTTTGAGACAGTTTTGAAGGATTTTGTCTCCAAATAAGTAGTGACGTATAATATTTTTCCTCTCTTATCTAAGGCATTGTGATCGAGGATTAATAGTTGTATACTTTTTTTACATCGGAAACAAAAAGAGTTATTACCAGTCATGTGGGTTCCATGTATATTGAGACACCCTATATGTATTTACCAACTACTCCACAAACTTAGTCGGCTGGGATTGTAGAATACGCCGACTACTTTAATATCAAATTTAATTATTAGTGCTAGATAGCAATACTTGAAACCACTTAGCAGTTTGTAAAGAAAACTATTAGTGTTTGATAGGAATACTTGAAACGATTTAACTATGAACAAAGGATTAATTTTAAATAGAATTATTAGAGTTGGAGGAAAATTCTTAATATCATGCAAATGTGAATAAATAAATGGCATCTTGCTTGTTTATATATATATATATATATATATATATATATATATATATATATATATATGATTTGTTAGCGAATAGTTTGTGGGTAAAATTATTAAAAATAATTTCACCTACAAACTATTCGCTAACAATAATATATATATATATATATATATATATATATATATATATATATATATGATTGTTAGCGAATAGTTCTGATAGAACGAAACACATCTGTCTGTGGTTGACTATATATATATATATAGTCATCCACAGACAGATCTGTTTCGTTCTATCAGAACTCATCAGTGTGGAATCTGATGGTGAGGTTCCAGCAATGCTAGAGCTTTGGGGAATGCGGAGTATCCCTTCATTGCCATTGCTCCCAGGTCCACTCTGGCCCGGCGTGGTAGCACCTGATTAGGGTCCTATCTATGGGTTAAATAGAATTAACTGCATACTTATGCTAAAATGAATTGTTTGAGTAAAACTGAATAGTTTGAAATAGAAATGACTTTTACAATTAAACCGTACTTACATTTAAACTGCGTGCTTATGCTTAACTGAATTATTTCAAATAGAACTGTTTTTCGACATTAAAACTGTATTTACACTTAACCGAATTGTTACATACAACTGCTTGAATAGTTAGAAATGGAAATGTTTTTGACCATTAAACTGTGTACTTATACTAAACTAAATTGTTTTAAAAAGAACAGATTATTTACATAAAAATGGATTTGGCGTTAAATAACCGACAAAGGTTGATATGCCATAAAACCAACCAAACCAAACCAAACCAATCATCAGTGTGGCTAGACAGTATCTTCCCGTAGCTGGGATCGAAACCTGGTTGACTCAAACGTCAAACCAAAGCTTCTAATGTCGAATTCTGCTTATATATATATATACATATATATATATATATATATATATATATATATATATAAGCAGAATTCGACATTAAATAAACCACAAGGGTTGATATGCCATAAAACACAACCAACTAACCAACTCCTCCGCATGAGCACGGTGTGGAACAAGGTCATTTTAAGCAGAGCGTACACATGCTTGAATTCAGTATTTTCCTTCTCCGAGACTAGTTGCCATACCAAGGTTAAAGAGACAAGTTTATCCTACTATTTACTCATAGCTAGAGCGAAAATAGTTAGGTGCATATCTTCCCTAAGGGTATTAGCGCTATGTGAAATGCAAAGAGCTTCGTCCAGGATTTGATCTCGGGTCCCCATGTTTATTTCCAACGATCGTAACCATTAATCCACGAGCGCCTCCTTATGCATCAAGGTATAACACCATGTATATGATATTATTAAATATCTGGATCATCTCTTTGTCTCCGTATGAGGATAGCGTGCTTTTTGTTATATAAAACCGGACTAAAATGTATACAGTCGAGGTCTTCTAAGACCCGCTAATATTAGATAGGTATACATGATATTATAAAACTGTGTACAAATTATTTGTATTAAGAATAGTTAATTGAATCTTTAATTATTTACAAAAGATTATAATTAGTTACTTAAAATAATTTAACTGTGCAAACAAATTAGATAGAAACTGTTACTTGAAACAATTTAAATGTGCATGTATTTTTATTATTTGATAGAAATACTTGAAACCATAAAACAGTATGCCAATTATTTGCATTAGATAGGAATACTTGATATGATATAACTGTATGCAAATAAATGATAAAAGACAAATAAAAAAAGGGAAATTTTTTTTATTCAGTGAAACATTGAAAATATAGTTAATATTGCAATTATACTTTTATAAATGAATAAAATTTTGGCATTAAATCACGCATAATGAGTAGATATGCCGTTAAAAAAAACTATCCAAAATCCGACATTTTTTTTTCTTTTTGAAAAGATAAATTAGTTCATTCTTTTTGATTTTGACACTAGAACTTGCTCGAATATTGGCAATCTCGAAATGATTTCTCGTTCCGATCCTGTCAACGTAATTTTCCACATTAACGAGATCTTATCAACTTTGACCATCCTCTCTCGTTCTTTCGTGGAATAAGATGATTCTTGAAGACGTCTTTTACACCTGAAACCTTATCAAAACACTTGCGTAGGTGTGAAATTCATCTGTGTATGTACTTGTATGTGTAAGTTTTATGTGAGCTTTTATATCACTTTCTGTGTGTGTATCTCATTCTGTGTAAACGTGTGTATCTATGTGTGCATATGTACGTATAGCTAAATATTTTGGCTTCATAAAATATACCTTAAATCTATTAGATTAAATTATTTGAATTAATGGTATCACTTTTTTCCAAGGTATGCAGAGGAATAACCCAATGTTGAGGAAAAATAATGGAATGGTCTTCTAATTTCCATTTCTCAAACAAAGGAATCGCAGCAGAAATAAATCGGTCTATAATTAAAAGATAGTTCTTCTAGAAGCAGGTAGTTCCAGCAGAAGCCCTGATATGTAAGCCCTGATATATCAAAAGATAGTTCTTCCAGGAGCAGATAGTTCCAACAGAAGACCTAATATGTAAGTCGGTCAACTATCAAAAACCAGTTCTTCCAGGAGCAGATAGTTCCAGCGGAAGCCCTGATATGTAAGCCCTGATATATCAAAAGATAGTTCTTCCAGGAGCAGATAGTTCCAACAGAAGCCCTGATATGTAAGTCGGTCAACTATCAAAAGACAGTTCTTCCAGGAGCAGATAGTTCCAACAGAAGCCCTGATATGTAAGTCGGTCAACTATCAAAAGATAGTTCTTCCAGGAGCAGATAGTTCCAACAGAAGCCCTAATATGTAAGTCGGTCAACTATCAAAAGACCGTTCTTCCAGAAGCAGATAGTTCCAGCAGAAGTCCTAATATGTAAGTCGGTCAACTATCAAAAGACAGTTCTTTCAGAAGC
This sequence comes from Sepioteuthis lessoniana, assembly GCA_963585895.1. NCBI lineage: Eukaryota > Metazoa > Mollusca > Cephalopoda > Myopsida > Loliginidae > Sepioteuthis > Sepioteuthis lessoniana. The sequence goes on along the minus strand of OY757909.1, from coordinate 105,752,472 downwards.
AGATAGTTCCAACAGAAGCCCTGACATGTATGTCGGTCAACAATTAAAGATAGTTTTTGCAGTACTCAATAAGCGGTTGGACAAACCTAATTGAAAAGAAACATGGCTCCAACAAAAGAATTATCAATGGAAACAATAAAATTAATCGTAAAACTCATTGAAGAAGGCAATCCATTGTAGCGTGTAAAGAAAACGTTAGCTGTTCCTTGTTAGCTATGTCTAAAATTTGTGCAAGTAATATTAAAGAAATGGGTTGATTAAAAAAGGAGAACATACTGGAAGACCACGAAAGATATCAAAGCAATAAATAGAATGCTGAAAACCATATGCCTTGATATATTTTATGAAGCCAGAATGTTAAGCTACTGAAGAAAGAAAATTTTGCGTCCAACATGTTATTTGTTTATTTACTGCTAAATGGGAAAAATCCTAAGTTTGTCAATTCCTTTTTTTTTTTTGTTTTGTTTTTTTTTTTTTTTGCTTGAACAATTAAAAGGAATAATTCTTCATCATTATCGATAAAATGTATTAATCTCCATGAATGCTAATAAGATTTAGCTTTTTGGTTTGGTTTCTTAGTTCCTTAGGATATAAAACCTTCGTGGGTAATTCAATGCCAAAACTATCTTTATAAAATAACTTTAATCATATTTATCAACCCCTCCGCTCGGGCAGGATATGACACAAGGTCAGTTTTTAAGCGGAGTTTAACAGGTCTAAATTCAGAGTTTTCCTTCTCCTAGAGTAGTTGCCTCACCAAGGCTGAAGAAGCCTGTCTGCCCTACTATTTACCCATAACTGGAGGGAGAATAATTGGATTCATACCTTTCCTAAGGGTATTAGTACTATGTGAAATGCTATCAGTCTCGTCCAGAATTTGAACTCGTGTCGCCGTGTCCATTTCCTACGACGATAACCATTACACCACTGGCACCTCCAAAAGAACTTTAATGGTACTATTTAACCCATAGCTAGGAGGTTAAGGGGTTCATTCTTTTCTCAAGGATGTTAGTCCATGTGACTGACCTATTTACGAATACCTCTAAAATGAGACCAAGTTTTTATGAATCCTTTATCCTATCATTGATATCAGTTGAGTAGAAATGGAAGATTCCATTAGTTAAATGGGAACTTCCATAGGAGAACGTAAGTTAATTGCTTCCATGTTCTAAAAACAGTCGAGTGACCAGAAACCAGTTATGTTTATTTTAGTATTCACGTTTGATACTGGAATAAAACAATTACAATTACGATTCATTACTTTACATGACGCAGTAGACAGTGGAATTATCTTAACAAAATAAAACATGACATCGTCACAAGGCGGCACTCTTGATTTAATCACTCAACTCATGCAACAGATGATAGAGCGACAGAGGAAAAACTATCGCCCTTCAGAAGGATGGAAGCCATAACATGATGTCCAGCACACAAAAAAAAAACAGACCGTCCTGTCATTGAACACAACGCAGTCGACAATGACTGGGCATTATTTCCTTGACGCTTGAACTGGTATCAAGAGATGCATAAGCTTACCGACCCAATCGAAATTCGCTACTAATTGAGAACGACATGCTTGCCTGAAGGCTCCTTTTCAACTTAATACGGACTGAATCGGTGAATTCGCTACTGAAGAAAGGTTTTTATCACTCATCCACACATATGGCAAAAGACTTACATAGAGAAGTCTACTGACAGACCTTTCATTCTACACGTCAGGAAGAAGGCGAGCCAATAACTCACTTTTTAACAAGGCAACGAGCTCAAGCTAAATTTAACTCGTTCACAGTTAATTGTTCCGATACGGAAGGTTGCGGTCAGCGAGTCAACTACTCGTGCAACATGATAACCGGGAAAATGATTGCGGAACTCGCCATTGAAGAACACTAAAGTCAAGTTTTGATCAAAGCTACCACTCTCACCACCCTCGAGTAAAAGTTCAACAGTCTCTTGAGCTTGGAAACGACAAATCAGTAGAACGGTTACAAAATGATGTGGGAATCTCAACCACTCGTTAATTTTTTTTTTTTTTTTTTCGGATCGGGACCTCGAGAATATGAAAAAACCACGTCTTTTTCATTTCAAGTAATGTACTCTAATGTACAAAATTAGTATAAAACATCACCCGGGAAAATTCAATACCACACCCAACTGCGCCTCTCGGAATCCAGTATGAATCCTATCAAAGGACTAAAAAGAACGTCCCCAAATATCATCTGCTCATGTGCAACAGATGTATTGGTGATCATTTTACAAGGAAATAACAGATGCAGTCGAACCAATTAAAAGTGCAATCAAGGCTGCATTCACGTCAACATACAAACACGGGACCAGATTAAGGACTATCACATGCGATAGAATAATTACTGCACCAGATGAAGAATGCCAAACTCTCACTGAATATATATACAGGTTGACTTCCCCAAATCATGCCATGATCTCCTGTCTGTGGTCACTTGGTTTTGGCCTATGCACAAGGTATTGTACAGCGTCAAAGGAGTACAGATAAAGGAAAATAAAATTCTTATACCTCGGTAACTTTGTGCAGATGTACACGAAACCCTACATTCTGCGCACTAGGATGTAAATGGCATGCTAAAATAAATGCTTATTTTGCCAGGGTTTCGATACCTGCGTCCGGCAGATGAGAGCCTAATGCCAGATATGTAACTCTATCGCTCTGTTACAGCCTAATGAACCCTTTATGCCGTCAGATAATTCTAAATCTTCTATCCAAAAACCATGATAGACTTTTTCGACCTACACAGTAAAATCTATATTTGTTACGCAAATCAGTGCTCCGGTTGAGTGGAAGTGACTCTAAAGTCATCTAGGAAAACCAGAGATGTATGTGACGCCCTAAGAATATGGTTCTGCGTGTATGTTTCCCCTGAAGAACTTTCTTCCGACTGGAGACCACCTTTTGTTTCCCAAGAATACGACTCATTTCTTAAGAATTGGGGGATACGGAAATGTACTTCATCGGCTTACAACCTACAAAGCAAAGGCCGAGCAGAACTGGCTGTCTAAACGGCTGAGTGTTTACTCGCAGACAATACGGACGGCTGTGGTCGGCTGTGTCATGATCATACCGCCCATGCTTTGCTGAACCGATGCAACACTCCCATCCAAGATCTTGACATGTCTTTTGCTATTATGTTATCCGGTAATCTTATCATAAACCACCTCCCTATCCTACCGGACAACTATCACTGGAGAGAAAATGGTGAACCGAAAGAGATACTGCAATGGCAAAAAACCACATGCGGAACGAGCACTTTTACAATGAATATTGCCAGCCACAAATTGGTGAGTCTGTTCAACTCTACAATCAAGAGGGCCCTTTCCCTCTTCTGGGGACAAAAACAGGTAGAATCACAGAGACACTCGGTAACCGGCAGTACCGTGTACGAGTGGGTGGGAGCAATCAAGTAAATGTACGTAACCGTCGAGTCCGTCGTAAGATACACCCTGTTACTGAGGACCCAAATTATTCTATCTAGGGAGAGGGTTTCCCGACTTTATGGCACCACGATTTACAACCAGTTCCAGATCGCAACACAGACAATTAATTTACGGCATCAAGGTCAGAATTTCTGCAGTTCCTGAAGTCCTGACACCGTTGCCCGGTAAATTTTCAACGGTGATCGACACGGATTATATAACTCCTTATCACCCAATATATAACATAAACAAAATACCCAAGTAATGAACCAAAAGAAATGGAAATTGACGACACTGCGGGTTTAAAAAGCCTAATGTAAAATAATATCAGAAAATAACAATATCAGGCAATACCCACCCCAAATCAACTGTTATGTTTTGACCTGTTGACCCGGCCAAAATGCCATTCAAGGTAATGCACCGGAAGGAGGTGACACATTCTGGTGGCAGTTATGAGAGGAAATCACGTGGGCGGAAATTGGCTGATGAAATGGGACGAGGTAAAAAAGATCCCATTATACTCTCATAGACTGACGCACCGGAAGAGAGTGAACTCTGAACTGGATGACAGTTATTTCCGCTCGATGACGATCACACAGGCCATTCCAAAGAAAGCGGAAGTGACACACCCCGGTCCCCAGATATCGGAAGTAGTCGTGGAGGCGTGTCCATATCAGCGCGTGGGAGTTTGAAGGTAATATAAGGCCGACGAGTTGAGTTCCGGTCAGTTGGGTCCAACGAGCCAGTGGAGATAGGCGAGTAGAGTTGAGGTGGTAGACGAGATGTAGTAAGGAAAGCCAGTGCTCCGGTTGAGCAACCATGGAGAACGACAGAGACACAACGCTGACGGCCATAACTTCGGGGTCAAAATATTTCAGTAATGTTCGGTCTCCAGCTCTCTCTCTCTCTCACGCAAACTTGGAACAACCCTTTCGAAACTTACAAATAAAGATGAGAGGTAAAATATTTTATAAAGAAGTCTTCCTGCGTCTTCCTTGCGTGCGTCGTTTATTCTTGCGACTTAACATTGTGCGTCTGTTTAATTATTTATTGTGTCGTTATGATGCTGCATGAACATGTATATGTGTATATAAGCATATTTATTATGTGAGTATATAAAACAACGACTACGTCAAAACACGCAACCGCCAAGAACTCTATATCCACAAATGCGACGTCAATTATACACATATTCTGAGGCAGACCTTCAACTGACCACGTCAGTCTGATCCATAATCAGAAATGAGAGGGGGATATGTAAAGTAGAAAGGGAAGGTCCCATTGTAACATAATGGCCGAGGGATTTCGTTTTATATATCTTGCCTTTGGATTTAGTTAGGCTGAGAACCTTTCGGCTCAGCACATGGGTTAGTTAGGTGCAAACTTGAGCACAGGTGCTGACGCACGCACGGGGAGGATGTGTCGTTCACAGATGTCAAAATAAAAATCCCAGAGAAAGGTTGACCAGTAGATGTGAATGACGTCATGCACCGGAAACGTGCGCGGAGGATTTGGGGGATTTTGAAAAAGTCGGAGTTGAGAACTAGATTCCGAACGGGAAGGGTCGACTTTCGGAGCTCGCTAAGGCCAGACGAATTTGCGCGCTACGGGCGCCGCACAAGATTGGGGGCAGATGGAAAAGCCAGAATAGAAAGAATGTGTATCTCTCTCCTTATGTCGAAGAACCTTTAAACACAAAGGTAATAAAAAGTTTCGTACCTGAACTAAGAAGTCTTAAGTGTTTTTCTTGTTTCGGGATTCCTATGTTCTATGTATATATGTTATGAACATTCTATGTACGTTTCCCATATTCATGTATCACTGTGTTACACCATTATATAATGGAAGAGTTCTAGAGGTTGAGAGGGGGAGGATGTTTGTTAACTCTTCCCATGTTATAAAGACAGTCGAGTGGCCAGAGGCTAGGTGTATATATTTTAATATTGACGTTTGATAGTGGAATAAAACATTTCATCATCATGTCGGGCTGCGAGCACGGATTTCCCTGACCCTCTCCTGCCACTCGTCAATATTGTCTATCGCTCCATGGAGGTCTTCCAGATTACATTCCATATCGGCACAGAGCTGCTGTAGAAAGGTTCTAGCTGGTCGATCAACTTTTGCTCGTCCATGTGAAGGGGTCCACAGAAGTATATTGCTTATGAGTTCCTCCTTACTTCTTCAGCAGTGTCCCGCATGTCTGGTTGGTCTAATTTGGATGTTTTTCGTGATGGGAGGTAGTTGGCCGTACAGCCGCTGTTTTGTAGGGTGTTGCCTCAAAGACTTGTTCAGTACAGCTCGCAGCATTCTTGTGTAATTGTCGTCAAGCTTTTTTTTTTTCCATACACTTAGTCAGTGTCCACGTTGTGCATCCATATAGCAGTAGTGACACAACCGCAATTAGGAAAAAATTGCGTTTTAACTTACATAACAGGTCTGATTTCCATATAACCAATAACCGATCAATAGCCGTCCATGCTTTTGCTAGTTGCGTGTTGATGTCATTTTCGGTTGATGAGACGCTGCTTCCGAGGTAGGTGAACTTGTCCACGAGTTTCAGAGAACCACTAATTTATGTGGAAATGTCGCTTCTTTGATTAAAACACATGTAGTCTGTTTTGTTTGCGTTGACATAGAGACCTATGCCACCTGCTGTTTGTTTCAGATTATGTTTGGAGGGATCCGGCTTGGACTAGTTCATTTGCTATAAACGCTATGTCATCGGCGTGCGAGGTATCTTCCGTTTCTTTTCTTTGGCAGCTTGAAACCGTTTTCATTCATAAAATCTATAGACGTTCTAAGCACGTAGTCTAGGCATATAATAAACAAGTAAGGGGTTAATTTGTCTTCTTGCATCACACCTGCTACAATGTCGAAATAGTCTGTGTCTCCATCCGGTGAGCGGACTTTTACTTTCGTGTTTTATATAGCATCATTATGGCTACGACGGTTTCTTTGGGGAGGTCGTAGGCAAGAAGTATTTGCTCCATCTTCCCTCTGTGTATGAAGTCAAAGGCTTTGGAGAAGTCTACAAATAATAGTGTTGCCTCGAGGTTATTTTTGCACAAACATCTTCTAAAATTCAATGGATTGATGTATTGGATCGTTTTCTCCGAAAGCCATTTTGGTTCAAATTCGACGACATACTGCTCCGATACGGCAACGCCATATATAACCAGAACACAATAGACAGATGGCTAAAGGGCTGGATCCTCCATTTCCCCAAGAAGGGAGACCTTGGGATAGCCTAGAACTACCGAGGTATAACCCTTACTTCCATAGCGGCTAAGATCGACAATACTCTGTTAATCAACTGCACAGAACTCAAAATTGAGAAAATACTAAGGAAAACAATTACTACAACGATTGGTTGTATTTACTTCACAATATCCATTAAATCAGATGAAGAGTTTTTAGTATCATTTTATTATTCGGACACTTCTCTTGGTCTTGGGTGTTATCGGCTTCCATACACTCCGACCTTCATGAAATGTCTTCTCTTAATTCCCGAGTGTAGACTGTTCTCTGAAGAAATCTGGGAGGTATTGCAGCCGAAATATTGTGTGTTTAACAACTTAGGTTAGGATAATAATTTGAATTATGTAAATAAAATTCAGGAATAGAATAGGAGTCAGCAGTAAAAATACATTTTCTCGTAAACAAATCAGACGTTATATTTGTAGCAGACACTACTCTATTTTTTTAATACCGCCATAATTTTAACTCCTATTTAAAGAAAGAGAAAGATTTCTTCAAATCATTTAAGAGCAAAGTAAATTGCTTATACCACGAAGAGTTGTTTACTTGTTTATTTCCGGCTCTGGTATTTCTATTCGTTTTTGTTTTTGTTTTTTTATGTATGTTAATTCTTCTCGCAGACTGTTATCTTGCAGATAATAAAATTTTCTTTATTATATTACGTTGGCAATAGATATCTACAAGATAGTTAACACAGAGGAAGAATTAGATTTTATCAGGTGTCATATTTTTGGTTCAAGTACACGACTAATTTTTTTTTCCATTTTCATTCATTTCTCTTTTTTTTAATCATAGACTTGTAAAGTTGGAGATGTATTGACAATGTTATTAATCTTGTGAATTCTGAGTGTATGTGTGTTTGTGGTTAAATTTTGATTTCTTTTTAATGGCATATCAACCTTCGTGGGATATTTAATGCCAAACCCATCCATGCCAAACAACAGTAGCGCTACTATTTAACTCTTAGCTGGGAAAATAAGGATGTCCATGTCTTTCTTAAGACTATTTGTCCGAATGGGAACGTCATAACAAGATTGGAGATTGAACTACTATGATGTTGCAGACCAGAACTTTAGCCTCTACGCAAGGAAAATTCCCTCTGGTTTTTCCTTGATTTGGATTAAGCCGGTTCCACACATTGAGTTGGTGACATATCTGATCATTGCATTCCATGCTTGACAATTATTAATATCAGCTGTAGTGATATTCGACTATTGACGGTTCCATTGACGGACAATGTAAAAACGTTGGCCGGACACAAGTTCCAAGTACGATTTCATGATGGCTTGCCGATTGCCTTGGCTTTTTCTCCATTCACGAAAATAATTTGGTGAAATTGCCCGGTTGATCATTCAACTTGAGCGTCTCAAAAAAGTCCAACGATACCGAAGGCTTCTCAGATTCGGAGATGCTCTATGGTACTCTGAATCGGAAATAATCAACCAATGAATTTAACCTCTCATTGTCCCATATTAGACTCATAGATTAATTTTTAATATTCTTCATTAAACCGTTTCTTACCACAGACACGTATGATAAATATTGATCTTGTTATATAATCAATTATTGATCTTGTTATATAACTGAATATTGATCTTGTTATATAATTAAATGTTGATCTTGTTATATAATTGAATATTGATCTTGTTATATAATTAAAGGTTGATCTTGAAATATAATTGAATATTGATCTTGTTATATAACTGAAAATTGATCTTGTAATATAATTGAATATTGATATTGTTATATAATTAAAGGTTGATCTTATTATATAATTGAGTTACAGCAAGTCTCCTCAAGTTTCCAGGACTTTTCTTAGTATTCTGGCCATCCTCAATAATGCTGTCGTTTGGATGGTTTCCACTCGTCCGCCAACTTCCAAGTCCTCCAGTCCCTTTAATAATCGTTTAGTAACTTTACCAAAAGCACCAATTACAATTGGTATTATTGTCACCTGCATGTTCCACAGTTTTTTCAATTCCCTAGCAAGGTCGAGGTACTTATCCTTCTTTTCACATTCTTTCAGTCTTATTCTCTGGTCAGCCTTGACAGCAAAGTCGACAATTTTGCAATTTCTCTTTTTTATTTTTTTGTTGGTTATCATTAGGTCTGATCTTCTGGCCGAGATTTGGTGATCCGTGTGTATGTCAAAGTCCCATAGGAGTTTGTGTGTTATTTTCTAGGACAGGTGCTGGGTTGTGTATATAAATTTGTTGGTATGGTACTCCTTTAGAATTTTTCACATCAGCGTTAGCTGATGGTTTTTCACTGGAGTTTGAGTGACAGCAAATCTCCTCAAGTCTCCAGGACTCTTCTCAGTATTCTTGCCGTTCTCAATGATGCTGTCGTTTGGGTGGTCCCCACTCGTCCGCCAACTTCCAAGTCATCCAGACCCTTTAGTAATCCTTTAGTTACTGTGCCAAAAGCACCAATCACAATTGGTTTAATCGTCACCTTTGTTCCATATTTTTTCCAATTTTTGTGAAAACTTTCATTTTGGGTTGGGTTGGTTTGGTTTTATGGCATATCAACCATTGTTGTTTATTTAATGCCAAATCCTGTTTATGTTTATATCAGGTATATATATGCATAAAGAGGATTTGGCATGATTTGTAAACACATTTTCTACACACGGTTAAATAATAAATCAATTATATTTCAAACAACTCTATTTAGCATAAGTCAACAAAGTTAAATGCTTCCAAATATTGCTTTGTATCATTTCAATTAATCATCTGTCATTTGTTTACACACAGTTAAATGATCAGTTCTATTTCTAACACTTCAATTAACCATAAGTTATTTGCTGGCATTCAGTTTAAATGTCAAATAGTTCTACTTGACTCATAGATAGGATCCTATCAGGTGCTACAACTCTGGGCCAGAGTAGACCTGGGAGAGATAGCAATAAAGGGTTATTCCGTATTCCCCAAAGCTCCAGAATCACTAGAGCCGCACCATCATATTGTTTAGTGTCATATGCAGGATGGTGGGGAGTGTCTTATCCTTCTGCAGAGGTGCAGTCGGTGAATTCTGCAACCCCTGCCGAATGAACCAGCTGGAAAAGTGTGTTAATAAAAGAAAGATTAAATGCATAGTAACATATTAACCCTCGACCGAGCCGTCAATCAAGAGATGCACCTGTGTAAATAAATGGAAGAACAGCGGAAGCAGGTGGACATTAACCAATAATATAACCAGCACACAGACGGCTTGAGTCAGTTGGAAAACAGATGCCGAATTGAGAGCCAGCGGCAGACTTAGGGCTTTGGGCCCTCAGTGTACCCACGGTTGAGCAACCCCAGCCAAGATGAGGAAGAAGTACTGCTATGGTCAGAAGAACTTGGGGTCAAAATAACAGTCTGTCCCTGTCTCCAACTTATCTCTCACACACAACCACCATCACCCTTTCGAGAATAAAGTGTGAGAGATTATATTTTTATAAAGAATCGTGTTCGTTCGTTCATTGAAGTTCTTCATTACTGTTGACTATATTTCCGCTTATATTTGTATTATGTATATGTATGTGGCTATACAACAGCATGAGTAAGTGAGTAAATATGAAAAAACGTATTTATATATTGAGTAAGTGGTTTAAAATTATAATGGTAGGTAGGTTGGGTGTTATGGTATATCAACCCTTGTGGGTTTGTTATTTAATGCCAAATGCTGTTTTGTACATATATATTTGATATCTATGATTTATAAACATTTTCTTGATAACATTTTTAAACTAGTTTGTGCTTTTTTTTTTTTTGTACACAGTAAAATAGTTTGGTCGGGTTGAGTTTTATGGCATATCAATTCTTGTAGGTTATTTAATGCCAAAACTAGATTATATATATATAGCAATAATTGATAAGATAGATAGATAGATTACTTTATCAGCATATCAACTCTTGTAAGTTATTTAATACCAAATCCTGTTCATATATATATATATATATATATATATATATATATATATATATATAGCAATAAATTATAAGATAGACAGACAGATAGATAGATAGATAGATAGATTACTTTACCAGGAAATATTTACCGATGTTATGATTATTAAATAATGATTTTTGTTGCTGGAAATTACTCCTATTATGCGACTTTTCAAAACTCTATACAAGATTATGGAAACTTTATAATCTTTTTATGCATTGGCGGTTCTTCTTTGCCTGAAACATATATTTTCTTGCTTTCTTTTTGTTTTGCTTTTTAAGTTATAGAACACATTTTATTTAGCTACCTTTATTTGCTTCTTTCTTAAAAGAAAACGAACAAGAAACTATAATCAAATTTTATTAAACGCAGACGAAAATGCTTCCACTCAAAAATATTTTTAAAAACTCTGAAAAACTCTGAAAAACTGACACAATGAATATAACATCGAAATTTCGTTAGAATCAGCATGTTCTTTTTTTATTTTCTTGATGAAATATTGACCAGCTTATGTAAGACAAATTGCAAAAAATATATCTTTTTATTCCCAGTGGGAAATTTAATTTAAATAATTGTCTAAAAAAGATAAATTTTACCTTTCATGTATTTTTGCTAATAGATCAGCAGGACACATGGCGTAACGGTTATAGGCGTTGGTTCCCTGAGCTTCTAAGAAGACAATCATCTGAAGGTTGCAGGTTCAATCCTCAATACAGGCGAGTAATATACAGGAATACTTAACACTTGTACCCGGATATGGCAAACGGAATCGGAACAGGCGACCCCCGTGGTTTCAATAAAGGACGTAGTTCGAACTTCCGTGAAGGTTCCCGAGTTCGACAAACACCTGAAGAAGGCCGGAAGACATATCGGCCGAAACGTTGTGAAAATAACAATAAAGATGAAGACAATAGTCCGAAAAACCTTAATGATAAAAAGATCAGGTTGTTTGATTGATTGATTTTAATGACACGTCAATCTGTCTGGGACCATAATATGTCAAGAACGTCTCTATTTAAATTTTTGCGTTTTTTTTTTTTTTTCAGAGATTTTGCACACAGTTATATGATATCAAATATTCCTATTGTTGGGGAACAAAACATAGTTGTCACCCATTTGTGGGATTTATGGGCGGAGCTTCCGACAGTCACGTGACTGGTGGTCATGTGACATTTCCAGAGGCTAGTTCTACCACTTCTAGGCGGCAGACATCGGTCGGAGAGGAACCCCCTTTTTTGCACGTGCGGGCAAGTCCTCTTCTGTAAGTGTTTAGCCGCTGCTATTCAACTCTACTTGTTCGTTGGAACAGCGTTTGTAACCGTTTTATGGTTTGGGACATTTAACATGTTTTATAATTATGTGTAAATATATGTATATAGAATATGTTATTTTAGCCTGAATTGACTTGGTGTTTTTTCCTTACCGAAATATTCTGTATTAGGTTAACAAGATAGCCTAATACATTGTTGGAAAATATTAGTAGCAGTCTCAATATAATTTCTATATTATCTAATACAAATAATTTGAAAACAGTTGTATGATGTGAAATAGCTAATGATAATATTTCATAGTAAACAAGTTATTTGAAGTAATAATTGTTTACGAAGAAATTATTATTATGTAATCCACATGAAACTTTATGGATTATTTAATGCCAAAGCCATTCTTGTAGAGGAACAACAGTAATACAATTTAACCGATAAGTGAAGGGATAATGAGGTTCATACCTTTTCCAAGGGTATTAGTCTGAGTGTGAACATAATCGAGCGAGCGGGGTTCGAACTCGCTTACTTCGAGGCTGCAGTTAAGCACTTTTGCTATTGGACTCATCAATGTTAACCGAGTAACAAACATTTTCATTCAGTTCTTTACGGACACTGGGAGTCATCAAGACGACTTACAAACAGCGATGGTCGATCGAGACGGATGGTGAGAGAGAGACAATATCACTGTCGATACGCCTTGACAGTGATACCGATGACAACGATGATGATGATGATATACACACACACACACACACACACACACATATATATATATATATATATATATATATATATATATATATATATATATATACGTGGTGCCTTCAAGAGGTTTCCAGACTTTTTTGTACAAGCATTTGAAATTGTATACTCTTGAAAATTTAGTATGTTATTGCTAAACATCTTATGAGATGACTGACGAATTTCTATGATTTCAGCTTCAAATGAACAGCTACAGCAGCAATTGGAATACATCCTACTAAAGCCTGATTGTCACAGCTGGTGAATTTCAAAAATGCAATCTGGACGTGAGGACATTTTAGAAGAACGATATACAATAAAATTGTGTTTTAAAGTTGGAAAAAATGCCACAGAAACGTATGGAATGCTTCAGACTGCTTTTTGACCATCTTGCATGAAACGAGCATCAGTTTTTGAGTGGCATCAGAGATTCAAGGAAGGCAGGGAGTCTGTGATGGATGATGAGAGGTTAGGGAGGAGTAAGAAAGTCAATACATCAGAGTTGATAGACCAAAGGGTTAGGGTTAATATGTTGAGGTTTTAAGGCAGTTCAGCAAGAGATTCCGTCGGGAGAGGCCAACACTCTTCAAATCGGGCCAGTGGCATTTCCACCAGGACAATGCACCAGTCCATAACTTCATCCTTGTCACAGACTATTTGACCAAGATGGGCATCAAGACAGTTCCTCACCGTCCCTATAGTCCAGAGTTTGCTCTTTGTGACTTTTGGTTATTCCCTAAGCTCAGAGGCTGTCGTTATGAGACAATTGAGGAGATGAAAGAGGTTGTGACGAAGATCATTAACACGCTCTCACAAGAAGACTTCCATGAAGCCTTCCAGAAGTTGTTGGAACGGTACAACAAGTACATTGCAGCCAGAGGAGATTACTAAAGTTTCATGTGTGTACTATCAATAAAAGAGCTCATACGAAAATGTCTGGCAACTTATCGTATGCACCTCGTAGTATATTTTAGGTTCCCGGTCAAATAAATCTGTTTAAAAATTAATTTATTTGATTGGAATACTTGATGCTATATGATAACACGTTATTTGTATTAAGTATATTTTCTTCAAGCAATGATTTTTTTTTATTACGGATTATTTTTTTTTTTTTTGTTATTGAAACAATAAGATTTAGTGCAAATAAATCACTATAATAAAACAGAAAAAAATACGTGAAACCATATAATTACTAATTTTAAATTATAGACTGAATCTTTTATTTTGGCAATTGGAATAACAGTTTAACCAAAGACTATTTCGCTAGAAATATCTCTTTTGTAGTTAAGCAAATCGAAATATCAATTTATCTGGTAAGAAGGAACGGAAATTAAGTGGTTTCCCAGTGGCACAGTGGCTAACGTGCTGTAGTAAACAGAAACTGAATATCTGTAGCGGAGGTGATTACTTCGAAGGGGACTACAGTATCATGTGCGTACTATCAATAAAAGTGCCCATATGAAAAAAGTGTGGAAACTTATTTAATGATCCTCGTATATATATATATGTACATATATATATATATATATATATATATATATATATATATATATATATATATTTAAATAAGTAGGTCCACGAAAAGATTTGTATTTTTTTTAATTCATTTATTTTGTTCTTACATACGTGTATGTTTCCAGCTTGTTGCTTTCGGCAGAGAACATATATGGCACAAGGTACTCATTGAGATTTGTACTTACTGGTGTTTAGTCTTTAAATATGTATATCATATAAGCATTAGAATAAATGTAAATTAAGATCGAAAATTTCTTTATAACACTCAAATATATTGATACTCTTTAATCTAATTTTGTAATGCTTTCAATTTTTCGTCCAGTTTTTACTCAGGTCTTCTTTTGACAAATGTATCCAGCACAAAATCTTGTTAGCAGACTTGTTTTGCAAATAATTATAAGCTATGTGCCAAAATGATTGTACATTTAACTGACTTGTTCAGTTCCACTGAGTACACCGTAATAGCAATGACTTTTTTTGTGTCTATGTAATAAAACTAGTTTTTATCTTTTTGATAGTTTTGTTTTTTATTCTTGAAAAAAAAGTTTACTTGCAAGAAAATAATTTTCAAAACGCTAAGAAAATAATTTGTGTACATAAATATTAAAGTGGAATGGGAAATTGAATAAAAGGTAAATACGTGCATGGATATATATATATATATATATATATATATATATATATATATATATATATATATATTAGGGAAAATAAGTATATATAAGGAAAATATATATATATATATATATATATATATATATATAAGGGAAAATATAAAGGAATATATATATATATATATATATATATATATATATATATATAAGGGAAAAATAAGTGAATAAATCAATAAACAAAAAAACTATGATTTATTAGATTGGTAAATGAATTTGAATTTGAATTTATACTAGTGATTTTTACTCTATTATTGTAATTTGGAGGGGGTATTTTACCATAAGATTTTTTTTATTTCATTTTAATGATAAAAATTAATGTACTAAAATTAGATATGTCTGAATAATTTTTTTCTATATATAAATATTTGTTTCGACATGTATTATTGTAGCTGTAAAATCTTTCTTCTGTTAAATTTGATGTATGATGAAACCGGATGTTATTTTACATGCCATAATAAGTTGATACTTATTGCTACTTTACGTTAAAGGCTTATATTTATATAGGAGAAATAAGTTTATTTTTCTCTAGTCTGGTTGTGAATAGGAAAAAAATTATTTTAATCCATTTTCTTGTCTGATCTGAACAAGTCCTGGTAATTTTTTTAGAGCATTGATTTATATCAATGCTTTTAACAGATGGAAATAAATTTATTATCTTAATGTGACCGATTGTTGTTTTATTTTTTGTTTTTTAAGAGATTATTAGCTCGGTGGATTTTATCTACATTGAGCTCTCAACCGGGATTATTTGAATTTAACATTCTATTTTGAAAAATTTATTGGTTCTGCTTGGAATTGTTCCCAATTCCGGATTTACTGGATTGCCTAGGAGACCTGGGTTCAATCCCAGGTCGAGTCATACCAAAGACTCAAAAAATGGTGCTTGATACCTCCTTGCTTAACACTCAGCATTATAAAGTACGGAACAAGGTTAAATTGGGTCAATTCTGGGAAAGGAGTATCGCTTTCTCCTAAACCTTGGTGTAGTAGCTGTCGAAAAGGGGACTTTCGGGTTACCCTCGACAACTGTCGTCAACTTTACTTATATATATTGGCAGCATTTCTTCATTGGTACATATTGGATTGAACATTATAGACATTTTTGTCTATGTATTTTTTTTGTTAATTTTTTTTTGAGTTGCCGTATCGATCTTATGATATTCGGCGGGAATTGGTTGATAAATCTTCCATAATTAGTTATTTCCCAAATACTTTCTGCCCAACTTTGGGCCATCATCAGGGGAGGATGTAGGACAAAAGTGATGTAAGTTTGTATGTACATTACTACTTTGTAAGAATGAGTGTTTATATTGGTGTATTGTGTAGCGTTTACTTTTTAAATTTTGTTTCTATAGTGTCAGTAGCTAAAGACATTTAAGTACATTAGCACTGGTTTCAAAATTAATTCTATTAAGTTTGGGTTCTATATTTCTAATATATAGCTCCTCGAGAATCTGTAGTTTTTGCTGGTTATTTTGTTGTTCTAATATCGTTGTGTTTTCAGTAAGAAATTTCCAAGTTCAGTTGTCGGCCATGAATGTATTTTTAGAAGTTGTGCTATGAAACAGGTATCAGAAAAGTGCATCGTAAGTCTTCTCGATAGGGTAATTGAGGTTAAACCGACGTATATATTGTTGTTTTCGGAGATGCAATCTCCTAAAGGACATTTAAATTGATATACAAGGTTAGTTTTTTGCAAAACTCCAATCGAGGGAGAGAAATTATTATTAATGACTAAGTTGGAGGTTTTAAACTTATTATAGTATCTGATAAGTTTTATATTTTTATTGGGATCAGTGGTGGTTATGTTTCTTTGAATCAATGTTTTTAATACATTTTCTTCTAATTTATAATCGTAGTACATTTGTTTGAGGTAAAAAAGTTTGATAAATGCTTCTTTATTGGTTGGAGTGTTACAGTGTTTATTTTGTTGGCTAACATTTTTGATTATACGTTTAATTTGTTCATCAACAATATAGTTAGGAAACCCATTATTGATGAGAGTTTGTTTTATGTTCTTTATTTCTTCATGAAATATTGTTGGGAGGAGGAGATTAGTTTTAAACGGGATATTAGGTTATTAATAATCGCTTTTTTTATATCGGAAGGGGCATTCACTTTTAAAGTTGAGGGTACAGGAGTTATTATTAAAAGGCTTTTTGTAAGTAGAGGTAGTCAAGTTATCATTATTGTTAGTATCAATGAGAATATCGAAAAAAGAAATTTTATTGTTTTTGTTTAGTAAAGTTACGAACAGAATTTTTTTTAAATGTGTCTTGTAGTATATTGATTACATTAGTATCATTAGCAAGAATGAGTATATCATCAAAATATATTGGGGGTTTCCTCGTGGTGTAATGGTTAAAGCGATGGACTGCGGAATCGCAGTACGTGAGTTCGTACTCCAGTCGAGCTATTACGTTCACTTTCGGGCAAATACCATTGGGAAAGGTATGAACCCCCTTATCCTCCCAGCTATGGGTTAAATAGCACCACTACTGTTCTTCTAGGAGAGTAGCTTTGGCATTAAATAACCTACAAAGGTTGATATGCCATTAAAACAATGAAACCAACCAAACCAATCAACATATATTGGAGGTTTTCTAATCCTACTAAATATTTTATTTTCGAGGTCGGACATGTAGAAATTACTGAAGATCGGGCCCATAATGTCTATAATGTTCAATTATATATATATATATATATATATTCTGAGTAATACTGTAATGCTTTTCGTGCATTTTCTCAAATGAAATGTCTTTCAGTTTCTAGGAGCGTTGCTTGCTCAAATTATTTTTAATAATTCAGCTGGCTGCAATATTATTCTATTTTCGACAAAGCATAAGGAATGCGTTCTGTCAGCAATTTCCTGCATTATTCAGCGGGCCTCTAAGAGGTACATTCTCAAACTGGGATGTGGAACTATTTATACATATCTACAAGAAAAACAACTGAAGCTTCTCGACTGTAAATATAGCGCGGTTTAAAGTGTCCAATTGCCAGACAGGATTTTGTTCAGTTGGAAAAAGTAATAAATCCATAGTACAAATGTGTATCAAAAGTTTTGCAATATTTCGGTGACCTATTTGCAAAGAATGCTCGTAGAGTAATGATTAATGTTCAAGACTGTGCCATCGTAGTAAGGTAGTTCGAACTCTAGACGCGCTATTACATTCACTTTCGGACCCTCAAGAAAGTTATGAACCTCTAATCCACCCCCAGCTGTAGGTTAAATATTACCATTAGAATTCTTCTACATGGGAGCATTGGCATTAAATAACCCACGAAGATTAATATGCCATTAACAAAGAAACCAAACCAAATAATTTATTTGCTTTATTCTAGTTACAACAAAGGCAGCCAAGAATTCAAAGTAAACTCTATCGTATCGCATCGTCAAAAGCCATCCTTCTGCCAGTTCTTTGATCCCACGTTCAAAGAAGCTTTTGTTCTTCAAGGCGAAGGACTCTTTCATTGTAGCTTCCACTTTCTCTTGTTTGTTAAAGAGTCACAAGCGTAGGAAGCGATCCATGAATCAGAACGTAATAATCCGAGGGAACTAGATCAAGACTTTTAGCTGAATGTAGCTTCATTTAAATTCTTTAAAGTACCTGGATTCGATTCCGAATCATTCGATGCTTTGGTTTGGTTTGGTTTTGATCGGTTTTATGGCATATAAACAATCTTATATTATTCAATGCCAAATCCTCTTTATACATATATATTAAATATATATTTGTAAATACATTTTGTTGATAACATTTTTAAACGAGCCTAAACTCATTCTTTTGCACACATTTAAATGGTTCCAAGTATTGCTATGTATCACTAAAAATTCAATTAAACATAGTGTTACGCCGCCATTTGCCCAGCGGGCTTGCTGGGTGCCAAGTCCACCCGTTCATGCCGGGCACAGACGTTGGCTGTGGTCTGCCGAACGCTATTTAGTGTCACATATATCATCAACTCCCTCGCGGAACTACATTTTAAAGCTACTAGGCAAGTTCTAGGTGAATTATTAAAAGTCATCACAGCTAATTGGCAAGCTTTCCCCCTCAAATACAAGGTCTTCGACAAACACAATTCTTCCACATGAAAATAAGGGCTCTGAACAGCCGTGTTTGAGTTAACAGGATTAATAACAATATTCTTTTTTTGAATAAAAGAAAGAAACAAACACAAAAAAAACAATTCAGGTAAAAGTCAGGAGCGAGAAAGTCTTTCTGTGTCTCGGAAGGAGCCTCCACTAAAATATCCGTATCCTGGACTAAGCCCACATAAAATATCTTTTTTCCCTGTGACTTTTGGTTATTTCCTAAGCTCAGAGGCTGTCGTTACGAGACAATTGAGGAGATGAAAGAGGTTGTGACGAAGGTCATTGACACGCTCACACAAGAAGACTTCCATGGAGCCTTCCAGAAGTTGTTGGAACGGTACAATAAGTGCATTGCAGTCGGAGGAGATTACTTCGAAAGGGACTAGAGTTTCATGTGTGTACTATCAGTAGAAGTGCTCATACGAAAAAAGTCTGGAAACTTATTTAATGATCTTCGTATGTAATCCAGGAAAATGTTGTGAAGAACAAAGAACGTTTTTATATATTTTTACACTTTTTTATACATCCATCGTTAACTTAACATCACTAATATAACTCCTCATAGTCCTGATGATGGTTCAGCAGAACCGAAACGCAGTAGTGTCGAATTTGCTTCTCAATAAATCTCTCCTTCTACTTGGATTATTTTGTTATCAATTTTTCTTTACACACACACACACACACACACACACACATATATATATATATGTATGTATACATATATACATACATATATATATATATATATATATATATATATATATGTATACATACGCCAGATCATATATATATGTAAAATAAGAATAATTATATATATATATATATATATATGTATGTATGTATGTATACATACGCCAGATCATATATATATATATATATATAAAATAAGAATAATTATATATATATATATATATATATATATATATATATATATATATATATATATATATATATATATAACCCATAAAAAAACAACACTTTGTCGTGAAATTGTTGTTAAAACAATATACGTGAAAAGCCCTAACTTAAATAATGAAGTAATTCCCAGTCTAATTTGCATTTGAATGATAGGTTTGTGGGAACGCGCTGAACGTCATTTTTGACTCGTTCAAATTCTCAATATAATGGAAATGACTCTGAAGAGTTAATTAAAATCCTTCAAAAACAGAAGCATCAATATCATCATGGACTGCTGTTACAACGGGAAGCCAACAGGTTTGTGAATCGTCTAATCAACAACAAAAGTTCTTGTTAATCCAGAAAAATCGGCACAACATAGCGAGATTTTTATTACTGCAATGCACTTTAAATGCTTTCGAAGAATAAAGTAATATATTGTTAAATTTGTAATTTTGTAGTTTCGTAGCATTCGCATTGAATTCAAATCCTTGATAATTCAAAATTTCGATATGACGGAAATAAATGATGACAGTGTAACTAAAATCATTCATTCCTTCCTATATAGAAGCATTTACATCATCATGGACAGATTTTAACTATGAAATACTAATTGGAATCCTTCACTCCTTCCTAAATAGAAGCATCAATATCATCATGGACTGCTGTTAACTATGTAATGCTTATTAGTATCCTTTACTCCTTCCTAAATAGAAGAATATAATCATTGGCAGAAAAACCAGTTATATTACATTCCCAGGATGCGTTCGGAATATAATGCTCACTGCTGTAGGAAATAGAAACGGCCAACAGAGTTCAAATCCTGGACGAAGCAGTTTGAAATTCTCATACCGCTACTAACCTTGGGGAAATTATGAATCCAACTATTCTCCCTCTATCCATGGCTAAATAGTAAATCAAACTGGACTCTTTAGCCTTGTAATGGCTGTATGCAGATCTAGGTGAAGGAAAACTCTGAATTCGAACCTATTAAACACCGCTTAAAAACTGACCTTGTGTCGCATCTTGCCCATGCGAAGGTGTCGGATGAATCTAAATCATATTACTATGTTTTCCGGAATCACTTTTTTTCAAGCCACAGTGACTTTAAGGAATCGCTTATTTAATTTCTAGCATACCGCTAAATTCTCTAATACTTGCTTCTTACGTACAGTGTCATTGATGTAATGAATGGGAAACCTTTCTCGGAATGGAAAGCACTTCTTTTCACCCGCTGTGCAGAGGCTAATAGTGAGAAATATGGTCTGCGTGATATCACGTATGATTCTGAAAGGTCTGTTGAGAAGTTAATATCGTCCCAGGGCGTACATAAGACTTCCTACGTGTCCTTATTAAGGGACCATTGCCTGAAGCATGGATTAAACACGAGTTATGAAAAGAATGCTAAGACATCGATGGAGATTAATGCAGGGTGTCCTTGCAGAGGTGTTTGTCGATGAAAGTGCAGTATAAGGTCAAATGTACAGGAGCGATCAACCTTTTAACCTAGTCACTTTGAGGCGGTAAAAGAATTCTCTTTTTCGTCTTCTTAATTCTCTCATTTCACCCTTCATGCAAAATGCGTTGTATATCTGTGATTTAAAATGTTAAATTCTTTAACCAAGCAATAAGAAATACATTTAAACTCTAGTACCGCCCGTATATCATTTGTTGCAAATTTTCTTTTAATTCTTCAGATCAACTCCGATCCTACAGAGGTAACACTAACCCCAAAAATTGGGGTGTCCTGAGCATGACACTAACTTGCATCTGAGGATGAGGCTCCAGTTCTAAAGCTGGGATATTAACTTTTAGAATACAGTCTATGAGTCAAATAGATCTGTTTAAACTTATTCGTATTTGATAGGAATATTGAATACCAAATAATTTTTACAGTAAGATTAATTCCGCTGCAAGGCCCTTCATCCAAAATTATGGGACTTTCCCTGCCCATCCAGGTAGAACTTACTCCTCACCTAAAGGGCGTAAGATATAGATTTATTGACTGGTATCTGAGGTGCCCGTCAAATGGAATATTTACTAAGCATTTTTTGTGCTATTATCTTTATAAAAGCGTAACACTCACTGCGTAGCACTCAATATTAAACTAATGTGTCACATTTTAGCCTCGTGTGGGACCAATTAAATCCACCCCTTGACCAAGATAACCACTTGATAAATAAAATGTTGAGCACCAGTATCGATCCACGGCGATACGAGTTCAAATCCTGGACGAGACTGATTGCATTTCACATAGTACTAATACCCTTGGGAAAGGTATGAATCCAATTATTCTCCCTCCAGCTATGGGTAAATAGTAGGACAGACTAGGTTCTTCAGCCTTGGCTAGGCAACTAGTCTAGGAGAAGGAAAACTCTGAATTCAAACCTGTTAAACTCCGCTTAAAAAATTGACCTTGAGTCATATCCTGCCCGAGCGGAGGGGTTGGTAAATAGTACCAGTATCGATCCAGGGGAGTGTTGACAATCAATTGGTTTCCATACAAAACAAGTGTTAATTTTTGTTCAAAAAAGAGGCTCCTAAAATCTTCAAAATTGAAATTTCTAAAACAATCAGTGTCTTCATTCGAAATGTGATAATTTTCTTTGACTTTGCAGGTGATAATATTTGATTTACTTCGCGAAATTTTCAAGATCAAAACCCAAAATAATTTAAGAAATCTTTTACCTCTCAGGTTATTAAAAATACATTTCTAACTAATTTGAATCATTGATAAATAAATCCATTATTTATCTAATTGGAAGTCTATCTAAATCTTACGAATAAAGTGATAGAATAAGCTTTCTTCAGTTTTCAGCAAATATCATGCAGGTATGTATTTATAGATTGCACATTCTTTCGCATAATATATCTTGAGTGAAGCTTTGTTATTTTCCAACATTTGGGAAAAAAATTGATTCATCGGAAGTGATTTAGATTTAATATTGCTTTAAGAATTTTACTAACAAAATACAATCCCTTTCTTGACATTTTTGTGTGGGTATGGAAATATTTGTGCTAATATTTTTAAAAAAAGGCCTCGCCCGCTGATTTTTTATTGTCTTGCGTACAAATTGACATAACCATCATAAACGCTACAATCGCGCTATATAAAAAAACATATAGACAGGAAGTCGACATACCCTCAAAAATATATAGTTTTAAACAAAACTGCTACACTGAATGCATGAACTTTTCTTCCTTGGAATTTGTAGCATATTCCCCCAGCAACAAATAATACTCTTTCTTCGGGAAGAGAGACTATAACTCTTCGTTGTTTTTGTTTGTTTTTTTAACTTTTCACTTAAGCTAAAAAAAATTGAATTTATTAAATTAGTTTAACTGTGTATTAGTTAATTATTACACACTTTTCCTTTTTATCTGTTTTGAAAATTGGTGATTTTCTGGGCATCAAAGATTCTTCAGTCAACAAGTAAGCGAACTTCGACATCTGCTCCTGCTTTCCTTCGCTATCTCTTTCTTTATCTTTTGAGAATGATAAGAAGCTTGCAAGTTTGAACCATCAGTTTTTTAATCGAATTACCCTGCTATCTGATAAGAGATTATAAAAAAACACACTGGCATCTGTTTAGAAAATTGCTTCTCTTCTGACCTTTTGTGCAAATGAATAACAAAAAACAACTGAACAACGACAACCGACAATTAAATGATAAGAAAATTAAAGCAATAGAAACAAACGTTGTTGCCACAATTTCTTTTTGTTTTCATGGTTTAAGTGTTGTTTACATATACTTTATTAAGTCATATAAATTTTATAATGCATTCAAATATCTTTGTATCCAGAGAATTTCACTTAACTGCATCTAGTGGGAAATATTAGAGAAATTATGGGCGATTATTACAAACTGATATTTAGTGGTTGGTAAGATGTTTAATCGTTTCTTATTCACCAAGTTCCAGTCTTGACATTAGTACACCCATTGTTGCACTAACACTGAATAGACAGAAAGGAAAGACGAGATAAACTCATGTATACAACTAAAACATTTAATAGATGCATATAATAATACAATAAATGTTGCAACAATTAATAATGTCTCCTAAAAAATCAAACTTATTGTTCCAAAAAATGTTGCGTTCTGGTTAGTGAACGCTTGTAATATTAAATAAAGGACAAACCACGATATGAGAGGAAATAGAGATATATTCTCAGGAAAAAGTATATACAAGAGAGAAACTATTAGTAGACAAGAACATAGGATTAGTGAACGCTTGTAATATTAAATAAAGGACAAACCACGATATGAGAGGAAATAGAGATATATTCTCAGGAAAAAGTATATACAATAGAGAGACTATTAGTAGACAAGAACATATGATTGGTGAATACAGAATAAAGATATAGTCCAACGATAGTATTGGCTTCCGTTATTACGGTAGCAAGTAAGGTGATCTAGTGCGATCTCAAGTCTCCAACGCTCTAATACTATTCCTATAAGAAGCTGCTCTTCACCTTCTAGTCTGCTTTATTCCTGCGTATGATACACAGAAGGCACAAGGCCTTGAAGTTTTTGGGGAGGGGAAGGGAGCGGTCATACTTTTCTATATAAACTAAGGAGACCTAGCTAGTCACATTCGCCGACCCATTCAACAATACAATATAAAGCCATTCGTCCATCGCCTTTTGCGCTGCAATCACCAAAATACCACATTTGCTCTATGAAGAAGTCCTACTTAAAATCCCGAGATTCATGAATGATTTTATTTACATGTATGATTTATTTACAATGAATGTGATGGGAATGGGAGAAAAACCCCGAAATATATACAAAAACAAAGGAAAAATCCCCCGTTTGGTTGCCCTCCCATCCCCCCGTCTATAAAATTGGAGGCCGACTGTTTTCCGGGGCGAAAGAACCGGAAACAAGTCGGACCTACCCTAGGTGGGGCAGGGATCCTAATCTACAGGGGTGAAAAGAAATAAGGGGTCGGGCGCGGTATGGGTTAACACAAGCAGGTGATATGATTTTTATACATATGAATGTTCAAGATCTTCAGTAAACGTGGACTGGGATACGGGTTGAGGTCGAAAAATAATGGGGATGGGGAAGATCTTGAGAACTAACGACTAGATGACGGGGACAATGATTCACAAAACATACTGCTAACTAGGGACCTGGGTACCAAAAGAAAAAGGGAACAGTTCTACTCACCAGGGGTGGGGTCCCTAAGGACCCGTACCGTAGACGCCATGAGCCGGCAGAGGAGGGAAGGATGACTCCAACGTTGCTCCCTTTCGCACGACCAGGCTCGCTGCATGCACCCACCTTTTGCTGAATGTTATGCGATCCAAGCGTTTTCTATCGCATCTGATTTTGACCCTCAGCTGATGCCGAAAATACAAAATCAGATCACGATGAGAAAAGTTTGCATCGTCATACAATCCCTTGTTTCGCGTCGTCCAAATCACCATTCTAGCTACAGCTAGGATCGCGAGAAACACCACACGCTTCTCACCCTGATACGGAGGAAGAACGTTGTCCACGACGTAACCAACGTCGAGCAGCACGAGCTGTTTGGGTTCGATGCGAGCCGTCCACTCGCCGACGTGATCCCAAAACGGGCGAACTCGCTCGCAGTAGGAGAAGGCGTGCTCAGCCGTTTCTTCCATGCCACTGCCGCAGCGAGCGCAATCGGGCATGTCTGCCAGGCCCGCTTTGTAGTTCAAGCCGACAAGGGGTAACGCATTTCGCACAAGTCGCCAGGTGAGCGAGAACTCGGAGTTGTTCAAGAAGCTCGATCCTGGCGCCCAATTCCAATGAGAGCGAATCTCCTCCGTCGTCCAGCCACGCCGCTCGCTGAGAGGATCAGAAGCGGAACCCACCACTAGCTCCCGATATAGTTCTTTTCGAGGCCGTGAAAGGTCACTGGACCCAAGAAGGTTACGAAGGGCCGTTCGGCACTCGCGGACAAACAGTGTTTCGCCCAAAGGCCTACGTCGACCTTCAGCCTTTGGGTCTGACTTTAGGCGAGGAAAAGTCCGACTCGCCTTCAGTCTCCACACTGCGTCCCCCGTCAACGCTCTGCCCAAGTATGCAAGTCTTTCAGCAAGCCAGTGGCTCTCCAGATCAGGCATACCTAGACCCCCGTTGCGTGTACGTTGGATACAGACCTGCCTACGGACCATCGGCCTTGCACCTCCCCAGAGCAATCTGGAAAGGGATCGATGCAGCGCCAACCGATTTACCTTAGGCAGAGGAAGTACAGCCAATCGGTAAAGGATCAAGGGGAAGACGTACACGGCGCACGCCTCCGCCCTGCCCTTTAAGGACAACCTCCTTGAAAGCTAGATTCCCACCTGAGCATTCACCTTGGCTTGTATTTCCGACCAATTTCGCTCCAGTTGGAGGCCGGGCCCGAACCACACCCCGAGGATGCGGACGGGTCCGTCACTCCAGCGGAACGGCCCCGGAAGAGTATTGCTACCCCTCCAAGCACCGAGCCGCAAACCTTCGCTTTTGTCAAAATTGACCTTGGCTCCTGCAATCCGCTCGTACTCGCTAACCGCCTTCTTCACAGCCTTTATATCCAGGCGGCGGGATACAAACACTGTGATATCATCGGCGAACGCGGAAACCCTTGCCGTAAGAGGGCCAGCAAAAGGGACACCGCGCAGGGCCGGATTTGTCGTCCTATCCCTAAGCCTACGGAGCAGGGGCTCCAAAGCTAGGACATAGAGAAGAGGAGACAACGGGCAGCCCTGCCGGACCGACCGCTCGACCGCGAACACCCTCGAACGCCTTCCGTTCACCTGCACCACTGCCTGAGGGTTGTGGTACATCATGCTAATCCATCTGCGGAACTCCGGTTTGAATCCGGCAGTCTCCAAAACAGTCGCCAAAAACCGATGGTCAACCCTATCGAAGGCCTTGGACTGATCTAAACTGATCAGCGCGGCCTCGGTGCCGTCTTCTATACCCTCTAGGACCTCGCGAATCAAGTGCAGGTTGTCCTGGATCGATCTTCCCTTCACAGCAAAGGTCTGCTCAGAGCCGATCAGATCGCTAATGACAAGCTGTAAACGATTCGCTAAGACCCGGGCCCAAATCTTTAACTCTGTGTTAAGCAGAGTTATGGGCCTGTAATCGTCTAAACCCTCCCAAACATGCCTGCCACCTTTCTTCAGCAATGTGATCACGCCCTTGGTAACGCTACCAGGGATGGCTCCCTGGGCGAACCAATGGTTGAACATATCCGTCAGAATAGGCACAAACATGTGCGACATCCTCAAGTACACTTCGTAGGGCAAACCATCTAGTCCCGGCGACTTGTTGAGGCCGACCTGCTTCAACGCGTCACGGACTTCGCATTCAGTAACCACACCCTCGCAGCTAGCCGCTTCAGCCACCCCAAGGCGGGGGAAGTCGGCAAGATAGCTACGAAACTCCCGGAGCGGGAGATCAGTACAGCGGGCAAAGCGATCCCGAAAGTGCGCCCGAAAGGCGTCACGAATCTCGCGAGCCGATCGCAGCAGTCGCCCATCCGGGGCCTTGACAGAACCGATATACCGATCGGGGAACCTTCGCACTTCTTCTTCACGCGCAGTCGCGTTCGTTTTCACAGCTTCGTTGAGAACTCTCTTTAACCTAGATCTAACTACGTATCAAGGTCCCCCCTAGCTAGTTCTACGTTTAGGGAATCCCCCCCAGCCACCGCCCGGGAAAGTCTATCGTCTATAGATTTCGCTTCCTTGGTCCTATCTAGGTTGAGCTGTCGACCGTACTTGGTAGCGAAATCTCTAATCCTATGTTTAAGAGATCCCCACCACCTATTGCCGGTAACCGCCCCCACTAACGCCCGCTGAATTAGGGATTCTAGCCGATCCCGGTAGTCCCGTATCTCCAGTAAGGAGGTATTGAACTTCCAGTAACCGGCCAGAATAGGCCTATTTGCTAACCGTAGACTGACTCTAACAAGTTTATGGTCAGTCCACGCTATCAAGTGGAACGTGGGACAACTAACAAATTAATGTCAGCTCGTCTCACTAACACTCTGTCCAAGTAGGAGCCTACTTTGGCAGAGGGCGAACTATCTAGCCACGTCCACATCTCCTGCCCTGGGTGATCCAGACGAAACCTGTCGACGAGGTCATGACGAGTCATGAGGCCGGCAAGGCTGCTTTCACACCTTCCCACACGCCTAGCTCCCCGCCAGACCTTATCTATCTTGGGATCAAGGATCGCATTCCAATCACCCATTAAAACTAGCCGCTTCGTATCGTCCAGGAACGGCGCCAACCGACGAAAAAAGGAAACCCTCTCCACAACGATATTGGGCGCATAAACCGCAACCAGACGAAACTTGAAACTTTTCCCGGCAACATCGGCCACAACCAGTCGGCCCCCGTCACCTGCAAAAACAACGTCAACATCAGCATCAAGGCTGCGTCCAACTAGCAAAGAAACCCCAACGCTGGTACGGCTGCCGTATGCTGAGAAAACGTTAAAATCGCTTTCCAGCACACGACAGTCGTCACCGCAAGTGAAATGGGTTTCCTGCACTGCAGCAACATCTACGCCGAGAGTTTTAAGTTCACCAAGCAAGCGCGTACACTTGCCCGGATCCCTCAATCCCCTCACATTCAAAGTAGCAAGGTTTAGAGCCATCAATCCCACTTACTTTACTCAGTGTCGACTACGTGCCGGAAATCCTTCAGGGTGAGGATGCCGACGGCCTGACGCAGTGATCCGGTGCCGAGCTCAGTACTTACTCGGTCGTCCCTGGTAATTCCACCGACATCCATAGGGTACCGCAACTTTAGGGACCTATAGAATAATGGGTGAACCAAAATCGGGACCCTGCCCGCACAGAAGGGGAGCATTTTTTTCAGCATTGGATTTTTAGTATCGACCAGCATTACATCCGCCCGGCTGGCTTCGTCAATGAAGTTCCAGAGTTCTTTAGTCCGATTGCCAGCCAAGCGGACGAATGTGGTCAATTTTGGTGCGTCTTTGAATAGATGTGGCTTAGTGATGTCTTTAGTGTCATTTTTTTGGAGTGAGCGTAATGGTTTTAATGATTGTTTTAGAGTGTGGTCTATGTGAGGATTTTCCATGATATCTTCGCAGAAGTAATATGAGTTTATAGTACGTCGGGCTTCCGTAGAGCGTGCTCTTGGTTTCTGGACAGTTGTTGTTGATGTTGACGGTGTTTGGGGAGAGGGTAAAAGTCTGGTTGCTGAATAGGATCGAGTAAGCATTTTGGGGGTTTTAATTGGTGAAAGAGAGGGGGGTAATGGTATTTCCGTTGGGATGATAGGGGTGGTTTTTGTTTTTTGTGGGAGAGGAATCAATTGTGCTGGTCTTTGTTGATTTGGGACTGGTGATTTTTCTGTTGTTTTGTCCCCCTTATGTTGAGGTATGGTGGGTGTTTGTGTGGGTTTTTTTGGATGTTTTTTCTCCCCTTCTTTGGTTGGTGAATCCTCACTGTCTCTCCTTCTTTTTAAATTCATGGACATATCCATGGGTTCAGTGGTTTGGTTGTCTTTTGTTGTAAATGATTGTTTTGCAGTTGTCGATTGTTTCGTATTTGTGGTCGTTGTGGTCGTTGGTTTCGTAGTTGTAGTCATAGTCGAAAGAGTTGTTGCATCTGTTGTTGCTGGTTTTTTAGGGGGAGTTTTTTTCCCTCCCTTTTTTCTGGTGACTTGCATCCACCCTTCCTCATTTTCTTTAGGGGTTTCTTGTTGGTTTTCTGTAGTTTCTGTTGGTATTATTGCTGCTATGACAGGTGAAGGAGTAGCAGTAGTAGTAGTAGTAGTCGTTGTTGTGGTGGTGATTGTTGGTTTTTGAGGGCAGTTTTTCGAAAAGTGGCCGATTTTATTGCAAGACCAACATAGCGGTTTCCTGCCCTCAACTATTACTGTCATGGTTTGATCGCGGTAACGTATTTTATGGGGAATTTTGTTAAACCCTCCCCTATCGAGGCACATAACGAATACGTAGTCACCGTACGCAGTTCCTCGTGTTGACGTTACTTGTGTGACTTGTTCCACGCCGCCGTATATACTTAGATAGGCGGCGAGGACGTCACCACTCAACTGCATTGATACATTGCATACGGTGACTCGTATTCTTCTTTTGCCTCGATATTCCGGTTGTAGCCGGAAGAAGCGTGTGGTGATGTTACCACCGGCAAGGCTTTTCGCTACTTCCTCTGAGGGTAGTAAGACATCCCAGGTAGCAAAACTTCTGCGGCAGAAGTACTTCCCTGGGATGTTTGCCGTTTTCAAAAGGTTTTCGAAAGTTTCTTTTTTAATCCCCGCTAGTCTCTTGGTCTTAATGTCTGTGACTACGAAGGACAGGGTCTTTGGCTCGACCGCCTCGACCAATTCGGGTATTGGGAGTATTTCCCAGTCTTTGAAATATTTTTCATATTTTTCGACCCTGTCTCTTGCGTAGTCACAAGGGGATTTTTTATTCACGCAATGTGAAGACCAAGAGACAGCCGTTTCTTTTTGTTTTTGGGCCGGTGGTATTGTACTTGCCGATGAAGAGAGGTCGAATGGAGCTTCTTCCGGCATTGGGGAGGGTTGCGTTTGGAATATGTCAGTCGGTGATTGTCTAATATCTTGTGATTTCATATTGTTGGGCTCCCCCATAGTTGTGAAAACACAACTAGAGGGAGATGAAACGCGTATGATGTTGTAAAAAATTCAAGCAAGACGATTTAAAATAAATGTAGAACGATGAATGTTTAGAAAAATGGCGGTCGTTTTAAAAAAGTTCAACAAAAAATCGAGTCGCATTTGACCCTCCTCACAAACAAAGAACAATAGTTTGAGGGGGGTCACAAAGCTTTAACAACGATAACAAAATTCAATAACAATAATTTTAACAAATTTTTTAACAATAAAGAACTTACTTTTTCGAAGTGAAAAAACTCAGACAAAAAATTTCACCTTCTTTTCTGCTTTATTCCTGCGTATGATACACAGAAGGCACAAGGCCTTGAAGTTTTGGGGAGGGGAAGGGAGCGGTCATACTTTTCTATATAAACTAAGGAGACCTAGCTAGTCACATTCGCCGACCCATTCAACAATACAATATAAAGCCATTCGTCCATCGCCTTTTGCGCTGCAATCACCAAAATACCACATTTGCTCTATGAAGAAGTCCTACTTAAAATCCCGAGATTCATGAATGATTTTATTTACATGTATGATTTATTTACAATGAATGTGATGGGAATGGGAGAAAAACCCCGAAATATATACAAAAACAAAGGAAAAATCCCCCGTTTGGTTGCCCTCCCATCCCCCCGTCTATAAAATTGGAGGCCGACTGTTTTCCGGGGCGAAAGAACCGGAAACAAGTCGGACCTACCCTAGGTGGGGCAGGGATCCTAATCTACAGGGGTGAAAAGAAATAAGGGGTCGGGCGCGGTATGGGTTAACACAAGCAGGTGATATGATTTTTATACATATGAATGTTCAAGATTTTCAATAAAAGGCGGGCTGGGATGCGGGTTCAGGTACAAAAATAATGGGGATGGGGAAGATCTTGAGAACTAACAACTAGATGACGGGGACAATGACTCACAACATACTGCTAACTAGGTACCTGGGTACCAAAAGAAAAAGGGAACAGTTCTACTCACCAGGGGTGGGGTCCCTAAGGACCCGTACCGTAGACGCCATGAGCCGGCAGAGGAGGGAAGGATGACTCCAACGTTGCTCCCTTTCGAACGACCAGGCTCGCTGCATTCACCCATCTTTTGCTGAATGTTATGCGATCCAAGCGTTTTCTATCGCATCTGATTTTGACCCTCAGCTGATGCCGAAAATACAAAATCAGATCACGATGAGAAAAGTTTGCATCGTCATACAATCCCTTGTTTCGCGTCGTCCAAATCACCATTCTAGCTACAGCTAGGATCGCGAGAAACACCACACGCTTCTCACCCTGATACGGAGGAAGAACGTTGTCCACGACGTAACCAACGTCGAGCAGCACGAGCTGTTTGGGTTCGATGCGAGTCGTCCACTCGCCGACGTGATCCCAAAACGGGCGAACTCGCTCGCAGTAGTAGAAGGCGTGCTCAGCCGTTTCTTCCAAGCCACTGCCGCAGCGAGCGCAATCGGGCATGTCTGCCAGGCCCGCTTTGTAGTTCAAGCCGACAAGGGGTAACGCATTTCGCACAAGTCGCCAGGTGAGCGAGAACTCGGAGTTGTTCAAGAAGCTCGATCCCGGCGCCCAATTCCAATGAGAGCGAATCTCCTCCGTTTCACCTTCTTTTCTGCCCTACTATTAGTAGCTACTTCTATATATGGCAGATGGACTAGTTCATTGTGTGGGAAAAGGTGGGTGATACCCAACAAAACGAGAAAAGAGGTAAGCATAAAAGATTCGTCAGGGAGAAACGAAAAAAGAGGTAAGCATAAAAGTCTTATTTTCTTTGATGGTTTTCTTGGCGAGATAAAGAAAAGTACCTCATTGGAGTTAGAGACCAAAGTCTATATTCATTTCAACGAACAGAAATTGAAAACTTATCTGTTCCACTTCACGAGTCAGGGCACAAACACAGGTTTTGACCATTCAAAGAACGAAGACAAAAAGAGAAAGAATTAAAGGTTTAATTTCTCTCATGATCAACGAACATGTGACGTGAAAATTCACGTTCCCAATCGAAGGAAAAACAACTATTTACGTCTCTCTAAAGGTACCACCTCTGTTGACAGGTTCATTGACTTGCACAATGAGCACTGCAAGAAGTGCAATAAGAAAGAGACAAGAAAAAAGTACACAGTTGTTTACAAGAAATTACACATGTAATGCAATAGGTTTTCTTCACAGATAGCGAAAGTGAAAGTAAAAACAAAAGGTCTTTCTGAAGGGAAAATAGTTCTCTAGCACATATACTGCTAAAAACTTAGGCCTGAAATTTTTTTAAAAAATCAATTTATGACAATAAATCTTTTGGCCATCTAACATGACTGTCAAACCTGGTCACCATTTGTTTTGTTACATTTGGTGCTATTGGTAATGGAAGAATTACTAGAGTCAGGTTGAGACATATGGCATCCAAAAAGACAGGTTTCAACCTGTCCACTGTAATGGTTTGTGTTGTATTTTTAATGCTCATCGTAAAAAAATTTGGGTGTCTCTTCAACATTTTGAAGAGTTCTTACACAATGTCAGTTTTTATGCGGAGTTTAACAGG
This sequence comes from Sepioteuthis lessoniana, assembly GCA_963585895.1. NCBI lineage: Eukaryota > Metazoa > Mollusca > Cephalopoda > Myopsida > Loliginidae > Sepioteuthis > Sepioteuthis lessoniana. The sequence continues at coordinate 105,719,467 of OY757909.1, read as the reverse complement.
TTTGAATTCAGTTTTCCTTCTCCAAAACCGGTTGCCATACTAAGGCTAAGTCTACCCTCGTATTTTACTCATTGCTAGAACCCGAATAGTTGGATACATACCTTTCGAAAGGGTATTAGTGCTGTGTGAAATGTAAACAGATTCGTCAAGGATTTGAACTCGGGTCGCCGTGTTTATTTCCTACGACGGTAACCATTACACCACAGGTGCTTCCATTACACCACAGGTTACAATTTGGACTTAACCAAATTACACACGAAAACATGGATGAATGTCAGTTGGAATTTAGGCAAATATATCGGCATTTGAGCCTGTGCTGAAGAAATGTATGCTAATTTCGATATTTTTATGGTACATTGATCTACATATGAAATCATGTCTAAAAGTATAATGTGAAAGTTGAAAAAAAGAATATCCAGGAAGTCTGAGTATGATAGCATAAACCATTTCAGTGGATGAATATTTCCTACCATCTTTAACTACAGTGTGGCGTTCCAGAAAGATTAAAGGGTGATGCTCCGCCACTTTGACTGATTCATCATTACACTTAAGTATACATCAGTATTCATCATTACATTACAGTATTCATCATTACATTACAGTATACAAGCAAGTCGTTCAACAAAGTCATTTGCCTTGAGATGATAAGCAGCAGTTTAAATTCTCTTACTCTTCAAAATTCTCATCGACTAGTTGAACAGATCCGACTCAAATTGCTGACCTCTGTCAAGGTAATTACAGCAGGGACTCCCAAACGAGATACCCAATCTAAAACAAAAGCTTTTGCTGTCATGGATACAGATATGTCCGATATGAGAAGAACCTTATACTTTCGGTAGAAGTGATCAGCACATTTCAATAGGTATGTGTGTCCCTCTTATGAGGGGAGTGATCCAGTGATGTCCTCATGCACTTCTGCAAATTGCACATCAGAAGATGGAATAAAAAATCCCAGCGGGATGAGTGGGTATGTCTTCCGTCTTTAGCCTTTTGACATAGCACACAAGTTTTTGACCGCTGTCTAACATCAGTCTTCATACATTGCCAAACAAATCTATCGATGACTAGCCGTATTGAAGCATTATCAGCTAAATGAGACTAAGTAAGTTGGCGATCGCAGTCGAGGGTGACCAGGAAGCTCCCTTTTCAATAACTACTACACCGATGTGTAGGGGAGGGCGCTACTCCTTTCCCAGGATTGCTCCACTTTACCTTTGATACGTACCTTATATTGCTGAGTGTTAAGCAAGGAGGTATCAGTTACCATTTTTAAAGTCTTTGGTGTGACTTGACCTGGGATTGAACCCCGGTCTCTCGGAACACTGGCAAACACTCTACCCACTAGGCCAATAACAATATCCTTTTCGATGCTTCTGGCACTAAGGGACGTTATTGTTCGATGATGATGTCGCATACAGTTTCCAAATCCGTTTTCGGGGCACGTATTTTCGGAAATACCAAGAATGTTGGGTGGTTTCGTAGAAGCTACGTTGCTTGCTGATCCTTTTTTCTGTTCTTTCGCAAATTATTCCAAACACGGGTCTATCAAAAGAGCATTGATGTTACGAGACATTGTGTTTGCAGGTAAGTTGTAGGTTCCTTTCACGAAACGGATATCTGAAGTTATTTACAGCAAATAATCTAAATGACTAGTTTTACAACTGGAATACCAGTCAGAATGTGATTGGAAGGCTCCGAAGAACTTGTGTTTTGTCAATATATAGAAAATCCGCCCTTCTGAAAAATATCGAAAGTAGTGGACAGCTGCGAGATCACATTCAAAGGTACTGAACCTAGTTTCCGCTGATGTCATTTTCTTGAAGAAGAAGGAAATTGGTCTCCAATGGTTATCGGCCTTATGCTGCCGGACAGCACCGACGCCTATAGGAGCAGCGTCAATGGTCAAACACAGCTCATGGGCTGGAACAATACGTGATCCTTCAATTGCTTGTGACTAAAAAAATAATTCAGTCAAAAGCTGCCAGGGTAGAGTTAGACAGAATTATGTCAAAATCGTTGATATTAGTTAAAATGTCTGTCAAAGGTTTTACAACTTTGTGCAATTCGGAAGAAACCTTAGAAAAAATTCCCCATCCCAAGTAACCGTCGTATAATGTCTGGTACAGGAAAGTTGAAAATGGAAACTATTTTAGAAAGGGAAGGAGAAATTCCGGTTGAATCAATATGATGACCAATGAAAATTACTTCATATTTTCAAAATTCACAATTTACTTGATTGATAACAAACTCAAAATTTGAATTCTGCTCAAAAACGAGCTGTATATGTTTGATATGTTCCTCCATAAAGGAACTGGTTAGCTTCTAAAGTTTCCTCGATAAGAAATTTCGATGGGGTCTACTGATATGAAATGGATGTCCTCCAAATGAGTTCATCCCTTAACCTATGGTAAGGTTCTTCTTCAGGTGAGGAAATTATCCCTTTCTTCCTGAAATTCTTCACTGGATATCGGTGAAACAGTCAAAATAAATTTTGCTTTTTGAGAGGTAATTCCTCTGAACTCACATTCAGGGACGACTTTAACAAACAGCGGAATAAAATCTGTTTTGATATACGTTGGTCGTAAGCCATAGTAGTATGACAACCACTTAGAGAAGTAAAAGGTATTCTGACTACGATCAGAATTAGTTTTCACCACGGTATTATAAATGTGTGTAAATTATTGTATTAAGAAAATGTACTTAAATCTATAGTTATTAAGAAATGTTTTCTTTATGAGATAGGAACATTTCCGAGAAAGCATAATTTTCGTTAGGAATAATTGGAACTAGTTAAATGTGTGTTAGATTTTATTATTAGAGTCTTCGTGATGTAGCGGTTAACGTGCTCGGCTGTGACATGAAAGTAAGCGAGTTCGAACTCCAGTCACACTATCACGTTCACTTTCGGACTGATACCCTTGGAAAGGGTATAAACCCCTTCATCTCCCTACAAATATAGATTAAATTGCACCAATAATGTTCTTCAACAAGGATGGCTTTGGCATTAAATAACCCTCGAAGGTTGATACATAATTAAAAGCAAAGCAAAAAAAACTACTTCAGCACAACCTTTGGATAAAACAGAAATTTTAAAAGTCTTCCAAATTTGGTTCAATTTTCGTGACATTGCAGTCATGGAAATGCAAATATCAGAACGAGGCTTTTGCATTCAGTGCTCAGCAGTCGTTGATGTTCGTTAAAGATCGTCAAATGGATTCCGGTACTTATACTTATATTTGATTTCAATCAAATAAACCATTTTAAGCAAAAGGGATGCTTTGAAGCAAATGCTCTGGATTAAATGCTTTCGTTAAAAGCATTGAAATTAGAAAATAGCGAACGGAAATAATTACTCCATTAATACGTTAACAACATTTTGAATGCTTCTGGCAAGTTTGTCTTTTAATCCGAAAAAGAATTGTGAAGAAGAAGAAGAAAAATTAAAAATGTAATCAAGTGAGTTTTCAAGAAATCAATTTAGAAAAAAGAGAAAAAGGATTTAAAAGTCCTTGACAATGTTTGCTTAAAGGGTGAGTTAAATGAAAACATTAGATAACCCATTTTCTAAATATATGTTCTATGGTTACTTTGTATTGTTGGAAGATGTAACTTGTTCAACGGTAAAACAAAATACAGAACAAACGGAAGAAAAGAGTTTAGTACATCTCATCTCACAAATGGTTGTTAAACTGAATCAATGAAGGTTATATAAACCAGTTTAGTATTAAATCCAGAAAAGGTAGTTTCAAATAGGTAAATTCAAATAATAAATCCAACATCGATAAAATATTTTTCCTTGGAGGAGTTATCATTTTGAATTGTAAAATAATTAGTGATTTCAATTAATTATTTTAGTAATCAATTCATTTTTTAGTTAAATTTAGAATTTAAAGACGAATGACAAAATTTCATTTATGATTTAAGTCAAAGCTGGTAGGGGCATTTGTTTTAGATAGGGATGTCAAATCTATATATCTATCTCACACACACATTCACACACAGCATCCTTTCCAATCGGCCATCGCTCCTTGTAGATCCTCTAGATGGTATCCAGTGTTCACACAGAGTTTATGAATAAGTACTTTTTGCGACTAGACCAACACTAGTGTGTCCATATGTAGAAGTCCATTGGAGAATGTTATTTATGAGTTCGTCCTTACTTCACCAGCAGCACCCACCAAGTCTTATTCAGATGATTTGTGAGATGGGAGATAAGTGGCCGTACGACAGCTTTTTTGTAGGGTGCTACTTTCTTGCGTAGTACCCATTTAGCTTTTTTCCAAACGTTTCATTAAATTCCAGGTGATGTATCCATACAGCTTGGAAGAAATCCAGTTTTATTTTATCAGAAGAATCAGATTTACATACGATCGATAACCTGCCATGCTTTGCCCAGTGGTGTCACCATAAAAAGTTGATATGCCGTTAAATAAACTTGTTCATTTCTTTATTCTGAAGTCTTCGTTGTTTTTGCTTTGTTTTGTTTTTATACGAAATTATTTGTCATTTTTTATTTTTTAAAGATGCCACATTTCCACAAAGTACTTCTGTATTATGTTTATTTTATTTCTTTTTTTTTTCTTTTTTTTTTTTCTTTTTTCTTCTTTTTCAAATTTATTACAACAGAGTAATGTTGTGTTTATATTCTATGTTTCTCTACGGCATTTTGTGGTTATCATATTTTTACTTTCTCTTTGATTCAATTTCTTCTTTTGGACCAATATTTTTTACTTTTACCTGGTATATAATCTTTTTTTTTCTTTTTGCAATAATTCCACAGTGAACATATTTCTTTGGTTGCACACTTACAAGTTTTATCATGGGTTTTTTTGTTTGTTTTTGTTTTGTTTTTTGTTTGGATTTTTTTTTTTTTGTACTCGGTGTGTGTGTGTGTGTGTGTGTGTGTGTGTGTGTGTGTGTGTGTGTGTGTGTGTGTGTGTGTGTGTTGTTTATTACTCTATCATTTTGTCCTTAATATTTTGTTCCACATTTATTTTCTGTACAGATAAAACTAATTTTTTATTGTTTATCTATCGAATATCTTGCGGTTTCTTTGGTTCGAGGGAATTGTTTCTCTATTAATTATAGAAATATGTTTCTATGATAACTTTGTAGAATTTGTTTTACATTGTTATTACATAAAAAGGATTAAACTATATTATCATTTATTTTATTTTCATTTTTCTTTGGGTTTCTCTTTTCTGCATTTTGAATGTAAGTTAGTTTAATGTTAAATGAAAAAGAACAGAATCGAAAAAATAGACGCGAATAATCGACAAACCAAAAACGAATTCTGACAAAGACTGACAGAATGAGTACAAATAAAGGCGAAATTTTCAGTGCGTCAGCCGAAAAAAAAACGTCCATTTTAAAAAGGCAACAGTAAGAAACAGCTGTAATGGACTAAATTAAAAAGATCGCCAAATTGTCATAGATTATTATCTTACTCTTTACGATTTTTTATATTTGTAATAACTGGTGAAGACTGAGGGACAGTATGTCTCCTCAGATCTCCAAAACTGTTCAAAGTATTCTCTTATATATCAGCGGTACGGTAGTCTTGATTGTCTCAATTCTTTCTCTGATATCCAATTTCTCAAGATTGTTTTCATGTTTTGTGGAACTATTACGAGTGCTCCAACTAACATTGGAAACTTTGCTACCATAAGTTCTTCAGTTCTCTCGTAAGGTCCAGGTATTTATGAAATGTTTCGCTTTTACTCTCAGGTTTGCTGAAAAGGCAAAATCCACAAGTTGTTAATTTTTTTCTTTTTGTTTATAAAGAGTAAGTCTGAACTTCTCGCCTGGATTGGGTGATCTGTTCGTATTTCAAAGCAACCGAAAATCTTATCCTTTTTTATTTCCGAGGACAGATTCTGGTTTCCACAAATACTATTTCAGAATAGTCAAACTTCAGTCTCTTGCACAACTCCCCATGGATCACCTTCGGTATCCATTCATATCAGCTACTGAGTTACTTTTGTGCTAGTTTGCTACATTCGATTTTATTATCATTTTTCTCCTTTAAATGTTTTTCACACCAGCATTAGCTGATGGTTTCTCACCGGAGTTTGAGTGACAGCAAGTCTCCACAAGTCTCCTGGACTCTTCTCAGTATTCTGGCCAATCTTAATGATAGTGTAGTCGGGATGGTCTCTATTTGTCTTCTTATTTCCAAGTCATTGATCAATCTTTTGGCGATTGTTTTAAGTGTGCGAATTACAATTGGTGTCACCGTTACCTTCATGCTCAATAGTTTATTTTCCGGTTCTCAAGCAAGGTATTGGTTCTTATCTCTCTTTTCGCTTTCTTAAAATTTTACTCGGTGGTCAATCGGGACGTCAAAGTCCACTATTCGGCAGGTTCACTTTTATTTTTTTGTTGACTATCTCTAGGTCTGGTCGTCTGACCAAGGTTAGGGGATCTGTTTGTATCTCAAACTCTCAGAGAAGTCATTATTATTATTATTATTATTTGTTTTGCGTGTTTTCACACCAGTATTTACTGGCAGCTTTCTTCTTAGTAGTGCGTGATTCCTCTTTATATTCAAGCTGATCTCAACAGTGCTATGTTCTGGACGTTCCTAATCCTTCCTAAGGTCTCCAGCTCTCTAGGACTCTTCTCAGTATCCTGGCTGATCTCACAAACGCCGTAGTTTGCATGGTCTCAATTCGTCCTCTGATTTCCAACTCTTCCAATGAACTTTCCAAGCTACTGGGGACCGTTCCAAGCATACTAACTACAATTGGTATCCCTGTCACCTTCATGTTCGGGTTCAGTCGGCTGAGGCTGTAGAATATACCGACTGTATCTCTGCAGAGGGGTAAGACTCCCCCAATGAGTGTCCTGGATATGACACTAAACAATCTGATGGTATGGTTCCAGTAATGCTGGAGCTTTATGGAATGAGGAGTACCCCTTCATTGCCATCGCTCCCAGGTCCACTCTGGCCCAGAGTGGTAAGACCTGAAAGGGTCTTATCTATGGGTCAATTAGAACTAGACTGTAATTAAGCTAAACTGAATTGTTTGAAATCCACTGTTTTTACTTATTCTAAACTGTATTGTTTGAAATAGAACTCTTTTTGACATTTAACAGCGTGCAAACAAAACTGTACTTATACTAAACTGATCGTTTGAAAGTTTTATCAAAATGACTTAATTCAGCGTTAAATGACCCGAAAGGGGTTCATACGCCGTAAAACAAACCAACCAACCAACCCTTATGTTCAACTGCTTTTTTAGTTCTTTGGTAGGATCAAAGAATCAGTCTTTTTTTTTTTTCTTTCTTTTATTTTCACTCTATGATCCACCGGAACAGAAAATCATCTATTTTTTTTTCTTGTTAATCAGTAAAAAGTCTGATTTTCTTGCCGAAATTTGGTGATCAGTTCTATTCTCAAGATCTCTGAGAATTTTCTCTCTGACAGATCATGCATATACTATTTGGTAGTATGGTAAAATTTAAATTTCTTGCACAATTCCCACTGGATTTCCTTTGCCACCCAAACATGCCTCATCTTATACTTCTATTACACTAGTTTGCAATCTTCACTCATGGGATTAATCGTTTCGCTTTTGTCATCACACAATGTATAGTTATTCTGTTGAGCATTATTGATTTTGACTTTAATGTAACTGGTCTTTATGGTAGGTTGGTTGGTTATTCGGGTTTTATGACATATCAACCTTTGTAGGTTATTTTATGCCAAATCCATTTTTATACAAATGAATAGTTCTATTTCAAACAATTCAATTTAGCATGAGTACACAGTTTAAGTGTCCAAAACATTTCTATTTCAAACTATTCTGTTTAGTCAAACAGTTCTAATTCAACTAATTCAGTTTAGTATCAGTATGGATTTTGTTTACACACAGTTAAATGTCAAAACAGTTCTATTTCAAACAATTTAGTTAGGCGTAACTTTAGTTTCAATGTCAAAAACAGTTCTATTTCAAACAGTTCAGTTTAGCATAAGTACGTAGTTTAAATATCAAAACAGTTCTATTTCAAGTAATTCTGTTTAGAATAAGTACGCATTTTAGTTGTATTTGACCCATTGATAGGATCCTATCTGGTGCTACCAATCCGAACCAGAGTGAACATGGGAGCGATTGCAATGAAAGGGTGCTCTGCATTCCCAAAAGCTCCAGCAATACTGGAACCTCACCATCAGATAGTTTAATATCATACCTAGGACACTCGTTGGGGGTCGGGGGTCTTACCCCTTTGCAAAGGTTCCGTCGGTGTATTCTACAATCCCAGTCGACTGGGCAAGTCCTTATGGTGTTTTTGTGGTGCTATTAGAAAAGATTCAGTTTCTCTCTTAAGGTTTCTCTTTCTTAGTCATGTCTGGGTCTTCTCGTATGAGATTTTTCTAATTTGAAAAATTCATACAGTTGTTTTTCTTCCCATTTCTGTTTCCTAGTTTTATTCTTCTATTTTCCAAATGTTGTCAGTGCTGTTACAGGCCACTGTAATTAGTATTTCTTTGCTCTTTTAATGTAGTTTTCTTGTCGGTGTACTGATGTATTTATGTAGTAATCAATGCTGGCAAGTCTTCTTTCTCCTTCTTTTCTTGACAGATGTAGTCTGTCACAGTTATCTCTCGGATGTAAGGCCTAGCGCATCATCATCAATTTCCTTGTCCTTTGGTCCATTTGTCTGAGTTCCTTCCTCGTCTATTTTATGAATGGTTCTGAGTATATTACAATAGATACCACTCAGGAGTTTATGTCTTTGAAGAAATTTCTGCTGTAGAGTCTGGTTTCGAGATACTTTCTCGTTCGTTTGAAGAACTCTTTTCTTATTCTTTCTTTTATCTTCACTCGTGTAATGGTGTCTGCTTCAATATCCCCAAGTACTTGTAATTTTCCTTTTTTCCAAGCGTCATGATACTTTCTTGACAGGGTAGTTTTATTCCTTTAGTTATTTGTCTTTTTCCACTTTTCATTATGAGCATAGCATACTTTTCCCATCCAAATCCCATTCCTCTATCCTGTCTGTATATTTTTATTGAGTGTATCAAAGTCTCCAATTCTTTTTTTTATTTTTTGCAAAGAGCTTGATGTCATCCATGTACATAACGTGATAAATCTTTTCTGACGATTTAAGAAGTTTTTAGTCCCCATTGCGTTTCCCAAGTATGTCATTTAGTGGCATCATTGTGATTACAAATAGTAATGGCGAAAGCGTCTCTCCCTGGAAGATGCCTCTCTGGATTTTCACCTCTGCTAAAGTTTGTCTTCCTGCTGTCAATTCCACTTCCCAGTTTTCCATGGCTTCCGTGATGAATTTAATGACTTTGTCGGATATCTTGCACATTTTCAGACAATCTACTATCCAGGGTTGCAGAACCATATCGTAAGTCTTTTTGTAATCGATCTACCGCCAGGCTTTTCTCTTTGGGGATGCGCTGATCAATGTTCAGTAAGTCACCTGTTCCTCTTGCTCTCTTGTGGTATCCTTTTTTTCTTTGACTGCGGTATACAGTGGTTAGGACTTTCCACATCACAGGTAGACACGTTATCGGGCTATAGTTGCATGAGATGATCCGTTTGTATCTCAAAATCCCAAAGAATTTTGTGCGTGTCTTTTTCTAGTACGGATTCTGAGTAGAATCCGTATTCCCAGTAGATTACATTCCCAACCCAGTCGTGTCTAGTCTTATACATATTTACCAACCCCTCCGCTCGAGAAGGATATGACACAAGGTCAGTTTTTAAGCGGAGTTTAACAGGTTTGAATTCAGAGTTTTCCTTCTCCTAGACTAGTTGCCTCACCAAGGCTGAAGAACCTAGTCTGCCCTACTATTTACCCATAGCTGGAGGGAGAATAATTGGATTCATACCTTTCCCAAGGGTATTAGTGCTATGTGAAATGCAACCAGTCTCGTCCAGGATTTGAACTCGTGTCGCCGGGTCAATTTCCTACGACGATAACCATTACACTACGGGCACCTCTCATAAGTCTTATAAGAGCACAAAGAGATTATTATTATTATTATTATTGTTGTTGTTGTTCACTCCTTGAGAGTTTTTCACATCAGTGTTTTCTGATGGTCTTTCACTGGAGTTTGAGTGACAGCAAGTCTCCTCAAGTCTCCAGGACTCTTCTCAGTATTCTGGTTGTTGTCAACAATGCGGTAGTTTGGATGCTCTCTACTCGCCCTCCAACTTCCAAGTCCTCCAGTCCCTTGGATAGCCCTTTAGTTACTGTACCGAATGCACCAATCATGATTGGTGTAATCATAACTTTCATGTTCCATAGTTTTTTTTTAATTCCCTAGCAAAGTCGAGGTACTTATCTTTCTTTTTACTTTCTTTCAGTTTTGTTTAGACCAGTTTCTACAAATGGTTTTTCACTGATGGCTGAATGACAGCAAGTCGCCTCAGATATCCAGGACTCTTCGAATTATTCTAACTGATTTTAACAGTGCTGCGTTCTGGATGGTCTTGATTCTTCCTTTGATCTTAAGTTCACCTTTACTCTTTTCCATTCCAACCGGCCAGCTATAACCGATATCACCGTTACCTTCATGCTCCACAGCTTTTTTTATCTCTCAGACAAGATCTTGACAATCGTCTATCTTTTCGCTTTCTTTCATTTTCATTCTGTGGTCTGCTAGTAAGGCAAAATCCTCTAGATGTCGAGTTCTGTTTTTTCTTCTTAATTAACTCTAGGTGTAGTCTTCTGGCTAGGACTGGGTGATAAATTGTTTTATCTCTATCACTATATAAACTACACTTGTTATTATCAATTTTTGCCTTATTATACGAGTTTTTCACACGGGCCTTTGCTGGTGGTTTTTCACTTGACTCTAAGTGACAGCAAGTGATACTTCAAAATATTCTTGCCAATTTTAAGAATACTGAGGTCTGGATGGTCTCGATTCTACCTCTGATTGCCTGTTCCTCCAGTCTTTTTCAGACCTTTGAGAACCGTTCCAAGTACCCCAACTACAATCAGTATCACCGTCACCTTCATATTCCACAGTTTGTTTTTGTTTTTTCTCTGGTAAGGTCCAGTTATTAGTCTTTCTTTTTGCCTTCTCTCTGTGGTCAGCCGGAACAGCAAAATCCACTTAACAAGCTCTTTTTTTCTAATTAATCAACACTGTGTTTGTCTTGATTTATCTTCGCAATCTTCAATGCTGGAGTATCCGCTTCCTTCTTCCTTTCTTGATATATACAGTCTCTCTATGTCATCTCTCAGATGTAAAGCCTTGTGCATAATCATCAGTACATTTCTTGTCCATTTTAGGAATGGTCCAGAGTATCTTTCAAAGGGAGCTATCCTGTTGTTTCTTCCTTACATTAGATTTCTGCTGTAGAGCTTAGTTTCCAGGAGTTTGCTCGTTCTTCTGAGGTACCATTTCCAAATTTTTTATTTCATTTTTGTTTAATGGTGCCCGCTTCTACCATTTCCAAGTGCTTGTAATTTTGTAATAATAATAATAATAACAATTATTATTATTATTCACTCATTAGAGCTTTTCACATCAGCTTTAGCCGATGGTTTTTCACTGGAGTCTGAGTTACAGCAAGTCTCCTCAAGTCTCCAGGACTCTTCTTAGTATTCTGGCCGTTCTCAACAATGCTGTCGTTTGGACGATTTCCACTCGTCCGCCAACTTCCAAGTCCTCTAGTCCCTTTAGCAATCCTTCAGTTACAATTCCAAACGCACCAATTACAATTGGTATAATTGTCACCTGCATGTTCCACAGTTTTTTCAATTCCTGGCAAGGTCGAGGTACTTATCCCTGTTTTCATATTCTTTCAGTTTTATTCTGTGGTCAGCCGGGACAGCAAAGTCGACTATTTTGCAAGTTCTCTTCTTTTTTTTTATTGATTATTATTAAATTTGGTCTTCTGGCCTGGATTAGGTGATCCGTTTGTATTTTAAAGTCCCATAGGAGTTTATGCGAGGCATTTTCTAGGACAGGTGCTGGGTTGTGCATATACCATTTGTTAGTATGGTCGAATTTAAGTTTCTTACACATTTCCCAATGCCGACCCAGCCGTGTCTCGCCTTATACTCCCTCTGTGCTAATTTGCTGCATTCGCTTATTATATGATTGATGTTTTCATCTCTCTCACTACATAGCCTGCATTTGCTATTTTATTGAGTCTTATCTATTCTCGCTTTGATATGATTGGTTTTTATGGTGCTGTCTTGTGCTGCTATTAGGAGAGATTCAGTTTCTCTCTTAAAGTTTCCTTTTCTTAGCCATGTCCAAGTTTTGTCGTGTGAGATATTGTATATTTTAGTCGTTTAAACCGTCCATAGGGTTGTTTTCCTTTCCATCTTTGTTTCCTAGTTATTGTCATTCTGTTGTTCATCGTGTTCTCAGTTTCGTTTCTGGTGACTGTAATGAGTCCCCCTTCGTGTTTTTGTATATAGTCTTTGAGTCGTTGTATGGATGCGTCAACACCGTCTTCAATGCAAGTAAGTCCTCTTCCTCCCTCTTTTCTTGAAACATATAGTCTGTCAACGTCGTCTCTGGGATGTAATGCCTTATGCATTGTCATTAGTTTTCTTGTTCTTTGGTTCATTTGTTTAAGTTCGTCTCTGGTGCACTTGAGAAAGGGTCCGGAATATCTAACGAGAGGTACAGCCCAGGTATTTATTCCTTTGATAAGATTTCTGCTTTTGAGTTTTGTCTCGAGTGGTTTTCTAGTTCTCCTGAGATATTCTTTCTGAATTTTTTCTTTCGTTTACGCTTGTTTGATGGTGTCAGCCTCCAAGATGCCCAAATATTTGTAGGTTTCGTTTTCTGCGAGCGTTTTTATCTTATCCTTGTTTGGTAGTTCCATTCCATCAGTTAGCTGCTGTTTGCCACTTTTCATTACAAGCATTGCACACTTTTCTATGCCAAATTCCATTCCTATGTCCCGACTGTATATTCTAACTGTGTGTATTAGGGTTTCCAGTTCTTTTTCATCTTTTGCAAAAAGTTTGATGTCGTCCATGTATATTAAATGATTAACTTTTTCCTGTGATATTCTGAGTTTGTATTCGGCTGTGCATTTTCTGAGTATGTGGTTTAGTGGCATCATGGCAATTATGAATAGTAAGGGTGATAGAGTATCTCCTTGGAAAATTCCTCTTTGGATCTTTGCTTCAGCTAATCTTCTTCCTCCTGTTGTCAGTTCGACTCTCCAGGTTTTCATAGTTTTGTCGATGAAGTTTATGACATCGTCTGATATTTTGTACATTTTAAGGCTGTTTATTATCCTGCTATGCGGAACCATATCATATGCCTTCTTGTAGTCAATCCAGGCCATAGCTAGATTTTTCCGTCTGGTTTTGCTCTCATCTAGGATGTGTTGATCTATGTAGAGTAGTTCTGATGTGCCTCTGGATCCTTTGCAGCCTCCTTTCTGTTCGTCAGGGAACAATCCGAAGCTTGTTAGAGAGCAGTAAATCTCTTCCATAATTTGTGCTGTTAATATTTTCCACATCATTGGAAGGCAAGTTATGGGTCTGTAATTGTTTGGGGCGGTTCCTTTTTTGGGGTTCTTTTGTATCAATGTGGTCCTTCAGTTAGTCATCCACTCGGGTACGTGTGCTGTTTGTAGGCATTTATTCATTTCTAATGCTAGTCTGTCGTGAATTGAGATGAACTTCTTGAACCAGAAAGCATGTATTCCATCATGGCCTGGCGTTTTCCAGTTTGATACCTTTTCACGTGTCGTTTTGAGTAAATCAGTGTGTATTTCAGCTTTCGGGCTTTCTTCGAGTTGTTCTAGTTCTCTTGTGATATGGTTTATTCATTCAGCCTTTTCGTTATGTTGTTTTGGTTGCCATATCGTTCGGATTCTTTTGCATTCGGCTGTTGGTATGTTTTATTGTCATCTCCTCCCAATTGTTGATAGAATTTTCTTTCATTGTTTTGGAATGTCCTATTTTGTCTGTATTGTTTTACCCTTTGTCGATATCTTTTTAACCTTCCTTCTTTTGCTAGTACTTTCTGGTATATTTCCTCAAGTTGTATCGTAAGTTTTTCCTGTGTTGTCTTTTCTTTCCTGTTTCTATTTATTTCGGCGTTTTTCTTTTGTTTTATCACTTTCAGTTGTTTTCATAGGTTTTCTGTCTGAGTTTCTAGTCGAAATTCCCATCCTGGTTTTGACTTTTCTTTCGTGTTTTTTGTGGGGATCCCAATTTTCTCGCAAACTAATTTCGCTCCAGCATAAATTAGTTCTATTATTATTATTATTATTATTATTATTATTATTATTATTATTATTATATCAGCTCTATTTTAAACACTGTCTGGTCTAAATAAAACACAAAAAGGAACGCTTCTGGTAGTGTAATGGTTTGCAAGCTAGACGAGCAAACCTTCTCGGTGAATTTGATTCTCAATGGGTGCCTCATTCATACAGCCTTGCTCCACATCTAAGCAAAAAGCTTTGTAAATTACTAAATAATACACAAAAAAGGAACTACACACACACACACACACACACACACACACACACACACACATATTTATATATATATATATAGTTAATTTAAGTCTGTCTTGTTTGTACCACCCAAGCAATTACAGAAGCGAAATTATGAATCAGCCGATATGTTAAAACACTGGAAAGGAAACCAACAAAAAGGTTTTGATTCTGGTTGAATTATTATTTTTTTTATGTAAACTATTCTTGAAAAGATATTGACGTAAACCCTTTCTATCCTTATTCTGTAAGAGGTGTCTTAATGAAATTTTGTTTCTAACACTGAAAAATCCAGGCTATTCTGCCCAACTCTTCTTTCATAAAAGAAAAAAAGTAGAAGGTATAACACAAATCCCATTGGAGACTTCTGTTGACGAAACTGGCATCAATTATTTTGATATTATCTGTTTATTGAAAAGGAAAATTCCATTCGGGAATTCTTTTTTAAAGTGAAATTGTATGTATACGGCTTTCTACCTTGAACATCAAATAATAAAGTATGAACGAAATTAGATTTATTTTTCTTAAATAAATTTTCATCTTGATTTCTTGTTTTTGTCAATATTTGAATGAATTCAATGTTTATGTTTCATCAAAATATCTTCAACCGATGTTAATATTTTCCCAACGCGATGATTTATATATCTGTATTAATACGTGTGAAATGTTTGTCAGTCCACTACTTGGAAAAACTAGATTAGATTATTTAAATTAGTGGTATGATTTTTTTCCAAGACATGTAGAAGAAAATATAATGGAATTACCCAATATAGAGAAGGAAAATATTGGAATAATCTTGTAATTTTCATTCCTAAAACAGATACCAGCAAAAGTCTAGATATGCAAATCGGTCAGATGATTAAAATTCAGTTCTTGCTGACCTTTAATCAGCGGTTAAGCATGACTGACTAATTGAAAGAAAAAAATGGCCCATCAAAAGAATTGTCCATTGAAATAATAGAAAGGATCGTAAAAATCTTCATTGTGGCGAGACACGTTGCACGTTTGAGCAGGGATCGAAACCTTCCAAACTTTATATTAGTCCGATAACTTAACATTCAACCAATTCAAATTGGGAATTTAACTTTTTTTTTATCAACATCCCTTTGTTTACATTTTACGCAATATATATATATATATATAATATTTTGTTGACTCTTCTGGAGATTTTATATATATATATATATATATATATATATATATATATATATATATATATAGGTATTATTTGGTCCAGTTCAACCGGAGTTGGGAGTAATTCCATCAGGACAAGAAAACAGGATGGAAACAAATTTATAATCTTAATGTGAGCGGTTTGTGTTTTTACTTAATGAAATACACACACACACACACACACACGCACGCACACACACATATATATATATATGTGTATGGGTGTGTGTGTGTGTGAGTGTATACATATATATATATATATATATATATGAAATTAATTATATACATATAAATCATGTTATATATATATATATATATATATATATATATATATATATATATATATATATATATATATAATTGATAGTATATATAATTGATTCTATTTCTGCCATTCATTTTCTAAGGCCAAAATGAATTCACGAGGGGAAGTCTCCGTGGCATGGTGCCAACGTGCTGAACAACGAAATCGTAGTAAGCGAGTTCGAACTCACTCTATCTCGTTCACTTTCGGATTAATACCATTCGGAAAGGTATGAACCCCCTCATCTTCAGCTGTGTTTTAGTACCACTGCTGTTTTTCTACAAGAATGGTTTTGGCATAAAATAACCCTTGATGATTGTTATGCCATTAAACAAAGAAACCGAAACAAACCATAAATTCTCAAAAAAATGTCTGTCTGCTTTATTTTACTGTATATAGCCTTTTTTTTTCAAAAAAACTTCTGCGGCATTAGATTTTTGTCACCAGATTTATCTTAAATCAGAAACTAACAATATATACCAATAAAAAAAAACTCATGAATTTCTACAAAAATAATTAACATTTAGTGTATGCTATATATAGACTTTAAGCTAAAAAATAGATTTTTTTGCTTTAAAAATTTCTTGTAAGAAATTTGAAAAAAGATATATCAATTTAACTCCCAAATATTTTTTACATGATAAAAAAAGTTTTTTAGCTTTTTACAATAGATATATTTTTCGATCTTTTTATCTAATTTCTTCATTTTTTTTTATCTATTTATTTATTGATTTTTTTTTCATATCTGCAATAGAATGGATGTGTAATAATTTGTCATGTATCATTCAATTGTTTTACTTTTTCTTTTTTCTTTTTCTTTTTTCTTTTTCTTTTTTCTCTACGACTGCGACGCTGTTATTATAAATACAAGCAAAAAGGCAATTACATGTTTCATATACTTTAATGGTACTGACAATGGCAGACTTTGAAAAAATTGAATCGGATGGTTTTTGTACGTTTTATTCGTTTGGGGGTAATTTAGACGAAAACTCGCGAGCCAATCAACAACGGAGCGTCGGTTGATATGTTTATAAGCCAAAGATAGTTGTAGTTTTTATGTATTTATTGATAACTTCAGACAAACAATTATTTGTATAGCTCAAACGTTCTTTTGAGTCCTACTCTTGGTAGATAGCCGGGAAAAATTATTTAAACTAAGTGATATCTCTTTTATAACTGTACTGCAACTGTAGGGATTGAATAATAAATTTTTAAAAATAACAATAGCATAAAAAATAGAAATAGAATATAAACAAAATAAAATAAATAAATACAAAAAATAACAATCACACAGGAAGCCTCTGACAGGAAGAACAATCTACGCATACCTGAAAAATTGGCTTCCGGGCTCAAAAAAACCTTTCTTTGATTGCGATAGACACCTCGACCGGGAAGACAGTTATTTTACTGGTTCGGGAAAAACATTTATTTCCACGATAGTTATAAACCTGAGAATAAAAGTTGACTTTGAAGGTATACCTGTCTCTTTTCTATCATTCATTCCTTTTCAGCCTGAACAACCAACACAAAAGATTAAAAATAGGTGGGGGAGTGTCCCCGTGGT
Source organism: Sepioteuthis lessoniana (assembly GCA_963585895.1). NCBI lineage: Eukaryota > Metazoa > Mollusca > Cephalopoda > Myopsida > Loliginidae > Sepioteuthis > Sepioteuthis lessoniana. The sequence continues at coordinate 105,701,976 of OY757909.1, read as the reverse complement.
GTAATGGTTAAAGTGATGGACTGCGGAATCGTAGTAAGTGAGTTCGAACTCCAGTTGCGCTATTACGTTCACTTTCGGGCAAATACCCTTGGGAAAGGTATGAACACCCTTATCCTCCCAGCTATGGGTTAAATAGTACTACAACTGTTCTATGAGAATGTCTTTGGCATTAAATAACCTAAAAAAGGTTGATATGCCATTAAACAAAGAAACCTAACCTAACCTAAAAATAGGGAATGGAAATAAGAAGCAAAAGTAAGTGACCAACAAACCTCCAAATCTCTTATACCCCATAAGACGTTGGGAGCCTTGCACAATGTAATGGTTACCCAGACAAACTAGTAAAACATTGTTAGTGAGTTTGAGTCTCAGTCAGTTCCTTATACTTCTGTCCTTGTGCCAGACTGTGCAGTATAACACAGAAATTAAAATCACACTGCAACCATATTTACCAACCCCTCCGCTCGGGCAGGATATGACACAAGGTCAATTTTTTTAAGCGGAGTTTAACAGGTTTGAATTCATAGTTTTCCTTCTCCTAGACTAGTTGCCTCACCAAGATTGAAGAATCCAGTCACCCCTATTATTTACCCATAGCTGGAGGGAGAATAATTGGATCCATACCTTTCCTAAGGGTATTAATGGTATGTGAAATGCAATCAGTCTCGTCCAGGATCACATTGCAACAAATTGTGTTTTCGCCATTGTCAAGCCATAAAATATTTTGAAGAATTACAATTTGTATGGGAAGGTGTTAAACGAAAAATAAGGAATATAAAACCAGTTCGGATTTCCACTACAAAAGATACAAGAAGTCTTTAGTATAAGAGACCTTGAAAAAATGTCAATGAGAATTGCACGAAAGTGAGTCAAAAAGTAATGCCTTTTTCTTTAATACAGGAATAATTACCATGATCCATCCCTCTCAGTAGATCTTCCAAGCTACATCGTATGTCTGCACAGATATGATGATGTAAATAAGTTCTTGCTGGTCGACCAACACTGACACATCCATGTAAAAGGGTCCAAAGAAGTTCGTCCTTGCTTCTCCAGAAGTGTCCTGCATGTCTTGTTCATCTTACTTGGATGGTTTTTGAGATGGGAGGTAAGACGCCGTACAGCTGTTGTTTTATTGGGTGTTGGTTCCAAGGTTTGTTCAAAATATCTCGAAGCATTTATATGTAGTTTTCATCTAGCTTTTTCTCTCTGCGTTTTGTTAGCGTCCATGTGGTGCATCCAAACAATAGTAATTACACAGTTTGTACCACACTTCTTAGCATGAAATAAGCAAAAGACTGCAAAAAATGAAAATACTTTTGATATGTTAATATAATAGTTCATCTTTATAGACACAATTTCTCCGTTTTAGAATATGCGGACCTTACGCATTACGGAGAGGTAAGCCACTGCCTCTAAAAACGGAAGAATCCTGGGTATGACACTAAGCTGCATCTGACTGTGAGGTTCGAGTTCTAGAGATTCGCGGTATCCCATTATTGCCATTACTCCCATGTCCACTCTGACCCGGAGTTGTAGTACGTTTGGATTCCTTTTTATGGGTCAAATAGATGTGTTTAAAAAGTGTCCGTATTCGATTCTATATAACTGTAGGTTTGGTTTAGTTTGGTTTCTTTTATTTAATGGCATATCAACCTATGTAGGTTATTTAATGCCAAGTCCATCCTTCTAGAAGAACAGTAGTGGTACTATTTAACCCATACCCTGGAGGATAAGAGGGTTCATATCTTTCCCAAGGGTATTTGTCTGAAAGTGAACATAATAGCACGACTGGAGTTTGAACTCCCTTACGATTCCGCGGTCCTTCGCTTTAACCATTACACTCCCCAAAATTACTGTAAATCATTTCTATAAAGAATAGTTACCTGACGCTATTATTTCTATAAAGAATAGTTACCTGACCCTATTATTCTAATAAAAAATAGTTACTTGAAGCTATTATTGTTTATTAAGGATTACTTACTTGCAACCATATAACTCTGTCCATGATTAATTTGGTTTGGTTCCTTTTTTCAATAGCATATCAAATTTCGCACCTTATCTAATACCAAAGCCACATAATAAGGGAGTTTATACCTTTCACGAAGGTATTTGTCTGAAAGTGAACGTTTGGTTTCTTTGTTTAATGGCACATCAACCTTCGTGGGTTATTTAATGCCAAAGCGATCCTAGTTTTAAAAAAAACAGAAAAAGTACTGTTTAACCAATAGCAGGAGGGATAAAGTTGTTCATATTTTTCCGGGATAATTAGTCCGAAAGTGAATGTAATAGCGTGACTGGAGTTCTAACTCGGTTACTGCGAAGTCGCACTCTAGTACCTTAGCCACTACGCTACGGAGACTCCACTCAAAAAAAATGAAGATTATTACATAAAAATAGTTACTACGAAAAAAATAATTATTAGTATTAGCTAAGAATATTTGATGCCATAAAAAAGTAAGTAAAGTTGGCGACCGTAGTCAAGGATGACCCGAAGGCTCCTTTTTCAATAGCTACTACACCAAGGTGTAAGGGAGGACGCTACTCCTTTCCCTGAATTGCTCCACTTTACCCTTGATCCTTGCTTTATAATGCTGAGTGTTAAGCAAGGTAGATCATGTACCATTTTTTAGTCTTTGGTATGACTCGAGCTGGGATTGAACCCAGGTCTCCAGAGCCATTGGCGAACACTCTAACCATTATGCCAATAAATTATTTCTATTAGAAAGGAATTCTTGATATCATAACTATGAAAATAAAACTCTGCAGATACAACTACTGAAAAAAACATATATATATATATATATATATATAATGAACGCAATTCTCTAAACTCTAGGAATAGAATTACCTTAGACATGTTGACATGCCCTTAAAATAAATCTGCCAATTAATCAATAATCTCACTATTTTTCTTAGAAAGAGTAAACATTTCAAACTTTTGATTATCTATTTTGCCTACTTTTTTTAGAGTTAAAACAGTACAAAGTTGATCCTTTTTTATTTTAAGAATGCAGTTATAAGAGTGAGCGCGCACATGCTGAATAAAGGTTGATATATGCTTGTTGAAAATATATTTCTATTCCAATCAAAATGCATATTTTCAGTTTTATTTATACATTTCATGTTTTAGAAAACGTTTTTTTTTAATCAAGTGAATTTTCCCCCAAGCAAAAACTTCAATTGATTTTTAATGACATCATCGTATTTAAAAGTTTTGTACGACGACAAGGCTTTCTTAATACGTATTCTCAGAATCATTGATAAAAAAAGATAAAAAGAAATAGAAGTTTATGGCTTGAACTTATCATGGGACACATAAGGTGCGCTTAGTCCTAAGAAATGGAATCAGCGACCCAAGTTCAAATCTTGGACTAGGCTGTTCATATTTCATTTTGCACCAACACTCTTGGAAAAAAGCATAAATCCAGCTGTTCTCCCTCAGCAATGGGAAAATAATAGCATAAAATGGGTTCTTTATCGTTAGTAAGGCAACCAATCTAGGAGAAGGAAAACTCTGAATTAAAAAAGTAAAATAATTTTCATTTCTGCCTTGGTAAATACTTTAGTCTACTTTCTGAATGTACTTTGTATTTTGGAGAAAATTAACGTTCTATTTATTGTTCTTTTATGTCTTGGTAAATACAGCTTCAGTCTACTTTCTAAACACTCTTCGTATTTTCGAGAAAATTAACATTCCATCCACTGTTCATTTCTGTCTTGGTAAATACAGCTTCAATCTACTTTTTAAACACACTTTGTAATTTAGAGAAAATTAACGCTCCATCCACTGTTCATTTCTGTCTTGGTAAATACAGCTTCAATCTACTTTTTAAACACACTTTGTAATTTAGAGAAAATTAACGCTCCATCCACTGTTCATTTCTGTCTTGGTAAATACAGCTTCAATCTACTTTTTAAACACACTTTGTAATTTAGAGAAAATTAACGCTCCATCCACTGTTCATTTCTGTCTTGGTAAATACAGCTTCAATCTACTTTTTAAACACACTTTGTAATTTAGAGAAAATTAACATTCCATCCAGCTTCAATCTACTTTCTAAACACTTTTTATTTGGAAGAAAATTAACCTTCCAGTCATTATGTCTTGGTAAATACAACTTCAGTCTTGATATTTTTCAACAGCAGGTTCCCGTTTTTTTGTTTGATGCAAGCAACTTTTTAAATTTAAATCAATGGTCATTTCAGGTGCATCAAATTATGAAAGATTTTCAGCGTAAAAAATTAATTGAAATGCTGCCAAAAAAAAAATAAATAATTTCCCATTTTTCCTTTGATGCTTATTTTCTGTTCCCGTTGGTATTGGATCAAAGTCGACAAATTGCATTCAAATATCAGATTAATGCCGTTGACTAATTAAATCTTTTCCCTCAGAAAATGTTTGTTTTGTTTGTTTTGTTTTGTTTTGTTTTTTTTGTTTTTTTTTATCTTTAACTTTTCTTCTTTTGTCAAAGGAGTTTGCCATGTAATTAGAATTTTATTAATCCTTAATGGACAGTAAAATAACACCGGCTGACACTGAAAACACGAGTAGCATCAGAAAAATAAGCATTACAAGAGATATAAAAAGTGTTTAGATTCAATACAATAATGTAGATTGTGGTCATCGCTGTTATTTAACAAATTCAGTCAAGCACAGAGAAATTAAGTTGCTGATTATACCTGGAGTTGAAAAAGTATCAAAAGTTGTATTTACCAAGACAAAAATTAACTATAAATGACACATTAATTTCCTTCAAAATACGATGCGTGTTCAAAAAGTATCGTGTCTCTAGCTGTATTTACTAAGACAGAAATGAGCCATAAATTAAATTCCTTCAAAATACCAAGTGCATTCAAAAAGTGGAGCGCCCCCGTAACGTACATATGTAGCTCTACACACATTTGATGTGTAACGCTACATATGTACGTTACGGGGGCTCCCCACTTACCGATAAATATTTATTGACGGTTGTAACATTACATGACACAAATAGAAGTTTGCCACATTACGGTGTACAAATGTACGTTTGTGCTTATACGGTCTCAATAGACGTTTGTACTACTTCGATGTCTTAAATATCAGTCAGACTTTGTGATAATCTCGCCGTAAGAAAAAGTGAGGAACACACAAAAAACCTGTCTTGGTTCGTTAATACCAAAGTTTATTCGCTACAACAATTTTAAGTAGTTGTTGGAAAAAGTGAAACAGAGTATGAAAATAGAGTCGACCGCGTTAGCTCGACAAAGAGAAACAACATGTCTTGAGGAGGGAGAGGGTAGATATAGACCTTGAATTATCTTCCACGTTTTCTCTTGTAGTTCTAACTCGTGCCTCCTCGCGGGGTCTGTCCTCACTGCTGCACGTCCGAGCTCGAACTGCTGTCTTGATATCGTCGTGTCCCGCAACTCACTGCACTTTTTCCTGTTTCCTATCCAGCATCCACTGCTTTTTGACGTTTTCATTTGAGTTCCTTTCAGCTAATTAGAACTCATTGTCGATTCGCTGCTGAACATTTCTATTTCTAATCCAGGCGTCCCTAATTATTTTACACATAGCTAAAGTGATTGACTGCGGCCTCGAAGTAAACGAGTACGAATTCCAATTTCTCTTCACTTTCGAACAAATCATCATCATCATCATCATCATCATGTCTTGCCGCTAGCATGGATATCCCTGACCCTCTCTCGCCACTTCTCCCTATCGTTCATCGCCTCTTGCCGGTCTTCAGGGCTACATCACGTATCCTCACATAGCTGCTGAATGTATGTTCGAGCTGCTCGTCCTGCTTTTGCCCGGCCATATGTGGGGGTCCATAGGAGTACATCGCTAATTAGCTCGTCTCTGCTTCTCCAGCAGTGTCCTGCATGTCTGGTTTGTCTAACTTGGATATAAAACAAAGAAACTAAACTAAGCCTGAAATTGTATTTATCATGACTGAAATGAGCCCTAAATGAAGCGTTTATTTTCTTCAAAGTACGAGACGTGTTCAAAAAGCGCTGATAATGAAACGGTTATTTGACAAGACAGAAACTTTTGGTTTGTTTGTTTGTTTGTTTAATAATCCCCCTGGCATTCAACACACTTATTCCATTGAGCTTTTATTCGTCGGAGCACCTTTATAACTTCTTGATATAGTCTGAAGGTGTTCTGTTTTATCTCTTAACATTATCTACATTTACAGTTACAAAAACTTTAGTTTAGGAAACAAGAAAATGTTGCGTGGAAATTGGATTGGTATGTATGCAGGAGATGCACTTGAACAATCCTGGGTTTCACCAAAAAGTACAAGTCAAAAGTAACAAAACTACTAAAACAAAGAGTATTGATATAGCACTGACTCGTCAAGACAAAGTCTAAGCGTCTAGGCAGTAATCTGGACGTATACACATCATCACTTTATTATTGGTGGTTTCGATTTTTATTACTTCGGATAACCATGTTACCTGTGTTCTTATTAGCTTGTTTTCTCCATAAAAAAAGACCATTGGAAGGTCGCCCATCATTATCCTCCAACAATAATACTGACATATTATCGAATTCTCTAGATTGACTTTTACAAAATTAAAGAAGTCTAATAAAGTCGCTACTTATCTATAGATGGTTGATTAGCTGGGTCGTTGGTTGGTTGGTTGGTTGGTTGGTTGGATTTCATGGCATATCCTTCCTTCTAGGTTATTTAATGCCAAATCTTGTTTATACACACACACACACACACACACATATATATATATATATTCATTTGAAATCTGATATTTTGTGTTCTTCATAAAGATGAGATAATTTTGTTAACTTCGCTATTAAATTACAAAATTATTTAATTAAAAGAGGTGTGGTGGTCTTATAATTATCTAATGGGGTTAAAAATTGAATTCTCGTTTGTTTTTGTTGTTTTGTGGGGGGGGTTCTTTTGTTTGTTTGTTTGTTTGTTTGTTTTTAACTGTGGTGTTCTTTGTTCTTCAATATTCTTTCGACAATCAACCTGACACCCACGAGACCTCCGTTTGTCAACTCGGACTTCAACTCCTCTGACTACTCCAACTGACAACACAACTCTCTTTGTTCTCTATCTCTAGTTTTTCTTTTTTTATATAATGAAATATTATCAGTCTATTATGTCTAATTAACAGACAACACCCCATTGTTCTTTATTGCTCAGTCATCTAACGAACGTACAATCGAACTCTGTAAAAAAAAGTGTCAGTTGTCAAACGAAATTGCCTATTGAGAACGATAGCTGTCTCAAGACAAATAATCAAATAATAACATTCCTATCTAACCTTGAATAGTTTATCCATCTGGATATTTTCATAAACAAGGACTATCACCTATTTTTTCTTAAAAGTGTGTTGGGAATTGTATACTTACTTTCAAATTACATTAATAGCATACCCATGATACACGGACGTGTGAAATAGACATCATCATCATCATCATGTCGTGCAGCTAGCACGGATAGCTCTGACCCTCTCTCGCCACTTTTCCCTATCGTTCATCGCCTCTAGCAGGTCTTCTGGGCTACATCCTGTATCTTCACATAGCTGCTGTACGTATGTTCGAGCTGATCGTCTTGCTTTAGCTCGGCCTTATGTGGGGGTCCATAGGAGTACATCACTTATGAGCTCCTCCCTGCTTCTCCAGCAGTGTCCTGCGTGCCTGGTTCGTCTAAATAGACATAATGTTCATAAAATGTTAATAGACATATATAGGAATCCGAAAACACAAAATTTTACGAAATTGGTTCAGGTACGAAACTTTTTATTACCTTTGAGTTAAAGGTAATTCGACAGGAGGAGAGAGAGGCACAATCTTTCTATGCTATCTTTTCCATCTGCCCCCCACCACCACCACCACATGCGACACCCAGCCACAAACTACTGGTCTGGTCTCGGCGAGTCCCGAAAGTCAACCTTCTTCCTCCGAGGCAAGAACTCAACTCTGCTTTTTCTCAAATCCCCCAAATCCTCAGCCCACGCTTCCGGTGCATGACATCATTCCCACCTCCTAGTCTCATTTCCTATCTGTGAATGACATCTGTGAATGACGCATCCTCCCCGCACGTGCGTGAACACCTGCGCTCATGTTTGCACCTAACTAACCCATGCACTGAGCCGAAAGGTTCTCATCCTAACTAAACCGAAAGGCAAGATATACAAAACGAAATCCCTCCGCAATTATATTACACATTCTTTTAACCGTCTCTAAGAAGCCAATCGTTTATCAACTCATTTGTTTAATCCGCTCTTTAAAGCGGTTACTCCGTTACAATAGATCAAGGAAGTTTCCTTGTTGCTAGAGAATTACCTAACATAGACCCCAATAATTCAATAGATTATCAGAAACATCTACCCGAGACTTATTACTCAGTCATTCAACATCACCATCATTCTATGCATCAGAAATTATGACGACAGTTTTTTTTTTTTTTTTTTTTAACTTGTTTCGTATGACAAAATATATGGGGCTTTAAATGTTTGATTATATTTTTAAAAACTGTTTTAAAACATAAATAAAGGAATTTCATGAAGCATAAAAAATTCTGACTTCATAAATCATGATTTTTTTTTTCCTTAAATTTATGATTTCATGAACAAGAAAAAACATTTAATCCATCATAAAAAATACAAAAACATAAATTTACCAACATAAAAATTTATCATTTCAGAAATCATCAAAACAAATTTAAAAATTTAATTTATAATTTCATGAATCATAAAAATAATCTTAAAACTTTATGATTTCATTAATTATGAAAAAAATTATCATTTAATAAATTATTGAAAATGTTTTAAATTAAATTTATGATTCATGATTCATAAAATATCTTTATCTCATAAATCACGAAAAAAGATTTTTTAAGTTTTGATATCATGAACCATTAGAAATTAAATCTAAAATCATAAAAAATATTCAAATTTAAAATCATAGATTTTTTTTAAAAGTTAATTAAATTTATGATTTATGATTAAAAAATATCTTAGATCATATTTACGATTACATGAATCATAAAGATATATTTCATAAATCATTTAAAAGAATTTGATTAAATTTATGATTTATGATTAAAAAATATCTTAAATTATATTTACGATTACATGAATCATAAAGATATATTTCATAAATCATTTAAAAGAATTTGATTAAATTTATGATTTATGATTAAAAAATATCTTAAATTATATTTAAGATTACATGAATCATAAAGATATATTTCATAAATCATTTAAAAGAATTTGATTAAATTTATGATTTATGATTAAAAAATATCTTAAATTATATTTAAGATTACATGAATCATAAAGATATATTTCATAAATCATTTAAAAGAATTTGATTAAATTTATGATTTATGATTAAAAAATATCTTAAATTATATTTACGATTACATGAATCATAAAGATATATTTCATAAATCATTTAAAAGAATTTGATTAAATTTATGATTTATGATTAAAAAATATCTTAAATTATATTTAAGATTACATGAATCATAAAGATATATTTCATAAATCATTTAAAAGAATTTGATTAAATTTATGATTTATGATTAAAAAATATCTTAAATTATATTTACGATTACATGAATCATAAAGATATATTTCATAAATCATTTAAAAGAATTTGATTAAATTTATGATTTATGATTAAAAAATATCTTAAATTATATTTAAGATTACATGAATCATAAAGATATATTTCATAAATCATTTAAAAGAATTTGATTAAATTTATGATTTATGATTAAAAAATATCTTAAATTATATTTACGATTACATGAATCATAAAGATATATTTCATAAATCATTTAAAAGAATTTGATTAAATTTATGATTTATGATTAAAAAATATCTTAAATTATATTTAAGATTACATGAATCATAAAGATATATTTCATAAATCATTTAAAAGAATTTGATTAAATTTATGATTTATGATTAAAAAATATCTTAAATTATATTTAAGATTACATGAATCATAAAGATATATTTCATAAATCATTTAAAAGAATTTGATTAAATTTATGATTTATGATTAAAAAATATCTTAAATTATATTTAAGATTACATGAATCATAAAGATATATTTCATAAATCATTTAAAAGAATTTGATTAAATTTATGATTTCATAAATCATAAAAATAAAAATAAATCTTCAATTTATGATTTCTTGAATCTTATAGAATATATCATATCTTAAATCATAAATTTTGTTCAATTAGATTTATGATTTCCTGAAGCAGAAATCGATTGGTCTGTTTTTTGCTTGTTTGTCTGTTTGTTTGTTTAATGGCATATCAACGTTCTTGGGTTATTCAATGTCAAATCCATCCTTCTAAAAGAAAAGTAGTGCAGAAAAAGTATCTTCATTTCATAAAACAAAAAAAAATTTTTTTTTTCAAATTAAATTTATGAAACAGAAAAACATTCCATAAATCATTTTTTTTAATTGATTTAAATTATGGTTTCATAAAAATGATCATTTAACAAGCTATAAAAAGTTTTTAAAAGTTAAATTCATGATTTCCTGGTCAAAACTCAAGGGTCAACCAAAAATCGATTTATATTGAAGTACACACCCTACGTAATTATCTGCATCCTCACACAATGCAAAAGTCGATAAAAGGTCATTTACTTAATCTTTCCGTGTCTTTACATGAGACAGAATACGACCCAAGATTGCTGCGTTAAAGTCATCTTTCAAAAAGAAAAAGAAAAGAACTAAAGCTTGTTTATTCAATAGAGTCATTCGATTTGTCGACCTAAGTGATGACCCTGTTTGGTCCCCTACAAGTTCATAGTCTATAGAACAATCATAAAATGAAATATTGACTGATTGGATTCACTCCTTTCTCTTCGTCTTAATGGCAAGGTTTGTCTTTGATAATGCAATCTTTCAGATCAGTAATAATTTTTGTTCTGTCTCAGGTCAACATAAGAAGAGTTCATAGCTAAATATCTGGTATTCATATAAATTCTTTGATGTAATCAAAATACTTAATGAAAAGAAAGACTTAGTTTCTTTCATTATTTCTTATGCGATCGATTATTTCACTTTGTTAATGTCTCATTTTTCAAGAGAACTTCTCTTAGAAATTAAAATTTTCGGTTACAATTCTATCTCAAAACTTTTTTTTTATCTCACCAAAATAATAAAGCATTTTATCCAGGAGAAAACAAGAACACAATTTTTTTTACTCCGTCTGTTAATTATAAGCCTCTTTCAATTAAATAACTAATTTAATTCGGAAAAGTTATCCACAAAGAATCGCTTATTTATAAAGAACACAAAACATCAGATTGCAAATGAATACTAAAATAGAGTTGCCATATTTTTACTTTTTAGATATCGATATGCAAATTGGTTATGCAAATTAAACATACAAACAAGAAATCCCATTATGCAAGAACTGTTAGGCTGGCCTAAATGGTTTGCTGAGAATCTTGATTATTACAGTCCAACATCAATATTTCTAATTGATAGATAGCTATGAAAAGACTGAAATAGATAGATAGATAGATAGATAGATAGATAGATACGGTAGCTCATTAACACTTTCTGTATTATAACTATAAGATTTCCCCGAGATCTATCACCTACTTGTTATTTTCCATTATCCTAGATAGTGGACAAATATTGTGACTTAATAATAGGCAGAACATAATGCCTACAAAAGAAGAGCAGTAAGGAATCCTTGACTGTGATCTTCTCCTATACTTATGAACGCTTTTAGTTTAGTTTTTTTTTTTTTGTTTTGTTTTGTTGTTTGTTTGGGGGGGGGGTTAAGGAAAAACAGAAGTTAGAAAATTTTGAATATTTCCAAAATGATTCTAAGCTTTCTTTATATTCTTTTAATTTGTACCCATTCTTCTTCCTTCGGCAAGCAACATCATGTCAACGCAAAACGATAAACTAATTAAAATATTGTTTTATAATCGAGAGGCTTTTTTGCTTGTTGTTGTTTATTTTTTATTCATTGAAGGCCGATTATAAGATGAGTTCCCTCCTCCATGACGGATAAATAAATTTGCCTGCCTTAATTTGCAATCTATTGTCTATCTCTATTCATAATCTATTGTCTATCTCTATTCGTAATCCTTGAAGAAGTTCGCAAATACAATTTTCTTTATTTAGAGACACGCCCATTCATCAAGGGGTTATCTAATGATAATTAGAAAAGATAAAATTATAACCGACTCCAGTTTCATCCGGGTCTTATTGCAACTTTTTCTCTTGTAAACGTAGACCGAAATTTCAATTTCAACGATGAGTAGTCATTATTTACCATACAATATTATATAAATAAAAAAGCGCTTGTGGCGTAACGGTTCTCATCGTAGAGAAGACTGGTTTCTATACAAATCCTGAACTAGGCTGTGTGCATTTCCCGCCTGGGTAAGGCATGAGTTCAGCTATTCTCCCTATTGTTATGGGTAAATAGTAGAGAAGACTGATCTTGATATTGAATTCAAATCAGCTGTAGTCCTGAGAAGGGAGGGACTCCGCCGGGCAATTTGTTCTCAAAACACACTACATAAGTAGCACCCCTAAAACCAAGCCATGTTAAAAGACCAGTGAAACAGTGGGAGACAGAAGATTATACTGACCGCACGTGGCATAAAGGTTATTGTCATAAGAAATGGAAACGACGAACCATGTTCAAATCCTGCACGAGGCTGTTTACATTTCACACGGCGGTCATAACTTTGAGGAAGTAATTAATCTAACTATTCTTCCTCCAGTTATGGGCAAATGGTGGGGACACACTGGGGTCTTTAACCTTGGAATGACAACCAATATTGAAGAAAGAAAACGCTCTATTCAATCCGGTTATAGACTTGAAGAGGAATGTGCTCTTCTTGACTATTCGTGCTCCAGGCACGCTACATGAGTAGCGCCATAAAGACTAAACCAGGTTACGTGATATGTCTTTGCTAATATATAAATCTTAAATGAACCTAAACGTCCGATCCTTTTTGTCGCCCCCCACCTCACACCGGAAGGAAAACATCATTACATTGTATATGTTTTTACTCAAACCCTCCACAGAATGCAACACAAGGTTAATTTTTAAGCCCAGTTTAAAAGCTCTAACTTCAGAGTTTTCCTTCTCCCTGACCAGTTGCTATATGAAAGTTACAAAGCCCAATCTACCCTTTGCTCAGTCGGCTGGGGCTGTAGAATACACCAACTGCTTCTCTGCAGAGAGGTTACCACCCCACCCCACCCCCAAACGAGTGTCCTGATATGACACTAAACAATCTAATGGTGATGTTCCAGTTATCTTGGAACTTTGGAGAATGCGGAGTACTCTTTTATTACCATTGCTCCCAGGTCCACTCTGGCCCGGAATGGTCGCACCTGATAGGGCCCTATCTATGTGTTAAATAGAACAAACTGCATACTTATGCTAAACGGAATTGTTTGAATTAGAACTGTTTCACTAAACTGAGTATCTTAAATAGAAATGTTTTTGACAATTAAACTGTACTTACATTTAAACAGCATGCTTATGCTAAACTGAATTGTTTGAAATGGAACTGTTTTTGACATTGAAACTGTACTTACACTAAACTGAATTGTTTAATATAGAACTGTTTTGATATTTAACTGTGTATAAACAAAGTCTGCACTTATACTAAATTGAATTAGAACTATTTTGACAATTAAACTGTGTACTCATGCTAAACTGAATTGTTTGAAATAGAGCTGATTATTTGCATAAAAATGGATTTGGCGTTAAATAACCTACAAAGATACGCCATAAAAACCAACCAACCAACCAATCTACCCAGCTATTTACCCGTAGCTAGAAGAAGAACACTTGGATTCATACATTTCCAAAAGGTATTAACGGTATGTGAAATGCAAACAACCTCAACCAAGATTTGAACTCGGGTCACTGTGTTTATTTCTGACGACAATAACTATTACCCCAGGAGTGCCTATTTATATAAGTATTCGAGTTAATTTATATCTCTCTATACATGAATAAAATCATTATATATATATATATATATATATATATATATATATATATATATATATAATGGTAACATAACAAAAATAGCACATCGTAGAAGGATTTTGTAAGAGCAATACGCTTAAAATTCTCTTTGAGTGTTAAACAATTTCAAATTCAGTTTTCCTCTGAGTATCCATCACGTCATTTTTAAAATAGAAGTATTCATATCATCACGGACCGCATTTAACTATGTAATGCTTATTAAAATCGTTCACTCATTCCTAAATAGAAGCTTCAATATCCTCATAGACTTCTATTACAATGTCAAACCAGCGTTTTCACAGATAGCCTCGAGCAATATGATCCTAAAGAGGTTTTTATACCATTTCCTAATTTCTTCACGAATATATGTCCGCTAACTAACTGGGTGTACGACATAGATGTGATGGAGAACTTGGAATTTGGATTAGTTTACGATTATTGGTGTACAGAAATTAGTTCATGATCAATTACGTAGTCATTAGTGTGGAAGTGCGTTCAAGTGAGAAATAACTAAGTTTTTTTTCTTTTTTTCTCTTTTTTTACTGTATCATGTTCTTAAAATGTCCTTTTTCCAGGAATTGAAATTATCTTTAACAAGACAGAATCACCACTGACCAGCGATGGATCGTAACATAAATTCGTCAGAGTACAGCTTCGGAAAATATATCAAAACTATATTAAGTTTATGTAACACTCGCACTGAGAAATACACTGTATATACAACATATAATAGTATTAGATATCTTTTACGAATATAAATGAATATGTTTTTCATTATATATATATATATATATATATATATATATATATATATATATCTAACACTGCTGCACCAGCAGGGTGTTATGCAAGGTCAATTTTTCAGAGGTTTTTAACAGGCTTGAATTAATAGTTTTCATTCTCTTAGACTAGTTGCCATACTAAGGTTACAAATAACAGTCTACCCAACACTTTACTCATAGCTGAAGGGAGAACAATTAAATCCCGTGAAAGTGCGAACAGTCTTGCCCAGCATTTGAACTCGCGTTACCGCGTCCTTTTCCTATGACGATAACCATTTCACCACGAACGTCTCAATAAAAAAAATCTACGCATAGCTTATATTTGGCACGAAGCAGCAAGTATGGGACATCCAGTGAGGATCGAACTCACTTTTCAGTAGCAATGGTTCTGCGAGACTAGCTCGCAAACCATTACACTTCGACAGGGTGCCCTTTCTTTCAACATTTATCGGGATACAGTAGCGCTGCAGTTCTACAGTGCCAAAAGACGAGCCAAAAGTGCCACCTACCTCCAAAAACTTTACTTATTAACATTCATGGAACTTTAAATGTTATAAGATTGGTTTGGTTTGGGTTAGCGTTTTATGACATATCAACCATTGCAGGTTATTTAATACCAAATCCTGTATACACATATATATAAAATATATGTAGGAGTTGTAAACACATTTTATAGATAAAATTTTTTGTAATTGCCGTCTAGCTTGGTGGCAACACCCCACAAGACACCAACTGTACGGCCACCTGATCCCTATCACGAAAACTATTCAAGTTAGACGAACCAGACATGCAGGACACTGCTGGAGAAGCAGGGACGAACTCATAAGAGATGTACTCTTATGGACCCCCACACATGGCCGTGCAAAATCAGGACGACCAGCACGAACATACATTCAGCAGCTATGTGAGGATACGGGATGTTGTCCTGAAGACCTACCTAGGGCGATGAACGATAGGGAGGAGTGGCGAGAGAGGGTCAGGGATATCCGTGCTACCAGCGCGATATGATGATGATGATAGATAAAATTCTAAACGGGCCTGACCTCTTTTAAGACAGAGTTAAGTAGTTCCAATTATTGTTATATAACAGTCACAATTTAACATCATTCATTTGTTTGCTCACGTAGTTTGTTCTATTTAACTCATAGAGAGGACCCTACCAGGTGCTACTACTCCAGGTCAAAGTGGTTATAATTGTTTACGAAGGATTATTTGTTACTTGAAACCATATTTTTAGTGTTAGATAAGAATACGGGAAACTAAATAATTGTATAAAAACAAATGATTCACTAGTCAACAAAATTTTTGTTGCATTGATATCAACCACTACTATTATCTATTTTTAATTTACTGATTTCAAATATGAAGTTGTTTATTTTTATTCTATTTTTTTTTATAATCTTTTTCTTTTTTTTTTCTTTTTTTTTTTTTGCTATAGAGGTATTTCAAAATATCAAAATTTTATCTTCGTCTCACTAACATCGTCGTCTATCAGATGAAGCATGTGATTGAACTCTCATTAAATTAGCTGGTCTATAACAAAAAAGAAAATGTTACTTTATTTGTAACACAATTTAAAACATATAATTTATATGAAACTCATTGTTAGGTAAAAAAAAATTGGTTGCAACGAAGATACAAAGCTCAGTTACATTTTAGTTTGGCGGGAATCAGTGTTTGAAGCTCTTTCGTTCGTGAACTGTCTCAGGGCAATCTGGTTTAATGTTCCAGCAGCAGTCTACCTTCATATGTCTGTCCTATCTCCCTTGATAACGTTCCCATATTTTCTTGAGGTCTTGATGGAACCGCTTTACTAACTCGTCACTTACTTCCCCAAGTTGTCAGGAAATTTATCAAGAAACTGAAGAGAAAATGGAGTTTGACTCTCGTTTTGCATACTTGCTCATGAAAAGCTGAAAACAAATTGGTTACCAGGTTTTCATAATAGTTGGCCTTTTTATTACCGAGAAAGTTTTCTATTACCGTCACAGATGAAAACCATACCCTCCTTTTCTTACCATCCATCTTTCTAACGAAGTTTTTATCACGTACAAGTGTACAAATCTGTGGTCCATCGAACACACCAACCTTAATATTCTCGAATAGCAAAGCACGGTGAACCATGCATTCACATTCGGTATTTAATGAAATGACAAACTCTTTCATATGGCCCAGCTTGGTGAGCAGAGGAGGAAATATCTTTTCTCAACAGACGTTTGGATTATTTGTGCCAATACCCCCTCGGCCCCCCAAATTCATTAACTTCTTCAAGCCATTTCGATCTTGGCCAGTGAATCATCAAGTGGTTCCGATAGGGGTATCACACATTTCTTCATGGCTATAAGAAATACAATCAAGGGAGTGGGAGGAAAGAACAAAGAACAAACGAACAATATGGGCTTGGGTTAACTCAAGTGCAAGAAGGTTAAGTTGTGATACTCTGCATTCCTTTGTGCATCTGTAGACTAACGCTGACGTGCATCCTTCGCGAAATTTCTACAAAGCTACGAGGAATGCTGACTTATCTTGACTGGTCTTCCATCACTAATGCTGGACTCTCTCTCTCGTGCAGACTGGTCTCTTCTACTGTCCGGTGTCGACTCGCCACTCGCGTCACCCTTCGTCAACTGCCTCCAGTGGGTTCCTTCTTCCAACTCCTCACTCGCGTTCCCTTACTCACTTCCGGTCACGTCGAAGATCGCGGGCTCAGGCCTTTGTTTGGTTTCGCGCCAAAACAGACAAAGGGATCGTCTGCTTAGCGGACCACCCACATAGTGTCACATATTGACAACTTATAGAGTCTCACATAAGGGCCACACTTTGTAGTTCCAATGTTTGTTTCTTGCCCGGCTGTCCCAAATGCAAATAATACAGGGATACTTTGTAAATCCTCTTTGTTGACCAAGGGGGAAGTTCACCATTTTGAGGTCCACGCGAACAGTCCAGTTCTACTTGTGGTATTTTAGTTGGTCTATCACAGTTTTAATGTCATAACGCTCCTCTCGTAAACACACCGAATGACCTACTGGAACGGCAGCACAGACATTGCCATTATGTAGAAAAGCACACCTCAGGCTGCGCTTCGAATAATCTAAAATCATTTGGATTATACAATAGAATGCCTAATTTCTGGAGAAGAGCCGAGATATTATGACTATAAACAAACTTATACTCCTCTTTACAAAAAATTCCACAAAAACCTAGTCTTGATTTCAGAAGTAGGAAACTTTTATGATTTTGTTCAGAAGAGCCTTTTCTTGTAACGTAGAAGTTAACATTTGCATGTTTAGAGAGACCCAAATCGCGCACATGATCATTCAATTCTTGTTGGCTAAACTGCTGAGGAATTGACTTTGATATAGTATAAAAAGGACCGTCAGAATCTGTCAGTATTTCTTGAGTTATATCATCAGTCTCTAGCATTTCGTCTATACTCTCTTCTTCAAATGGAGACAAATCAGTAAAAACTGGAACTGGAAGCTCGTCAGAGTGCAGAGTAGGTCGAATTGTTGATGGGATACTAGAATTAGTGAATCTATGTCTATTTATCTTACCAACTGAGTGAGCCATTGGCCTAATGAGTAGAGTATTCGACAATTGTCCAGGAGACCGGGGTTCAATCCCAGGTCGAGTCATACCAAACTCTCAAAAAATGGTACTTCATGCCACCTTGCTTAACTTAGTATTATAAGGTAAGGATCAAGGGTAAAGTGAAGCAATCCAGGGAATGGAGTAGCGCCCTCCCCAACACATCGGTGTAATAGCTATTGAAAAGGGAACCTTCGGGTCACTCTCGACTATGATCGCCAACTTTACTTTTTATCTTACCAAAACTTTTTGTATTGACCAGACAAAAATGTCTGTCAGTTGTATGGTCCTTCGGTTCCTTCTAGGAAATGGGATTTTCGAAAGGCAAGCTTTTATGTTTCCCTTTCGTCCCGTCACGCAGCATTTCTTCATAGTTATGATACACAGTATGTGGGGCCGATTTCTTTTCTTAGTCACTTAGAGCAAATTTGAAGTACGCTTTATTGGCTCGCTTCACAAACGATGTTATATTGCGCCTTTGACAAATAAGCGTGACTTATCCACAAATATAGCAGAAAGCGCCTGGGTTATTCATACACTAATATCTCCTTGTAACTATGATCAAATCATGAGAGAAAAAACAAACAAAATTATATATTCCTATTGATTCCAAAAAGGCGTAAATAATTTATTTAGCTGCAAAAGGATAAAATGTAATCCCTCAAATTGCATGAAAACTTGAGCATACAGAACAAAATCGTTTCCATATTTGAAATCGGCAGATCATCAATTGTATTAAAATAGTTGAAAAAACTCATGTAACTGAGATTTTCGAAAAAAAATGTTGTCCTGTGTTATTGTTATAGATTGACCCTCGACCGAGCCGTCAATCAAAAGATGCACCTGTGTAAATAAGCGGAAGAACAGCGGAAGCAGGTGGACGTGAGACAATAATATAACCAGGGTACAGGCGGTTTAAGTCAGTTGGGGACAAGATGCCGAATTGAGAGCCAGCGGCCGACTGAGGGCTTTGGGCCCTCAGTGACTCACGGTTGAGCACCCCCAGCCAAGATGAGAAAGAAATGCTGCTATGGTCAAGAGAAGAACTTGGGGTCAATATAGCAACCTGTCCCCACCTCCAGCTCATCTCTCACACACAACCAACATCACCCTTTCAAGAATAAAGTGTGAGAGATTATATTTTTATAAAGAAGTGTTTTCGTTCGTTCATTGAAGTTCGTCATTATGTTTGATTATGTTCCGCATATATTTGTATACTCGTAGTATACAACATTATTAAATCTGATTAGTAACTTTAAACTATATAATTGATATAGATTGTTAACATTAGATACGAATACATGAAACAATACAAATGTATAACATTATTTGTATTAGATAGGAATACTTGATAAAGTACCTCTAAGGGTCCCATCTATGGATCAAATTGATCTATTTTGAAAATCATTTCTTTTCTTTATCGGTATTTAATAACGTATCAACCTTTGTGGGTTATTTAATGCCAAAGTCATCCTTATAGAAGAATAGTAGTGATACTATTTAACCCATAGATGGGAAATATGGAGACTCATAACTTTTCTAAAAAAATATTAGTCTGAAAGTGAACATAATAACTTGAATTGAGTTTGAACTCGCTTACTATGATTTCGCGGTCCAGCACTTCAGCCACTGCACCACGAGTACTGTACCGCCCAGTAAACTTATTAGTATTAAATAGTAATACTTGAACCTATATAACTGTTTGCACATTATTTCAATCAATCAATCTCTCTATCCATCCATCTATCTATTTATATTTCTATCTCTCTCTCTCTCTCTCTCTCTCTCTCTTTTCTTTGTTGCTTTTTCTTTTTTATCTGTCACTCTCTGCCTTTATCAATATCTTCTTTCTTTCTTTCTTTCTTTTTTTCAAATTTGTTTTTCCATCTATCTATCTATCGATGTATCTATCTAAATTTCCTACGTCCTTCCTTCTTTGAAGCCATGATTTTTACTTATTATTTACTCCTCTAGAGTTTTTCAAATCAGTATTAGCTGATGGTTTTTCACTGGAGTTTGAGTGACAGCAAGTCTCCTCAAGTCTCCAGGACTCGTCTCAGTATTCTGGCCGTCCTCAGCAATGCTGTCGTTTGGATAGTCTCTACCCGTCCGCTAAATTCCAAATCCTCCAGGCCCTTTAATAATCCTTTAGTTACTGTGCCTAACGCACCAATCACAATTGGCACAATCATTACTTTCATGTTCCACAGTTTTTTCAATTCTCTAGCAAGGTCGAGGCACTTATCCTTCTTTTCACTTTCCTTCAGATTTATTCTGTGGTCCGCCGGGACAACAAAGTCAACAATTTTGCAGATTCTCTTTCTTTTGTTGATTATTATGAGGTCTGGTCTTCTGGCCGGGATTAGGTGATCCGTTTGTATGTTAAAGTCCCATAGGAGTTTATGCGAGTCATTTTCTAGGACAGGCGCCGGTTGTGCATATACCATTTGTTTGTATGGTCGAATTGAAATTTCCTGCACATTTCCCAGGGGATTACCTTGCCGACCCAGTCGTGTCTCGCCTTGTACTCCTTCTGTGCTAATTTGCTGCATTCGCTTATAATGTGATTGATCGTTTCGTCTCTGTCACCGCATAGCCTACATTTACTGTTTTGTTGCGTCTTATCTATTCTCGCTTTGATATAATTCGTTCTTATGGCGTTGTCCTGTGCTGCTATTAGGAGGGATTCCGTTTCTCTCTCAATGTTTCCTTTTCTTAGCCAAGTCCAGGTATCTGGTGTGAGATGTTGTTTATTAGACGCTTAAAGCGGCCATAGAGTTGTTTTTCTTCCCATTTTTGTTTCCTAGTTGTGGTCATTCTTTCGTTTATCGTGTTGTCCGTATCGACTCTGATGGTTGTAATTAGTCCTCGTTCGTGTTTTTTATGTAGTCTTCGAGCCGTTGTATGGATGCATCAACGGTATCTTCGATGCTGGCAAGTCCTCTTCCTTCCTATTTTCTAGTTACATATAGTCTGTCAACGTCGTCTCTGGGGTGTAATGCCTTATGCATGGTCATTAGTTTTCTTGTCCTTTGGTCCATTTGTTTTATTATCATTATTATTATTTGTTACTCAAAACCTTATAACTGTGTAAACAAATGATTATTATCCAAAAGAAATAATTACTTCAAACCATAAAGTGATGTTATCGTTAAATGCGTTTAAAAAGTTTTATTTCCAAGTGAAACTTTGCACATAGTTCCTAAAACCTGATCTTCTGAAGTCAAGGATCCATGAAATCATCCATTAAAAATTAGAATATCGAAAAGTGTCATCTCAGTGGGGTTCAATTGAAGAACAAACTAACCTGATAACCCGTGGCGTAAAGGTTAACGAACTAGACGGCGGAATCGCAGTAAGAGAGTTCGAATTCAAATAGCGTTATTACGTTCAGTTTCAAACTAATTCCCTTGGGATTGGTAGGACCCCCTTTATCCTCCCAGATATGGGTTAAATAGCACCTCTACTTGCCTTCTACCAGGGTCACTTTGGCACTAAATAAGCCACGGTGGTTGATATGCCATAAAACAAAGAAAGTAGTAAACTCACACCACGCTTTTTGAGGAGGGTATTCATGTTTTTGTATACCGACGGAACACCTGCATCAATCTTGTGAAAGAGCTGCATGGTAGTGCTGGTAACATTTGCAAAATGTTTTACTTGTATAGTGACTAACGTGTTAAATCATACCTTGTGAGAATCCATCGCATTCCCGATTTGACAACAGATTATAGACCAGCTCGATCGGTTGAGGCAGTAGAATACATCGACTGCACTTCTGCAGAGGGTAAGACCCTCCCAACGAATGTTCTGGATATGGCACTAAACTAACATCTGATGGGGAGACTCAAGTCCAGGAGCTTGGGGGAATGTCGAGTAATCCTTCATTTCCATTAATCCCACGTCTACTCTGACTTGGAGTGGTAATAGCTGTTAGAGCCCTATCTATGAATCAAATAGAGCTGTTCATCCATTTATTTGTATGAAAACAAATGACTGATGTTAAATTGAATTGTTATTGTTACATAGTAATACTTGAAATCAGTTCAACTGTGTGCAAATAAAACTATTAGTGCTAGATAACAATACTTGAGATAATTTGTGCGCAAAAAAGCGATTAATGCTAAATAGAATTGTTCGTGTTAGAAAGAAATACTTGAAACCATTTAACTGTGTGCATACAAATGAACTCTGGCTTGTTGAAAATTTTACCTAGAAACTAATCATTTTAAAATTATATATATATATATATATATATATATATATATATATATATATATATATATATATATATATATAAAGAGGATTTGTCACTAAATAACCGACAAGGGTTGATATGCCATAAAACCCAGCCAACCAACAACGAAAAGTTTATGAATGTCGAACTTCTTCGTGATATTCAGTAATAAAAGAAAGAAAAGTAAATATTGACTAGAAAGACACGAAAATAACTTGTTATATGCAAGTAGAAGAAAGGTTTTTCTTTTCTTGTGTAGAGCAGGTGTCGAAGGCAATGTTTATTTCTGTTTCAACAAAAATAATTATGCGGCACCTGACATTGGTTTTAGCGTCAAGGAAACTGCTCTTCACCCAGAATGAAGGAAAGAAATTGAGTGTATTTTTGTGATAGATAGATAGATAGATAGATAGATAATAAAAGGTTCAGGGGCAAAACATTTACTCATTTCTCAAATGTATGAACCCACCTTACCCCACAAACTATGGGTTAAATAGTATTGCAGCTGTTTTTTTTTATAAGGATAGCTTTGGCATTAAATAATCCAAGAAGGCTGATATGCCATTAAACAAATGTACTTTTTAAGTGAAAAAAAACATGAAAAACGACGTGCCAAATATTTTAAACTGCAGGATTGGTATGTGGAATAGAATGCACTCTTCATGGCTCTAGGTCTTACCATTTTTGGTTGGGGCGAGGACTTTTCAACACTGTCTCATAGATAGATATTAACAAACTAGATAGATAGACAACCCTGTCGACTGAAGCTGTAGAATAAACCAGCGGCATCTCTACAGAGGGGTAAGAAAGACCCCTCCTCCAACGAGTGTCCTGGATATGACATTAAGCAAAGTGAGGGAGAGGCTCCAGCCTTGGAAATTTGGAGAATATGGAGTGCCCCTTCATTGCCATTGGTCCTAGGTTCACATTGACCCAGAGTGGTAGCACTTGATAGAGTCCTATCTATGGGTCAAATAGAACAAACTGTGAACAAATAACTGATGTTAAATTGTAACTGTTATATAGCAATACTTGAAACAATTTAAGAGCGTGCGAAAAAGAGTTCAGCCTCGTTTAAGAATGTTATCTACAAAATGTGTTTACAAATCATATATATATATTTAATATATATGTATAAAGAGGATTTGACATTGAATAACCTACAATGGTTGATATGCCATAAAACTCAACCAAATCAAAACATAGATAGTTAGATAGTTTGGTTTGGTTTGGTTTTATGGCATATCAACCATTGTAAGTTACTTAATACCAAATCCATTTTTTACATATAAACAGTTCTATTTCAAACAATTCAGTTTAGCATAGGTACGCAGTTTAGTTCTATTTGACCTATAAACTGGGCCATATCAGGTGCGACCATTCTAGGCCAGAGTGGACCTGTGAGTGATGGCAATAAAGCAGTACTCTGCATTCTCCAAAGCTCCAGCATTACTGGAACCTCACCATCAGATTATATAGTGTTATTTTCAGGACACTCGTTGAGGAGTCTTACCCCTCTGCAGAGAAGCAGTCGATATATTCTGCAGTCCCAAGATAGATAGATAGATAGATATTAACAGACTGAAATAGATAGATAGATAGATCATATGCAGTTTAGTTGATATAAGACTGCATCAATTTGAGGATTATAACTATTATCTAAGACTAATGAAACCTTTTACCCAAAGGAAATATGATAAAAACATACATTCCTCAAGTGTTATTTACTTAACTATACATATTTACCAACCTCTCCGCTCGGTTTTAATTCAGAGTTTTCCTTCTCCTAGACTAGTTACCTCAGTATGGCTGAAGAAATCAGTCTGTCCTACTATTTAGCCATACCTGGAGGGAGAATAATTGGATTTATACCTTTCCCAGGGGTATTAATGCTATGTGAAATGCAATCAGTCTCGTCCAGGGTTTGAACTCGTGTCGTCATGTCCATTTCCTACAACGATAACCATTACACCACGCGCAATTCTTTTACTTAACTCTAAAGAATAAAATGTCTCAACAAAAATCTGAAATTTTTCATAAAACAAAATTAAATTCATTGGTACAACTTCTAAGTTGCTTTTCTTTTTCTTTTTTTATTTGTATGTCAGTATGAGATCTTAGATTTTAGAAGCTAATGAGAGTTAAATATGTACCCCAGACTGGAAGGAGTCGAACGATTTTATTGAAAATCAAATCCGTCATTCCAAGAGATTGAGCAGGAAAAATATTAGTAATAATTAACAACGGAAATAAATGTCAAAACGTGTTATCGGACATGCTGTATGTGGCCCAGAAAATGAGACACGTCGTGTTGCCAAAGAACAAAGGGAATATTCTGACTCTCTTTGTGAAGGGGTCAAATGCACAAATCTTCATCGATTAGACATGAGAAAATAGAATTCAGTTTGGAAGTATCTTAGTTTGATTCGGTTCGGTTTTATGGCATATCAACCATTGCAGTTTATTTCATGCTAAATCTTTATGCATATATATATATATATATATATATATATATATATATATATATATATATATATTAAGTATATGATTGGGTTGGTTGGTTGGTTGTTTTGTTTTACGGCGTATCAACCCTTTTCGGATCATTTAACACCAAATTAAGTTATTTTGATAAAAGTTTCAAATCATTCAGTTTAGTTTAAGTATAGTTTGTTTTGTTTTTTTGTTTACACACAGTTAAATATCAAATCTGTTCTATTTCAAACAATTCATTTTAGCATAAGTAGATTTAGATTTAGTTCTGTTTAACCCGTAGTTAGGACCCTAACAAGTGCTACCATTCTGGGCCTGAGTGAACCTAGAATCGATAGCAATGAAGGGGGGCTCTGCATTCCCCAAATTTCCAGCATTACTGAAGCCTCACCATCAAATTATTCAGTGTCATATCCGGGACACTTGTTGAAGAAGTCTTACTCCTCGGCAGAGAAGCAGTCGGTATATTCTGCAACCCCAGCCGACTGGGGCAATGTATGATTTGTCAACACATTTTGTTGATTACATTTTTAAACATTTTGATAGCACTTTATTTGCGCACAGTTGAATGGTTTCAATATTGCTGTATAACAGTCACGATTTAGCATTAGGCATTTTTTTTTTTTTTTTGCACACATAGTTTGCTGGTATTTTCATTTTTGAATGAGTTAGAAGTAATTTGTTCGCACGCTAGTATTACTATTGTTTCTTAAGTTAAATGATTTCAATTATTGCTTTCTAACACTTATAATTCCATTCGATATTAATCATTTGTTTGCACGCAGCAATTAAATACTAACTATTCGATTCAACACTATTCATTGATTTACACACAGTCAAATGGTTCCAAGTATTGTTATGTATTACTAACTATTCAAATATTGCTATTCAAAAATGGGGCTATAGAATACCCCGACTGCACCTCTGCAGAGGGGTAAAAAAAAAAACCCAATGAGTATCCTGGATATGACCCTAAAAAATCTGATGGTGAGGTTCCAGTAATGCTGAAACTTTGGGGAATGCGGAGCACCCATTCATTGCCATTGCTCCCACGTCCACTCTGGCCCAGAATGGTAGCACCTGATAGTGCCCTATCTATGGTTTAAATAGAACTAACGGCATACTTATGATAAACTGAATTATTTGACTAAACTGAATGGTTTGAAATAGAAATGTTATTAACAATTAAACCGTACTTACATTTAAACGGCGTGCTTATGCTAAACTGAATTATTTGAGATGGAACTGTTTTTTGACATTGAAACTGTACTTACACTAAACTGATTTGCTTAATATAGAATTGTTTTGACATTTAACTGTGTGCAAACAAAATCTGTACTCATACTAAACTGAATTAGCTGAATTAGAACTGCTTGAATAAACTGAATAGCTTGAAATAGAAATGTTTTTTCACAATTAAACTCTACATTTAAACTGCGTGTTTATGCTTAACTGAATTATTTGAAAGAGAACTGATTATTTACATAAAAATTGATTTGGCGTTAAATAACCTACAAAGGTTGATATGCCATAAAACCCAAACAATCAACAAAACCTATTCAAATAAACAGTCACTTATTTACACAGTTATATGGTTAAAGAGTTCTATTTCTGACAATTCGATTTAACGTAAGTCATTTGTTTTGGTTTGGTTTGGTTTGGTTTTAAGGCATATGTGATATCGAGTGTGATCCTACAGAGGACTCAGCCAGACTCGTCAACCTCTGTTTTGACTCAGAAAATTTTGATAACTGAATCGGTAAGCTCCCAGGTCCACTCTCAGCCAGAGTAATAGCACATGATAGGGTCCTATCTATGGATCAAATAGAACAAACTGTGTGCAAGCAAATGACATGTGATATTATGACTGTTAAATAGCAAGACTTGAAACCATTCAACAAAGTGCAAAGAGATAAGGATCGTCGATGAATGTTATCTACAAAATGTGTTTACAAATTATACATATATTTAATATATATATGTATGAAGAGAGTTTGACATTAAATAACCCACAATAGTTGATGTTCCGTAAAGACAAACCAAACCAAAACAATTCAGTGTAACACAAATAATTTGCACACAGTTAGCTGGTTTCAAGTATTCCTATTATGACGCTGCATAAATAATTATCTTAGGATTAGAGTCCATTTTATGCACATGTGACGTCGAGAGCAGTCTGGCACTTGACTCTCCGCAAAATAAGTCCCAGTCAAGACTCCTATTTCGGGCATATGGTAAACCGGCAAATAATGTGGGGGTTAATTTGGGGCTAGACTGATCTCAGACGCAGGTAAGGGGGCACCAATTCACTTTCACATACCCCGCCAAGTCCTTTGTCTTCCTAACCCCCTCAGATGGCGAAAGAAATGGACTTCGAGGTCAGAAAATATTAACTGCAGTCAAATTTCCAAAATTCCCTTGTAATGTTTTAAGGCGCAATAAGACGTTTAGCGAGAATTAATGACAGCGATACGAAGCTGAAACAGATATGTGCAACCGAAGACGAATTGATAGAGGAAATAACACAACTAAAAAATTTCAACACAAGGGTACATTTAAAATATTACAAAATTTTAGTAGGCGACGACCAAACAAATAATGATAAGATTTAATAAACAGTTCCTTTTTTCTTTTCTCTTTTCTTTTTAAAATACCGGCAATATTAAGCCAGCAGGAAGTATCGAACATAAATGTCTCTCAACAGTCCTTTTCTTCTTTCTCCTTTTTTCTTTCTTTCTTTTTTCTTTTACTTGAGAAAATGTCTAAGTCGCCGGACTGAAGCATGTAATAAAGTTCATTTACTAATTTGCTAATGATGAAACAGAATCCTTTCAGTTTCTCTCTTTCTTTTTTGAATACTTATAACTTGCCAATATTTAGGAAGGGTAGAAGGAAAACAGTTTAAGTTGTACCGATCTTTGACGAGGTTTAATGTCAGGTTCCTTTCTCTCTTTTTTACGGGCGAGTGACATCCCCGGAATCGGCTGAATTAGCGTCTTTTTCAGCTGATTTCTGTCCAAAGACTAAAGACTCTTTTTACGGGAGACTTTCCTGGAGTTGGCTGTAAATCAGCATGCCTTTCTATGCCGACTTCTGTCCCCAAACTGAAGATTCTTTTTCAAATTTCTCGAACGAAAAAATGGCATTTTGGCGCTAAGGATCTATGGGCTAATCATTTGACTTTTTCCTTCTCCGATTTTTCCATCCGGTCACAATACTCGAGTGACCTGAATTCCTTTCTTTGTCCAACATATTACAGGTCATGGAGTACGGGTAGCTTTGACCATCATTCTCCACCCGTTTTAGCGGTCAGTCTTAGTGCCTGTTGATTCAAACACAGAACGATAGCGGAATTGACCTCCTCTTCCCTCTCTCGGTAGCATACCACGTTACACTATCAAATACTAATAATTTATACACAATTATATGGTTTAAATAACTGTTACTATCTGATAATCATTTGTTTGTATAGTTATACGCACTGACAGGATGGCACAAGGTCAATTTTGAAGCGGGTTTTAACAGGTTTGAATTCAGAGCTTTCCATTTCCCAGACTAGTTGCCTAACCAAGACTAAAGAAATCAGTCTGCCCTACTATTTATCCATAGCTGATGGGAAAATAATGGAATTCATACCTTTCCCAAATGTATGTGAAATACAATCAACGTCGTCCAGGATTTGAACTCGTGTCGACGTCTCCATTTCCTACGACGATACACCACGGACACATTTATATGGCTTCAAATATTCTTATCTAACACGGAAGCATCTTATTTGTAAGCAATTATCAAATTTGCAAGTCAGTATATTGTTATAATAATTAATAATAATTATTATTATTATTATTATTTGTAAACAAATTTAGCTTCAAGTAAATATTCTTAATACTAATAATTTACTAACAGTTATATGGCATCAGGTATTTCTATCTATTTGATCCATTGCTGGAATTCTAACAGTTTCACTATTCCGGGTCAGAGTGGGCATGGAAGTAATAGCAATGAAGATCTGATTCATTACTCCCAAGTTTAGTTTCATGCCCAGGATACCTCTTTTTGATGGGTTCTACCCTTATGGCGGGACGCAGTTAGCATACTCTAACACCCGCAAAGGAGTCACAGAACTTAGATAATTCAAAAACAAAATTACTTTACTGGAATACATAACGATGATCAAAATTAATTAAGCTCTTAATTAAACTGATTAGCTAACTACCTTACAAGGTCAAGTCTTCATAGATAGAAAGATAAAAGTCAAATATATATATATATATATATATACTTTTATCAAAATTTAATTATATACTATCTTCCGGCGTTTTTTGACTAAAATTTTGATAAAAGTATATATATATATATATATATGATTCGTTGAAATGAGGGTGATGAATGGAAAGAGATCTATTTTAGTAAAAATCAACGTTCTCCTCATTGTTTTTTTCTGTCTTTCGGAAATACAACTTTTGTCTCGATAATTTTGTCAACACACTTCGTAGATAGATTGATAGATAGACAGATATCTTCAGTTTGATTACGCGTGAAGCAGAAGATAGGAAGACAGATGGAGACGACCTGAGAAAGGGAAATCGAGAAAGAAAGAAAGAAAGAAAGAAAGAAGAAAGAAAGAAATAAAGAAAGAAAGAAAGAAAGTGTGAAGATATATATGCGTATGTGTGTGTGAAAGCAGAAAAGTTTTGAAAATCGATACGTTAGGCTGGAATATCTTACCTAATAAATGTCATGTTCATGTCACGGTAAAATGTCGAATTGATTGCTTTTCCCGGCCCTTCCTCACAAGCAAAAGTCACCAAGAGAATAGGAATGGCCCTGCATCTGACAACACTCGTTGAACTTAAGAAGCCGTACAAGTGTGTGTCTACGTGTCTAAATGTGTGCTAATGCGCATGCGCCTCGTAACAAGAGAGAGAGAGAGAGAAAAAGAAAAAGAGAGATAGAGAGTACAAGAAGCCACCATTATTTCTTCGGGGCAATTTGTGAGCCCAGCATAAATCGATTGTTATTTAGGATAAACATTTAACTCTCTTCCTAGCTTTTTTCCCATGGCTGTTTCTTTTCAATACCACATTAAAGGGACAAAATATGATATTCCAGGTTATTCCCACATATATAAATGCTATGTTTATCAATTTAGAGGAGTAAATAGTGTTATGGTTATCACTGTAGAAAATTAAACTTGTCTCGCTAAGTTCAGATTCTGGAACAAACTGTTTGCAATTCTTTGAATGCTCATACCCTTCGGCATGAATCTATCTTGTTCCCTTCTCTGCTGTACTCAAATCACAAAGTAAATTGCGCTCTTTAGCAATGGTAAAAGCAACCGGTCTACGAGAACGAAAAAGTTTGAATTCAACTCCTCCCTCTGCTAGAGTGGCAGTATAACTTGCTGCGGTAGTATGGCAAAACCATGAGCAAGAATCCCCAAGAGAATTCAACGGTTATGTTCAAAATCGTTTGGGCAAATTCTGCTGGGACACAAATACAAAGTTGTATAGGGCCTTGCCCAAGAAGAGGAGCACCTACAGTATGGCCAACTGCCAGTCTTCCATACAATATTGTCTTGATCCAGTGGCAGACGCATAGTCTGATAAGTGCTCTCTCTCTCTCTCTCTCTCACACACACACACACACACACACACATAGACACACACACACACACTATATATATATATATATATATTTAGTTGGCGACCGTAGTTGAGGGCGACTCGAAGGCTCCCTTTTCAATAGCTAATACACCGAGATGTAAAGAAGGGCGCTACTCCTGTCCCTGGATTGCTCCACTTACCCTTGATCCAGGCCTTATAATTCTGAGTGTTAAGCAAGGAGGCATCAAGTATCATCCATTGAGATTTTGGTATGACTCAACCTGAGATTGGACCCCAATCTTCCAGACCACAGGTGAACACTCTAATCATTCAATTAAAAAAACAGTGGAAGGTGGCGTAAGCAAATTTGTTTTTCAGATTTTTTTCCATTAATATAAATTCTGCATTGTTTAGAATCGATTTAGTACAAAAATTATTTTAATCTCAAAAGATATTTGTTTTGAGGCTATTCAAAATAGTACCAAATCAAAGAGTTTCAGGTTCCAACAAAGGTCGGTCGACAAATTTTAAATGTCTGAGAAGTGAAATTCACAGGGAACCGTGTGATGAGTTCAGTGAAACATGCTTTAATAAAAAAAATGTTTACAAATGGGCAAAACATGGGTTTGTTATCGAGAGCCCGAGTCGAAAAGACAGTATATAGAGTGGAAACACTCAGATTCTCCGGTAAAGAAAACGTTCCGGGCGCAGCGGTTAGAAGAGAAGTTTGTGCTAACAGTCTTCTGGGACATAAAAGGACATATCACTATTGATTACCTTTAAAAAAAAGTGGAACAATAAATTGTGCTTCCAGCTGCTAAGAAAAAATTCACCTTATTTATTGACTGACTCTCTCTCTCCCTCTTTCTCTCTCTCTCTCTCTCTCTCTCTCTCTCTCTCTCTCTCTCTAACCCGATAAGTCGAATAAGTTTATCAACCAGTAAAATAAGATTCGATCGAAATCGATTTTAGAAGAATAAAGTCAGCACATTTCAAAAGCGAAAATTAACGGTAGTGAATTTTAAAAGAAACCGTCAAAAACATGTTATTTGATGAGAAAGAAAACTGAAAAAAATATATTGTCTTTTTCATTGTTTGTTTGCTTGTTTGTTTTACTAAAACAGGAAATCTAAGCGAGGATGTTTTGTCCACAGCAATTGTGAGAGAATTATTATTTCGAAGTGTAAAGAGGAAATCGACAAGCGAGTTTAACTATCATATTGATAACCAGGTGGGTTACCTGAGAAACGAAAATTCTGAGATATCATTTTTTAAATTCAAGTGTGAAAGCTTTTTTACGGATATGATTTAAAACGTTTAGTGACGTCATCAGGAGAAGAGAAAAGGACCTGCTTCTTTTCTGGGTGGAGGTCGGGGATAACAGCATTAATTAATTAATGAAACCCAAGTAGGAGGAAAAACCAGCCCTTTGGGTAGCAGTGAAAGTAAACCAAATGTTGTGGAAGGAGTACAATTAACAACTAAAATCTAAATTAGGAGAAAATTGATATTATCAATAGCTTCGCCAATCACCACCTCACGGACGAGAGAAAATAAATATAAACAAGAGTTTTCCTCCCTTGCCAGAAACCAGCGCGAACCGGCTAACTATACTTCACGATTTTGACCTTTTACTAGACTACCTTGGGTACAGAAAACCAAACAGAGCTAAGATAATACGACACTTAGTGAAATGACACGATAATTTAAGATGCCATCGTACTAGAATGACGAAAGTAAAGAAACGAGG
Source organism: Sepioteuthis lessoniana (assembly GCA_963585895.1). Classification (NCBI taxonomy): domain Eukaryota; kingdom Metazoa; phylum Mollusca; class Cephalopoda; order Myopsida; family Loliginidae; genus Sepioteuthis; species Sepioteuthis lessoniana. The sequence goes on along the minus strand of OY757909.1, from coordinate 105,669,519 downwards.
AGAAACTGAAATAACACGATACTTTGAGACGCTGTCGTACCAGACTCGCAAAAAAATCACCTCCTACCATGAGAGAAGCTAAGAACTCAAGACTGAGAAAGGCAAGCACAACGGTCATTTGAGGTTGCCTTGTGCCAGACTATAGAAAGTGAGAATAGAAAAGCCTAAAACTTGAAAGGCCTTGTACGTGACTTTGAATGCCAAGAAACTTACTGACTGTTAATTCTTGAATTCAGTCTCTGATTATAAACTCACAACCGCTGGAATGGGTGAATATATGTAACGTTTTTAATACACTTTTTTTAGCTAAATACTATTATTGTTACAAAACCATGTTCTGTTTTCTGTTTGTTGGCGTCGACTTTTTTTACTATCTTAATTGTGCGGTGTCATCCGTCGACTCATCGACTGGCTACTGCGATTAGAGATTGGTCTACTATCTGGATCAAAAGCACAACGTGGGCAGATAAGCGGATCGATCGAGTCATCCGATGACATAACCAGCCTAGCAGATTTGCCCCAGTGTTTCGAGGAAGTGGGTTTACTGCCATATATTTATATATATATACATGCTCAATCAAAAATAATTAAAAATCTAATCTTCTTACCATCGTTTCATAATCATAATGTTGTATAGCCACATACATATACAAATATATACGGAAACATAGTCAACAATAATGACGAACTTCAATGAACGAACGAACACACTTCTTTATAAAAATATATCTCTCACACTTTATTCTTGAAAGGGTTGATGTTGGTTGTGTGTGAGAGGTTAGTTGGAAACGGGGACAGACTGCTACATATTGACCCAAAGTTCTTCTGACCATAACAGCACTTCTTTCTCATCTTGGCCGGGTTGCTCAGCCGTGGGTCACTGACGGCCCAAAGCCCTCTGTCTGCCGCTGGCTCTCACTCCGGTATCTTGTCCCCAACTGACTCTAACTCCAACTGGAATTGGAACTGACTCAAGCCGTCTGTGGCACCTAGTCTTACGTTCACCTGCTTCCGCTAATTTACACAGGTGCATCTCTTGATTGAAGGCTCGGTCGAGGGTCAATATATAACAATAAGTTTAATGTATTTTCTATTCTATATAATAATCTGATAAACTGTGTACAAATAAAGTTTTTTTGATGAAGATTGCTTTTTCTGTTTTAAAGAAAACACGTAAAATTTGTCTTTCTGAAACGACAGTAAAAATATGAGATTTTAATTCCTTTTGAGTTTTATATCACTTTGTTTTCTAGCATTTAAGCACTTTGTGATTTAGCAAATGCTTTTTTTGGCCCAGCGGTTAGAGTGTTCGCTAATGGCCCGGGAGACCTGGGTTCAATCCCAGGTCGAGTCATACCAAAGACTTTAAAAATGGAACTTGATACCACCTTGCTTAACACTCAGCATTATAAGGTACGGTTCAAGGGTAAAGTGGAGCAATCCAGGGAATGGAGTTGCGCCCTCCCCTACACCTTGGTGTAGTAGCTATCGAAAAGGGAGCCTTCGGGTCACCCTCGACTATGGTCGACTAACTTTATATATATATATATATATTATAAATTTGACTAAAAACTTCAATTCAGTGTTTCCATGACAAATCTATTTCTGGTCGTTATGGCGTTTAATACATTGGTGCTTGGGCTTTTATGTTGACTTCCCAACTTCATTTCCGGCTAGAAGAGATTTAAAAAATATTTCCTTTCAAAATCCTTTTATATGTTAACGTTTAAATATTATTCTTTTGTTTTTGTTGTTGTTGTTGTTGTTGTTGTTGTTGTTGCCTTATTTTAAAGAATTTAAAGAGTTTTTAAAAAAAATCAGCGAATATCGGAGGGTGTTCCTGATGAGTTGAGGTTTAGTTTGAATAAGAAACCGAATTTCCTGTAATTGATTTAAAGATAACCCTTTGAAAATTTTTTGCATTCAATATTTAATAATATTGTCCATGAGTTTTTGATAATTGATATTAGTATTAAATTAATTAAATGTTTCTTTAGGGGACTTATAGTAATCAACTTCTAGTTGGGTTTTTTTGTTTTTTTTAGGGAGAGTTACTTTTTCATTTTTTTCCGATTTAAGTTAATCGTGGTGAGTAATGGATTCATATTGTAATAGAATTTGGATTTTTTTTTTTTTTTTTGGCTTAGAATCTCTATTTTATAATATATGTATTAATATCAAATTGCAATCTTAATTATAAGTTTATAAGTTGTTCCCGTTTTTTTTAATCTTTTCTCCGGACGGTGTAGCATCTATGTTAGTTCCTCTCTACTTTTAAGCCTACTTTTAACTTTGAATCTTTTTTCCGATTTACATTTTTAAAAATATTTTATCCTATTTTTCAAAGATGGGCTTATATTTATATATAGATGTGGTCTTGTTTTATTTTTTGCAGCAACTATCTATTCATTATGACAGGCATTTTAGTTTAATTTTATTTATTCTATTTATTTTGGGGCTTTCTATTAGTGTTTCAATGTTGGAGTTAATTTGTAGATTGTTTATTTGTATGTTAAAGTTAAATGTGTTTAATATGATTAGGATATTAAATTAAATTAAATTAAATTAAGAACTTATTTCTGTGTCTACATTTTGTTATTAATTCTTTTCTTGTATTTAGTAGGTTTGCTTCACGCCGAAAACAAGCCAAAAACAATTTATGAAATAATTGGAGTTTGACTTTCATTAAACCCAGACCTTAAACCCCCGCCTCATTACACAATATGGGATATTTTAGAAAGCAAAACAAATGCAACTTTCCATCCAAATATTGGTTCGATTAAGACTACTATTGAGAAGGAATGGAATAAAATGTATGAAAAATTTATTTTGAAGGCAAGCAGATCGTTTCGAAGGTATGTTGATTCAGTAATTTTAAAAATGGGGGCCATAATGAGTAAATTTACTGTTTTATGTCTATCTTCTTATTTTGTTGCTTGTTTTTTTTTAATTAAAATTAATCTTGTTTTATGATAGAGCCGTTTAATATTATTCTAAAATATTCCTAATTTTGCTTCAGCACCCTATATATATATATTATTATTATTATTATTATTATTATTATTATTATTATCATTATTATTATTATTAAGAGAACCATAAGAAAATTATCAAATTCTCAACTGTATCAAATGCACCAAACTTTCTTCGGCTTTTGAGCTGTATTTTTACCTTTCTTAAAATAAAAAGGCGCTATATGTTGACAAATGCTGCTTTTCTTCTATCTTTCAATATTCTAACAAATCAAGAAAACTACGCCAAGTTTCATTAATATTCCCATTTGTTTTAATATGAAATTTCACACACAATGAAAAGCAATCTAAATTTTTAAGATAATTAGTTTAATAAATAACCAAATGAATAAAGAGACAACCCTAATGTCATCAAACAACAAATATGAAATCTTTTTTTTCATTTAGTTTTCAGACTAATTGTTAAATTCCGTTGCTTTAGCATTTCGTTTATCCTAGGTATGACATTAGACTGTATCCGGTTGGTGAGGCTCCATGTTTGAAGCTCTGGGGAATGTGAAATACTCCTTTTATCGCAATTACTTGCAGGTGTACTCTGACCCGAATTGGGAGTATCTGCTGGGGTGCCATCTCTAGCCCAAATGAATTGTATTTAGAATAGTTACTTTCGGCTAAATTTGTGTACTAGGGTTTATTATTTTCGGTTTTCTTGCAAATTATTGGTATTAGATAGGAATACTCGAAACCGTTTAATTGTGTGCAAACAAATAATTATCATCAAATAGTAATATTTACTTTAAAAACATAACTGTTCATACATTTTTAGAATTAGATAGAAATACTTTATGAACTGTGTGCAAACAAACATTTATAGACAAAAAATGAAATTTTTAAAAATACAATGGAACATGAAAAATAGTTATGATTACAATCAGACGCAAATGAATCTGATTTCGACATTAAATAACCCATAAGATGTTGATATGCCGTAAAAGAAATAAACCAAATCATTACCGTTTTTCTTACGTATTTTTGTTATATTACTTTTATATGATTGTTTAATGGATTGATTTTAACGGCATGTCAACCCATCAAAGCTTATCTTATGCCTAGAGGTTAAGGGATCACGTTCATTGTACGTTTATATTTATATTTTTGTATCGTTGTTCAAAGTTTTTTTGTTGTTGTTATTGTTTTGTTTCGTTTTGTTGGGTTTTTTCGAGGTCCTATCGATTACGAATCATTTTAAAACATATCTATTTGACCCATTAGTGAGACCCTAACAAATACTACCACTCTGGGTCAGAGTGGACCAGGGAGTCATGGAAATGAAGGGGTACTCTACACTCTCCAGATCTTCTGTCTGGAGCCTAACCAACAAATGTAGTTTAGTGTCCTACATAGGACCCGGGGGGCTTACTCTTTTGCGGAGGATACAGCCAGTGCATTCTAAGCCCCGTCGACCGGGCAAATTGTATTTATAATAAAATACATTATTTCATTATTTTATTATAACTGTATTCGCTGTTTTATTCTATTTAATATCATAAATATTTAAAGGGAGTAACCCCATGGCATAGTTGTTAACGTATTCGAGTGCGACATAGGACCGTTTACTCTAGAAGAACTCAACTCAGTACTTAGAAAAATTAAAAATAGAAAAGCCGCAGAGCTTGATGAAATTCCCCCAGAAGTATGAAAGACTAGACAATTCGACGACATACTGCTCCGACACTGTAATGCAGTTTATAATCAAAATCCGATAGACAGATGGATGAAGGGATGCATCCTCCCTTTGCCTAAAAAGGGCGACCTCGGATTAGCCAACAACTACCGAGGTATAACACTTACATCCATAGCCAAAATATACCATGCCCTACTACAAAGCCGCATAGAACCCAAAATTGACAACATTCTTAGGAAGAACCAAAATGGCTTCCGAAGAAATAGATCCATGACCTCACAAATATTGACTATCCGTAGCATCCTTGAAGGGGTACGGGTAAAAAAACCTACAGACGACAATACTATTTGTCGACTTTACCAAGGCCTTTGATTCCAAACAGGTGACATCTCCACACTCGGTGGTAGCTCTCTGAAACTAGTTGACAAATTTACCTACCTAGGAAGCAGAGTCTCATCAACCGAAAAAGACATCGACACGCGACTAGCCAATGCATGGACGGACAGCAATGATAGGCTATTGGTCATATGAAACTCAGACCTGACTGATAAAATGAAACGCAGTTTCTTCCGAGCAGCGATCGTGTCGATACTGCTATCGACACTGCGCTACATGGACGCTGACTAAACGGGTGGAGAAAAAGCTTGACGGCAACTACACAAGAATGCTGCGAGCAATTTTGAACAAGTCCAGGAGACAACACCCCACAAAACACCAGCTGTACGGCCATCTACCTCCCATCACGAAAACTATCAAAGTTAGACAAACCAGACATGCAGGACACTGCTGGAGAAGCAGGGACGAGCTCATAAGTGATGTTCTTCTATTGACCCCCTCACATGGCCAAGCAAAAGCAGAGAGACCAGCTCGAACCTACATACAGCAGCTCTGTGAGGATACGAGATGTAGTCCAGAGGACCTGCTAGAATCGATGAACAATAGGGAGAAGTGGCGAGAGAGGGTCAGGGATATCCGTGCTGGTGGCGCGACAAGATGATGGTGATGATTATAGCGAAAACTAAAAATCAGATTCTACTTATTTTTGGCGAATACATGTAAACAGCCAGAAAAAAATATCTGCAAAAAAGAAATTTTGAAGAAAAACCCTCTTTTTTACAATTTAAGGAGGGAGATCACTTTGTTATATAGATTTAACGTAAAATGATCACCCATTTTGGACCAGCAAGCATTACTGACGACCAGAGATAACGGTAACCAAATTTTTATTTTTCATTTTTTTGTAGGGAAATCAGATGGAGAGGGTGGACGTGTTAAGTAAGCTTATTTGGGGGGGGATATTTTTGCTAAATAAAAAAGGGGTGGAAACAATATTGGAGGGGGGGTCTTCTTTTATAAGTGATGATAAAACGCCCACGTTTCAGTAGAAAAAAAAGAAAATAAAACAAACTGTTTTTTTTATTTTTTATTTTTTATTTTAAGTCTTTCCATCATTTATTAAAAAATGAAAAAAAAATTGTTTTCACCCATTTTTTTATTAAGCGAAAAAAATCTCCACCCTCTCCATCTGATTTCCCTACCAAAAAATGAAAAATAAAGATTTGGTTACACGTCCCTTTGCCGCTATCTCTGATCGTCAGTAATGCTTGCTGGTCCAGAGTGGGTGATCATTTTACGTTAAATTTACATAACAAAGTGATCCCCATCCTCAAATTCCAAAATATTGGGTTTTTCTTAAAAATTTCTTCTTTGCAGATATTTTTTCTGGCTGTTTACATGTATTCGCCAAAAAAAGTAGAATCTATATTTTTAGTTTTCGTTAAACTAGGATGGGTAAAAGGGTAAAAATTTACCCGACATCGTATTAAGTGAGTTCGAATTCTAGTCACGTTATTACATTTATTTTCGGATTGATACCTTTAGGAAAGTGTAATATAATGGCCGAGGGATTTCGTTTTATGCCTTTGGGTTTAGTTAGGCAGAGAACCTTTCAGCTCAGTGAATGGGTTACTAAGGTGTTCACGCGCGTGGGCGGAGCGGACTCAGAGATGTCACAATAGCCCAGATGGGAAACGAGGACAGAGAGTGCGGGTAACGTCACGCACCGGAAGCGCGCAGAGGATTTGGGGGATTTTGAAAAAGTCAGTTGAGTTGAGAACAAGAAACCGAACGAGAAGGGTCGACTTTCGGGGCTCGCAGAGGCCAGACGAATTTGTGCGCTACGGGCGCTACACGAGATGTGGGGGGAGCAGATGGAAAAGTCATCATAGAAAGATTGTGCATCTCTCTTCCTTATGTCGAAGAACCTTTAAACTCAAAGGTAATAAAAAGTTTCGTACCTGAACTAAGAAGTCGTAAGTGTTTTTCGTGTTTCGAGAGTCCTATGTTCTATGTATATATGTTATGAACATTCTATGTACGTTTCGCATATCCGTATCATGGGTATGGTAAATAAAGTATGATCCCCCTTATCCACCAGCCTCCAGCTATAGGTTAAATTTTAGAATTACTGTTCTTCAACAAAGATAATTTTTGCATTGAATAACCCATGAAGGTTGATATACCATTAAACAAAAAAACAGTAAATATCTAATCAACGATAAACATTGTTTCAAAAAAAATGTTTACGTTTTTATGGGAATTCTTTTATGATGTCATGGCTTTAAAGTCTCTTCTTATCCCTTGTTAATACATGAGTCGAATCTTCCCCAGGTGGTCCTCGTAATATCAGTTCTGCTTTTCTAATAAAGATACTCACGTAGAAATATTAACATATCTAATAACCTCTGGGAGATTCCAATTGGTTGGTTGGTCAGTTGGGTTTTATGGCATATCAACCTTTGTAGGTTTTTTTAACATCAAATCCATTTTTATTCAAATAATCAGTTCTATTTCAAACAATTCAATTTAGCATGAGTACACAGTTTAATTGTCAAAAATATTTCTGTTTCAAACAATTCAGTTTATTCAAGCAATTCTTATTCAGCAAATTTAGTTCAGTATAAGTACAAATTTTGTTTACACACAGTTAACTGTCAAAATAGTTATATATTAAACAATTCAGTTTAGTGTAAGTAAAGATTCAATGTCAAAAACAGTTCGATTTCAAACAATTCGATTTAGTATAAGCATGCAGTTTAAATGTAAGTACAGTTTAATTGTCAAAAAAATTTTTATTTCAAGCAATTCAGTTTAGAGAAACAGTTCTAATTCAAACAATTCAGTTTAGCTAAAGTATGCAGTTAGTTCTATTTAACACATAGATAGGGCCCTATCAGGTGCTACCATTCCGGGCCAGAGTGGACCTGGGAGCAATGGCAATAAAGGGGTACCCCGCATTCCCCAAAGTTCCAAGATAACTGGAAGCTCACCATCAGATTGTTTAGTGTCATATCCAAGACATTCATTGGAAGGGTTTTACTCCTCTGCACAGGTGCAGTCGGTGTATTCTACAGCCCCAGCCGACTGGGCAAAGAGATTCCAAGAATGTGATGACAAGGATGATGAACAAATAGAGACTGTTTGAAATTATATCATAAATGTACCCCTGTTAGGGTGTTAACAATTTTTGATAACCCTGTGTATTACTGCGTTTTTGTTTTTGTTCTTTTTGTATTTTGTATTTTTTTGCTCCTTTTTTTTTTTTTCTTCTTTTTCTCCTTCTTCTCTGATGGAGAGAAAAACTTCGATTCATCTACTCTCCGTCTTCCGCCGGTTCGATAACTTTCTATCAAATTTAGAATGCGATTTCGTACTAGATGATAGACGACATCTCAGCCAAGCAACCTCAAGGTATGTTCCATGAACTTATCCCTTCACACGATGCATACAACCGTATGAGAGCATCCGGTGCACTCTGTTACATTACTTCAAATACGTCATCAATAATATTCTCCATGACATTATAACAGCGTAACAACTACGATTTTTTTTTAGTTGTATCAATTTGATGATGAAGATGCTGTTAGCGGTGGCATACGACAATGTCATAATGCAATTATTATTATACAATTTTCTTTTAGCACCGAAAGGGGAAAATATCGACTTAGCTTATTTTCTTTGCGAAGAAACTGATTTTTCAAGATATGACGATATTATGAAGGTATGCATTTACCCACATCTTCTGCTATGAGCAGGATATGACACAAGGTCAGTTTTCCTTCTTCTATATTAGTTATCTAAACAAAGAATAAAGAATCAGTCTATCCTACTATTTATCCATAGCTAGGTAAAAAATAAAGTTGTGATTGTAATTAAGCTTCTATTCCTCGAGTCCCTGAATTGCAACATCAATGCAATCCTCAATGCTGGCGAGTCTGCACCCTCCTTCATTTCTTATGATATGGAGTCTATGTCATCTCTAGGATCTCTAGTGCATTGCCATCATTTTCTTTGTTCTATGGCCCCTGTGTCAGACTTTCTCCCTAATTCATTTCAAGAATAGTCCCAAGTATCTTACAAGAGGGACTGTTCAGGTATTTTTTCCTTTTGATGAGATTTCTGCAACAGTGTTTGAATTCGAGAAGTTTTCTCGTTCTTTTAAGATACTATTTTCCTTTTTTTTTTCATCTCTTTTACTTGATGGTGTCTGTTTCCAGTCATCCCAGGTATCTGTAGTTTTCTTTTTCTCCACCTTTTATGATGCTTCCATAATTCGGCAGTTCTATTCCTTCCATTGTTTTTAACTTCCCTTTTTTTATTATAAGCATGGCACATTTTTCAGTCCAAAATTCTATTGCTATGTCTTGGCTATAAATCTTTTTTTTTAATTAAGTTTCCATACTTAAAAGTAAATTTCGTTGCGTCAAATTCCCTTTGTCCAATATATAACATTAAATTGCATTGGATGGTGAGGCTCCAGTTTTGGAACTCTTGAGAGTGTGAATTACCCTTTCATTGCCATTACTTACAAAACCACTTCCTTGCCATTACTCCTAAATGTTTGGAATAGATAAATGCCGTTCTCAAGGGTATTAGCACAAATTTTAATGAAAACAACTTCATCTAGGATTTAAACTCAAGTAACCAACACAATTTTCTACGTCGAGGTAAAGGTAGACAAAACTTTTTATCCAGATTGACATTTTTATTTTCTTTTAATTTTGTGAGTTCTCTTTACTTTAGGATTTCAAAACTTTTCTTGTTTGTATCAATAGAATCATAATGACGAAACTGCATAAAAAGAGTGTTTTACAATTTTTGAAACAAAAAGGCGCCTTCTCAGATCTTTCCAGTTAATTTTATTCTCTTTCACTTTGCAGATTAATGCAGGGAAATAGTTAATATTTTAATATATGAAGATCTTTTGGTTTGGTTTTATAGCACATCAACCATTGTAGGTTATTAAATGCCTAATCTTGTTTGTAAATATATATCAAATATATATGATTTGGTTTGGTTGGGTTTTATGGAATATCGACCATTGTAGGTTATTAAACACCAAATCCATTTTTATACATATAAACTGTTCTATTTCAAACAATTCAGTTTAGCATAAGCACAGTTTTTTGTTTACATACAATTAAATGTCAAGATAGTTCTATTTCAAACAATTCAGTTTAGCCCAAGCACACAATTTACTTCTATTTGAACCATAGATAAGACGCTATCTGGTGCTACTAGTCCGGGCCAGAGTGGACCTGGGAGCGATAGCAATAAAGGGGTACTCCGCATTCCCCAAAGCTTCAGCATTACTGGAACTTCACCTTTAGATTGTTTAGTGTCATATCCAGGACACTCGTTGGGGGAGTCTAACTCCTCAGCAGAAATGCATTCGGTGTGTTCTGCAGCCTCAGCCGACTGGGACAAGAAGATATTTTGTGTAAAAACATGTATTAAGATATAGTTCATGCATGATACAAAAGTGCTTGGTTGCTGAAGTCGACAGTGTTGGTTGCAGTCAGTCTGGAGCGTAGCTAACATATACAGGGCGGCATCGGGCAGTAATGGTATTCGTCGTGCGTCCCAACAAACTGAAAATTGCGGCACAAGGCCTTTTTAAGGTGGGTTCGGGCGCAGGGCCGCATGCAGACATGCCCAGCATTCACAAAAATGCCTCGGACCCCGTCGGCATTACCCTAAAAAAGGGCGTCTCCGGTGCGAGGCGATAAACCTAGCCTCTCCGAAAAGAATTAGAGCTTGGCGGAGGACGGTCCTCGGAGGCTCGAGAAGTGTCAGTTTCGGCAGTGTGACACCTGCATCAGGCAGACTCGACCGTCTACCACCAAAACCAAGACACCGGATCAGATCAGTGTACCGTTGAACACGGCCGGCCGAGGTATCTGACAGAAGTAGCCCCGTCGACTGCTGACCGTCGCTTATATTTATCTCTGCCTCTCATCAGACAGGATTTGATACAAGGTCTTTTTTATAATAGGGGTTTTAGGGAAGGGGGTGGTTGGGCACGAACCGAGGCTCGTGCCCTGCTGGACTAGGCTGGTTCATAGGCTCACTAGGTGCAATGTGAACCAGATGAACCTTCTGGGACTTGCACTTACTAGATGTAACGTAAGTCCAGCACGTATGCCTGCTCATAGATTGAACTGAATCCAAAAGTCTCGTGCTATGTTGTGCTGTCAATGACGTCATCACCAACCTTCGGTTGAACGAGCCGAAGCCGGGGAGACTGCTAACCGTCTCCCATGTATACTCTGTAAATTCATATTTGTATAGGTACATGAGCGCGTATGCAAATATATAGGTCCATTGGCCGGCGGTGTCATTTCACCAAAACGCCCCCGAATACCATTCTTACAGCCACCATACAGGAAGTTCAATTTCAACACATTTCTAAACAGATGTCAGATTTTCATGTTAGTCAAAAACTTTAAATCTCACGGCACTTTTGAAGATTGTATGGCAGCGGGGTCTGGACCTCCGAAAACGCAGAAGAAATGTGTATACGTTATCAATAACTTAACACGCATTATTCAGCAGTGCCCTCAAGTGAACAGCAGACACCAAGAGCGTGTACTCTAGGGCTCTTATTGATCCTATTTATCCACCCCCGCTCGGGCAGGATATGACACAAGGTCAATTTTTTAAACGGAGTTTAACAGGTTTGAATTCAGAGTTTTCCTTCTCCTAGACAAGTTGCCTCACCAAGGCTTAAGAACCTAGTCTGTCCTACTATTTATCCATAGCTGGAGGGAGAATAATTGGATTCATACCTTTCCCAAGTTCTATGTGAAATGCAATCAGTCTCGTCCAGGATTTGAACTCGCATCGCCGGGTCCATTTCCTACGACGATAACCATTATACCACGGGCACCTACATTTTTTTTAGGGCTCTTATTGATAGGTTTGATTCATGTTTGATCCTAAATGCTTGAGTGTCCTAAAATGGTAACCTTTTGCCTTTTAATAAACGTAATTTTTATTACTCTATCATTTATGGTCCTTGATTTTTGCTCAATCATTTTGTGATGTACATGGTACTATAACGTCTATTCTTTGGGGAATCCCCATGGCGTTATAGCTAACTTCTTGTCTCCGAAATCGTAGGATGCACGTTGGAACTCTAGTTGCACAATTGCGTTCACTTTTTGACTAATTCCCTTTGAAAAGGCATGAAACTTTTTCTTCCTTCAGTCATGAGTCAAATAGTGCCATGTTGTTCTTCAACAAGAATGGCTTGGGCATTAAATATCGTACGAACGTTGATATGCCTGTAAATCATCATCATCATCATGTCAGCACGGATATCCCTGACCCTCTCTCGCCACTTCTCCCTATCGTTCATCGCCTCTGGCAGGTCTTCAGGGCTACATCCCGTATCCTCACAGAGCTGCTGTATGTATATTCGAGCTGGTCGTCCTGCTTTTGCTCGGGCATATGCGGGGGTCCATAGTAACGATACCACTTTATCATCTGTCTACACTACGTGCTTAGAACATCGATTGATAAAATCAAAGAAAACAGCTTCGAGCTGATAAAGAAGAGAAGCAGAAGATACCCCGCAAAAACAATTACCGACGCTGACTACGCCGATGACATAGCGATTCTGGCAAATACACCCAACCAAACCGAAACACTACTGCATGCTAGTAAATAAAGAAACCAAATCAAACACTGACACATATATTTTTAGATTGTTCCATATTTATATTTTTATTATTTTAGGGAATAGGAAGGTTGTAAAAAATATGTTTTTAGATTCATAGATTTTTCAAAAATATTTTAATCTAGTTTTATGTGGAGAAATTATTAAACACAAAGAAGAAAACAGTGAAAAAGTTGTTTTTTTTTATCTATTATCTATTTTGGTATTATATTCTAACGACTAAATTGATTAACTATTGCCAAAATTAACTATCTCCCCCCCTCTCTCTCTCTCTCTCTCATGAAATGCAAAAGCAGTTTTTTTCTTAATTTCTATCTCTACGGTCTTTATTTTATTTCTCTCTCTCTCTCTCTCTCTCTCTCTCTCTCTCTCTCTCTCTCTCTCTCTCTTATATATATATATATATATATACATATATATATAAGAGAGAGAGAGAGAGAAAAATAAAAGAAATAAAGAGCGTAGAGATAAAAAGAAAGATAGAAAATAATGCCTTTGAATAACTCGTATACATTATATATATATATATATATATATATATATATATATATATGTATATAAGTATTCTTTGGTCCTGTTAAACCGGAGTTGGGAGTAATTCCATCAGGACAAGAAATTATTCATGAGTGAATATTTATATTTTCCTG
>OY757909.1:105591196-105653696 GCA_963585895.1 Sepioteuthis lessoniana | reverse complement strand
AAAACAAAAAACCCTGCCAGGAACAAGAGAAACAATATCTCAAATCACGGTCCAGAGGAAAAAGAAAAAAGTTTTTTGGTAAAAAAGAAAGAAAAGACCAACCTCGTCCGACTCCTTGAAAAAAATCAAGGGGTACTTAGTCAGTGGCCAAAGGAAAACCAAAAAAACCTCCGCGATTCTGCAATGCTACAATTACTAAAGTGCTCAACATAAAACAATGGAGCCAATTATAGAATTAACTAAAATCGCTAGTCGAAAATCTTCTACTAAAGTTTCACCTTAACGGATCATCAGGAAGTTTCGCCTTGACTATTCTAAGGAGAAATTGCTTTGCTTTATTCACCAAAAACCCCACCTATCCTAAAATTTGCATTAAAAAAAACCAAATAAATAAATAAATAAATAAATAAATAAAATAAAAAAACAACCTAAAACCTATTCCTAATTATATAGTTATATAGCTATATATAGGAATAGGTTTTAGGTTTTTGTTTTTTTTTTTATTTATTTATTTGGTTTTTTTTTTATGCAAATTTTAGGATAGGTGGGGTTTTTGGTGAATAAAGCAAAGCAATTTCTCCTGAGAATAGTCAAGGCGAAACTTCTCAATTTTCGGGTTTTAAGTAGGACTTTTCATAGAGTACATGTGGTATTTTGGTAATTGCTGCGCATATGGCGACGGATGAATGGTTATATATTGTATTGTTGAATGGGTCGGCGAATGTGGCTAGCTAGGTCCCCTTATTAAAAACATAGATAATGCATGACCGCACCCTTCCCCTTCCCCCCAAAACTCAAGGCCTTGTGCCTACCTGTAAATTTACAGGAAATAAAAGTCAAGGCGAAACTTCCTGATGATCCGTTAAGGTGAAACTTTGGTAGAAGATTTTCGACTAGCGATTTAAGTTAATTCTATATATATATATATATATATATAAATATATATATATATATATATATATATTATATATATGTTTGTGTGTGAGTGCGGGGGGCTGATAAAGGAACAAAATGAATGAATAAAAATCTGATCTACAAATTTATGTGATTTTTTTTATATAAATTAAATGAAAATTTGCCGCAAAAATGCGCAAAATCTTTTCTTGCAAACAAATATAATATTAGTAAGAGCATAGATATTTTTTTAAGTATAGCCGTACGTGTTATCTTAAAATAAAGAGGCCAATTTGGGGAACTGAGACTAACTGCAGCAGATAGAAATCAGTGGGGATGTAAACAAAATGTTGAAATGAAAAGTGTTCTTGAAAGATGAATTATTACTTACTCCCATGCGGGGGTTTCTTCGTGGTGTAATGGTTAAAGCGATGGTCTGCGGAATCGTAGTAATCGAGTTCGTACTCCAGTCGCGCTATTATGTTCACTTTCGGACAAATTACCCTTGGTGAACCTCCTTATCCTCCCAGCTACATATGGGCCCGTGGCGCTGCGGATAGAGTCTCTACGGTTCCAGGTGAGCATTGTCAGAAGATAGTGGTTTCAAATCCTACCCAAGCCGGCCAGAGGTTTACTTGGTCAAAAACGTGGTGCGATAGACAACAACAATGGAAGGCAGTAATTACTGGGGATACGGTTACAAGACTCAGCATTCCTATCTGAGGTCGCGGTAAATCAGAGGTGAAATTTGGCCGAAACGTAGTGAAAGAAGAAACAACACAAAAACTACCAAGATGAGGACAAAAAGTCCGCAATAAATAAAAATTAATTCTCAAATTTACATACCTTCTTTATTTCGTTTTATTAATTCCCACAGATTCATAGATAAATCATCAACTTTCCTAGTTAATTTCGAACCTCCCTAAATTTTATAGATAAATAAAGATGTAAATAATACTTTAGTAAGTATGGATTTAAAAATATTTATTTAAGAAACAATAGGTAATGAATTATTACTTACTCGGATATCTTTTCTTTATTTCTTTTGAAATAAACAAAAGGCATCTGAGTAATGGTTTGGTTTCTTTGTAGGTTATTTAATGCCAAAGCCATTCTCCTAGAAGAACAGTAGTGGTACTATTTAGCCCATAGCTGGGAGGATAAGGAGGTTCATACCTTTCCCAAGGGTATTTGCCCGAAAGTGAACGTAATAGCGCGACTGGAGTACGAACTGGTGTACTACGATTCTGCAGTCCATCGCTTTAACCATTACACCACAAGGACACCCACCTTGCACTTTTTGTATTTGATTTTTGCATTTAAAACAATGATTTATTTATAACTCAACTCAATATACCTATCTATATTTGTAAAAAATATCTAATACTGCTATTAATAATCAATATATATATACTACTAGTGTATACACTGTATTTCTCGGTGTCTGAATTATACAATATTACTATAATCTTTATATATTTTCTGAAGCAACAACCCCACGAATTAATATCACGAGCCGCCACTAGATAGATAGATAGATAGATAGATAGATATCGCCAGCTCGGTTACGAGGGAAATAGGTAAGACTACTTTTTGAATAAAATTAACGTTTCATTCATTGCTCATTTCTATTTTGGGCAAATACAGCTTTAGTTTCGATGCTTTGTAAAACACACTTCGCATAATTGACTGGGTGATAGAAAAGTAACTCCCGATTTAAAAATACTTAAAATCTAATTTCTGGTAAATATCATAAAAATAAATATAAGAATTTTGAAATAATGTGTTAATTTTCAATTACCCTGTATATTATGGTGTTAAAACTGATTATGCGTCGTTTAATGTCAATCCCATTTTAACATAACTTCGTTGGCACAGAGCTACCGCTATGTCAATGAAATGTATTCGTAGTCTACCAAGAGGGGGCGAAAACCAACCCCTGTAGTAAACCCGGTGATTTAATCGTTACTGTCTGTAAATACTGGCTTCCGATTGCACAGTGCAACAACGTATGAGTGAGTTTGCTTTCCCCGGAGCATTACAAATCAAATTTCACAAAACCAATGCATTTTGATTAGTTTAAAGAGTGGCACTAACCAATCAACTTGTGCGGCCATGTCGTCTGGAATTTCATTTTCTATTTATCATTCACTTTGGCCCATTCGACAATCTGGAAGAATATTAATATTATTTCAATTCTCGAAATTGTTGTAACCAAAGTAAATGACCAAATAATGTCCGCCAACCAAACAAAATTACTGAATCAACACAATTCAACACATTTTGCTTTTGGCTTGTCAGATTGTTTTTAATTGTTTGTTTTCAATTGTTTCTTTCTTTCTTTCTCTCTTTCTTTTTCCTTTTTCTTTTTCTTTATTCGTCTTTTACTTTTTTTTGTTGATAGACCTTCGACAGAAAAACGAGATCTAAGAAGAGAAAAAAATTTTTTTTTTTGTTTGGTTGGATTAGGTTTATGGCATCTCAACCATTGTAAGTTATTTAATGCCAAATCCTTTTTATACATATTTATTAAATTCAAATATGATTTTGTAAACATATTTTGTTGATGACATTCTTAAACAAGCTAGAGCTCTTTTTTGCATACAATTAAATGGTTACAAGTATTGCTATATAAGTAAGTAAAGTTGGCGACCGTAGTCGAGGGCTACCCGAAAGCTCCCTTTTCGATAGCTACTACACCAAGGTGTAGGGGAGGGCGCTACTCCTTTCCCTGAATTGCTCCACTTTACCCTTGAAATGCACCTTTTAATGCTGAGTGTTAAGCAAAGAGATATCAAGTACCATTTTTTGAGTCTTTGGTATGACTTGACCAGAGATTGAACCCTGGTCTCCCGAGATATTGTCGAACACTCAACCACATAGCCAATAGGCCGGTCATTGCTATACAACAGTCACAATTTAACATCACTGATTTCTTTGTACACAGTTTGTTCTATTTGACACATAGATAGGTCCCTATAAGGTGCTTCTACTCCGGGTGAGAGTGAACCTTGGAGCAAAGGCAGTGAAGGGGTACTCTACATTTGCCAAAGCTCCACCATTACTGGACCCTCACCATCAGCTTGTTTAATGTCATATCCAAGACACTGAGCTGAAAATAGGGAGCGTGAAAATTGAGTAAAAAAAAAACAGGTGTTAGTTAAAGAATTATTCTTTAACGTATGTAGACCCTATTTCTTACCCGGGGTTGTAGAATACGCCGACTGTACATCTTCAGAGGGGTAACCCCCCATACACACTCACACACTAAATGTAGTAGTAACTGTTATTTAAAAAAAACTGTTTACTCATTCACAAAGGATTATTATTATTATTATTATTATTATTATTATTATTATTATTACTTTCTCCTTTAGAGTTGTTCACATCAACGTTAGCTGATGGTTTTTCACTGGAGTTTAAGTGACAGCAAGTTTCCTCAAGTCTCCAGGACTCTCCTCAATATTCTGGCCGTTCTCAATAATGCTGTCGTTTGGATGGTCTCCACTCGACCACCAAGTTCCAAGTCATCTAGGCCCTTTAATAATCCTTTAGTTACTGTACCAAAAGCACCAATCACAATTGGTATAATCGTCACCTTCATGTTCTATAGTTTTTTTCAATTCTCTAGCAATTCTTTTTTTCAATTCTCTAGCAATTCTTTTCACATTCTTTCAGTTTTATTCTGTGGTCAGCCGGGACAGTAAAGTCCACAATTGGTCTGGTCTTCTGGTCGAGATTAGGTGATCAGTGTGTATGTCAAAGTTTTATAGGAGTTTATGTGTGTCATTTTCTAGAACAGGTGCTGGCTTGTGCATGTATTATTATTATTATTATTATTATTATTATTATTATTCCTTGAGAGTTTTTCACATCAGCTAACGCTGATGGTCTTTCACTGACGTTTGAGTGACAGCAAGTCTTCTTAAGTCTCTCGGACTCTCAGTATTCTGGCCGATCTCAACATTGCAGTAGTTTAGATGGTCTCCATTCGTCCTCTTTTTTCCAAATCCTCCAGTCCCTTTATTAACCCTTTGGTGACTGTACTAAGAGCACCAATTACAATTGGTATAAACGTCACTTCCGTGTTCTTCAGTTTTTTCCATTCCCTGGCTAGGTATTTATCCTTCTTTTCACTTTCTTTTAATTTTACTCAGTGGTCAGCCGGGACAACAAAGTCTACGATTTTGCAAGTTCTCTTTTTTTTCTTTTTTTTTTTTTTTTGTTGATTATTAAAAGTTCTGGTCGTCTGGCTGTGATTAAGTGATCCGTTTGTATGTCGAAATCCCCTGGGAGTTTATGTCTCATTCTCCTGGACTGATGTTGAATTGTGCATATACCATTCGTTCGTATGGTAAAATCTAAATTTCTTGCACAATTCCCAGAGGATCACCTTGCCCAGCCAGTCGTGTCTAGTCTTATACTCTTTCTGTGCTAATTTGTCACATTCGCTTATTATGTGATCGACTGTTTCGTCTCTATTACCTCATAATCGACATTTGCTGTTTTGTTGCGTCATATCTATTCTTGCTTTGATATGATTGGTTCTTCTAGCGATGTTTTGTGCCGTTATTAGGAAATATTTAGTTTCTCTCTTAAGATTTCCCTTTTTTAGCCGCGTCCATGTTTTCTCGTGAGAGATGTTGCTTATTAGTCGCTTAAAACGCCTATAGAGTTGTTTTTATTATCATTATTAGTTATTTGACACCATACAGCTGTGTGCAAATATTTGTATTAGATGGAAATACTTGATAAACAGAATTACTAATGTTAAATAAGAAAACTTGAAACCATCTGTGTGTAAACAGAATATAAATATTAAAGAGAATTAAGGAGACCGCGGTTCAATCCCTGGTCGAGTCATACCAAAGACTCAAAAAATGGTACTTGATGCTTCCGTGCTTAACACTCAGCATTATAAGGTACAGATAAAGGGTAAAGTGGAGCAATCCAGGGAATGGAGTAGCGCCCTCCTCAACACCTCGGTGCAGTAGCTATTGAAAGGGGGGCCGTCGGGTTACCCTCGACTATATCACCAATTTTACTTACTTATTATTCTTTGATAGGTGCCTGTGGTGTAATGGTTATCGTCGTAGAAAATGGACACGACGACACGAGTTCAAATCCTGGACGAGACTGATTGCTTTTCACATAGCACTAATACCCTTGGGAAAGGTATGAATCCAATTATTCCCCCTCCAGCTATGGGTAAATAGCAGGGGAGACTAGGTTCTTCAGCCTTGGTGAGGCAACTAGTCTAGGAGAAGGAAAACTCTGAATTCAAACCTGTTAAACTACGCTTAAAAATTGACCATGTGTCATATCCTGCCCGAGCGGAGGGGTTGGGTAAATATGATTATTCTTTGATAGGAATACTCGAAACTATTTAACTTGTAAGCTAAAAAAATGAGCTCTAACAACTCATTTAAAAATAAAGTTACTTACAAACGATTTGCTTACATATCACTCGGACACATTCACACTCATACATACATAGAGTGATATAAATATAGATATAGATGTTTGTATGTACGTATGTATACAGCATTTGACATTTAATAAGCCAGTTTGGGCGTAAGGACAAACGAGAACAACAGTAAAGCTTGAGAAAGCTGTATTTTTCTTGGAATAATTGATACATGTGTATCGTGCTTTTTATAGTTATGAACTTATCTAGAGATTCCCCAAAGGGAGATAATAATGAAATAAGGGTGGTTACTCTCAATTACTTATTAAAGTTGGTATGCAATAAAACACCAACCTACCATTTTCTTAAACGTTCGTGTTAATGCTGGATCCCTCAGTTTGGTCTCATGGTTAGCAAGCTAACAATGAATTCAATCCACACAAATGTGATCGATTCTCTGAACAATACTAGTAAGGTTTTTTATTCAGAGTTTTTATAATATATATATATATATGCAAAGCTCTTCGAAAGAATTGAGTACTCTGGTAGCCGATAGGGTATTAAAAAAATGTAAACAAAGGCTGCTGCTGCTGTTGCTAAAATAAATACCTTGAAAATTCCCTTAGCCAACGTGGTCCGCTGGGTGGCCGAGAGGTCTGAAACTTAGTCTAACGTAAAGTTGGACGGGTTTCGATCCTGGTTTCGAGCGTCCTGCGTGTCTAGCCACACTGAACAGTTCTGATAGAACGAAACAGTCTGTCTGTGGATGACAATATGTGTGTGTGTGTGTTTGGTTTGGTTTGATCTTATGGCAAATCAACTTTTTATAGGTTATTTAATGCCAAAGCCATTTTTATACATATAAAAAGTTCTATTTAAAACAATTAAGTTTAGCGTAAGTACGCAGTTTAAATATCAAAACCGTTCTATTTCAAACAATTCAGCTTAACACAATCTCACAAGTTAGTCGATTTGACCCATAGATATGACCATAGCAGGTACTACCATTCCGGGCTAGAGGGAGCGATGGCAATAAAGGGGTATTCCACATTCCCCAAAGCTCCAGCATTACTGAAACCTCACTATCAGATTGTTATATCCAGGTCACTCGTTGGAGGAGTCTTATCTCTCTGCAGAGATGTAGTCTGTATATTCTGAAGCCCCAGCCGACTAGGCTCGTGTGTGTGTGTGTGTGTGTGTGTGTGTGTGTGTGTGTGTGTGATGAGACAAACACGATTTTTTGTTTTGTGCTATTTTTTTTTATTGTTCTCAATTAGTCTCGGTCTTCAGTTAACATCAGGTGAAAAGCTTTTTGTTTTTAAATGTATTTCAACTTACCAGTAAGAAACTCAAGATACTTTTCCAGAAATAAAAAAACACAAGCTTTTTATTATTACTCGAAAGAAATAACTTTACACAGACATGATTATAGTATAAAAGTTGCCGTATCGGCTGGGGCTGTTGAATGCGTCGACTGCATCTCTGCAGAGGGGTTAACCCCACCCAATGTATGTCGTGGGTATAACACTAAACTGCATCTGATGGTGAGGCTTCAGTCTTGAAACTTTGGGGAATGTGAAGTACACTTTCATTGCAATTACTCCCATGTCCACTCTGACCCAATGCTGTAGTACTTGATAGAGTCTAATCTATGAGTCAAATTGAACTGTTCACTTTTTCACGATGAATACTTGATAGATAGAATTAGTAATCTTAAATAACTAAACTTAGAATCATTTAATGTGAATTAATATAGTTTGAAATACTTGAAACTATTTAACTGTGTGCAAACAAATGATTAATATTTACTGGAATCATCAGTGCTAGATGGCAATATTAGAAAACATTTAACTGTGTGCAAAGAAATTAGTTCTGACTCGTTTAAAAATAATATTCATCATCATCATCATATCGCGCTGGTAGCACGGATATCCCTGACCCTCTCTCGCCACTCGTCCCTATCGTTCATCGCCCTAGGTAGGTCTTCAGGACAACATCCCGTATCCTCACATAGCTGCTGAATGTATGTTCGTGCTGGTCGTCCTGCTTTTGCACGGCCATGTGTGGGGGTCCATAAGAGTACATCTCTTATGAGTTCGTCCCTGCTTCTCCAGCAGTGTCCTGCATGTCTGGCTCGTCTAACTTGAATAGTTTTCGTGATAGGGGGTAGGTGGCCGTACAGTTGGTGTCTTGTGGGGTGTTGCCGCCAGGACTTGTTTAAGAATGCACGTAGCATTCTTGTGTAATTGCCGTCTAGCTTCTTCTCCAGCCGTTTTGTTAACGTCCATGTAGTGCAGCCATATAGCAGTATCAATGTGACCGCTGCCTGGAAGAAACTGCGTTTCATTTTATCGGTTAGGTCTGATTTCCATATAATCGATAGCCTATTGATAGCTGTCCATGCTTTCGCTAACCTCGTTTCGATGTCCTTTTCGGTTGATTCGACGCTGCTTCCTAGGTAAGTGAATTTGTCTACTAGTTTAAGAGGGGTTCCTTCTAGAGTGGAGATGTCCCCCGTTTGATTATAGCACATATATTCCGTTTTGTGTGCATTAACATAGAGGCCTATGTTTGCTGCTGCAAAAATAATATTACCAACATTATATTTACCAACAATTCTTGTGTGTGTGTGTGTGTGTGTGTGTGTGTGTGTGTGTGTGTGTGTGTGTGTGTGTGTGTGTGTGTGTGTGTGGCATTAAATCAGCCACAAAAGTTGACATGGCATAAAACACGACCAAACCAAAACAAATCAAAATAGTATAAAGTTGTCATGTCATCGATACATTGACTTAACTTTAAATTTTAAAAAGCATATAATGAAATTAAAAAAAAAAACACTTACTTTAAATTTTTGAAAATCCAGAAAATACTAGAATAAATGAAACTCTGTTGTAATAATTTAGTTAAAAATATCGCCCAAGTATATTTAACTGACAATACCCCTCTAAAAAAAACAGTCCTTTTCTTACCAGCCGTACGGGGTATGCGATTGGTTCGGGATTGGATTGTGTGGTGGTGGTGGTGGTTGGTCAGTCGAAACTTCTTGATACGACTGCCGGGGAGCCCTGCAGCCACGTTTGTGGGCGAGATTGCCCAATTTTCTCGAGCTTTAGGGGGCCGTCCCCACAAGCTCTAACCCACCTCGATGGGGCCACGTTTATCGCCTGGCGTCTGAGGCGTCCCTTTTTAGGGGAATGCCGACGGTCACCGAGACATTTTTGTGCCCGTCAGGCGTGTCTAGGCAACGGCCCTGCGCCTGTACCCACCAAAAACTCGGCCTTGTGCCACACTCGCCCGTTCAGTGGGGCGTGCGACAAATATCTATATTAAACTGATAAACAAGATACGTGGTCTGACATAGCAACACTGGAAGAAATATGAATGAAAGCGTGATATGAAATTTATCCAAAATTATTTCTGAAACTGTCATCCATAGATTTTAAATGCCAAACAGTTATACGATTAAAGAAAATGTCAGTTTTCCATTGAGAATCCTCCTCAAGAAAGGCGCTAGTTAAATTTTACACCTTCCGATAAATCAAATTGTTTTATATGATAAAGTTTAGGAATTTTCCAAATTTAATCTATACAAATTAGAATTTGAAAACATCTAAAACCATTAATGAATTTTTAGGAAAAAGGAAACTGAATCTTTTTTTTTTTTTTATTGATTTTTTTTTCTCAAAAGTGTCTATAGTATATCTTATTAAAATAAAAAGTAAAAACTTTATTAAGTAAGATTTTTTTAAATTCTGTTAGTTTTAAAGCAGTTCTGGTTGTACGATTCATAAGGGTTTAAAAGATTTTACGTTTGTCTCGTGTCTGCTTCCGTGAGTCAGTCCGGAAGTTGATAATTTCAAATGAGCTGCTTGAACTCTTTGCGATAGACTTAGAAAATCTTAGTAAATTCTGTTACTTCTATTTTTTATACTGTGATCATCACCGGTTGGTTGGTTAGTTAGTTGGTTGGTTGGGTTTCATGGCATATCAACCTTTGTAGGTTATTTAATGCCAAATATATTTTTATACAAATAATCAGTTCTATTTCAAACAATTCAATTTAGCATAAGTACGCAGTTTAAATATCAAAACAGTTCTATTTCAAGTAATTCAGTTAGCATAAGTACGCAGTTTAGTTCTATTTGACCAATATAGATATGACCCTCCGAGCCAGAGTGGACCTGGGTGCGATGGTAATGAAGGAGTGCTCAGCATTCCCCAAAACTTCTGCATCACTGGAACCTCTCTCTCTCTCTCTCTCTCTCTCTCTCTCTCTCTCTCTCTCTCTCTCTCTCTGTGTGTGTGTGTGTAAGTCATTTAAACAGCACAGAGCTAACAAATGCTTTTACTGGTCCGTGTGTAGGAGTCTATTGTAGAATGTCGCTTCTTACTTCGTCCTTACTTTCCCAGCAGTGTCCAGTGCTCGTCTTACATGAACGATTTGTGAGGTAAGTGACCATACAACTGCTATTTTGTAGGGTGATATTTCCACGATTTGTTTAAAACAGCGCGCAGAATTCTTGTGTAATTCCCATCTAACCTTTTCTCTAATCGTTTTGTCAGAGTTCGGGTGTTGCGACCATGCCGTAATCCTGGCATAGCTACAATTTGGAAAAACTTAATTTAACCAGAGAGTAGAGAATCGTGCTTTGCATTTGAGCTCTGGATATTTTGTCACCATACAGATTTGTCCGAACCTGAATTTCGTCGTACATGAGATTTAGGATTTACTTGAGATCTAAACTGTTAAAGTCGAGGTTAAACTGCAGGAGTGCGGTCTTAGAATAAATGAGTTCAAACTCCAGTCGCGCAATTACATTCACTTTTATGAGAAATAACTCTGGGAAAGGTATGGACTCTTTCATCCCCCCCACCCGGCTTTGGGTTTAATAGTATCACTGCTACTCTTCTACCATGATAATTAAATCCACGAAGGTTGATACACCATTAAAAAAACAACCTATTTAAAAGTCGAATACTGATTAGAAATAAGAAAGGTCATCGGAGATTCCAGATTTAATATTATTTCTTATCATTAAGAAAATTAATGCCCGTGGTGTCATGGTTATCGTTGCAGAAAATGGACACGGCGATGCGAGTTCAAATCCTGGACGATACTGATTGCTTTTCACATAGCACTAATACCCTTGGGAAAGGTATGAATCCAATTATTCTCCCTCCAGCTATGGGTAAATAGTAGGACAGACTGAGTTCTTCAGCCTTGGTGAGGCAGCTAGTCTAGGAGAAGGAAAACTCTGAATTCAAATCTGTTAAACTCCGCTTAAAAAATTGACCTTGTGTCATATCCTGCCCGATCGAAGGGGTTGGTAAATATGATCATTAAGAAAATTAAGTACCCGAACTAATTTCAGTTTTCTCACGGCTTACGCTCTTTGTTTTGTACATGACTTGGATGTAGTACTCATGATTAACGAATGCTATTACCGTGTGCCGTAACACAACAAGCTGACACTGAGTAGCTTTCAACAAGATGTCATCTACTATCGAATACTTGTTCATAAATCTTTGCTAACAACAACACCGTACGGTAAACGACCAAATAAGTTTCCATATGTAATTACACAATTTCCTCAGCCTCAAGTTTAGTTTTTAATTGGAGTACAGATGGTTTCAAATCCTTCTTCTAGACCGGCTAGATTAAAGACTTCAATCAGCTGTACTATTTATCCATAGCTGTGGTAGGGAGGCATCACTAATCGTATCAAAAGCCAGTCTAGATCCAAAAAAATCAAATTTATTTAGCTAAACTCTCCACTTCGCTCAACAATGTCAGTTTTTAAACAGAGTACAGCTGTTTTGAATTCGGAGTTTTCCTTCTCCTAGATTGGTCACCTTACCAAAGCTAAAGAACAATATGAAGCGCAATCTCATCCGATTCTAATTCCTACAACAATAACCGTTACTCTTGGCACGCCTCCAAAAAAACTCTACGGTATAACGATTCAACCAAAAATTTGCCTAAATGCAATCCTTTTATCTATTTACCCTACCCCACCCCAATACGAGAAGGATGTTACAAAAGCTCAATTTTAAACTGATTACAGCCGGTTTGAATTCAGAGTTTTCCTTCTTCTAGACAGATTACCAAACCAAGACTAAAGAACCCAATCTATGTTCCTATTTATCGATAACTTATGGAGAGATCATATGTATTTGTACCTTATCCAAAAACATTGGGGGAAATGAAACGCAAACAGCCTTGTCTAGGATTCGAACTCAAGTTGCAGATTCCATTTTATAAGACCATAACCGTTACACTAAGCGTGCTTTCCATGCAACCCAGTGTTTGGTAGATCAAGTCAATATGAATGTAAGAAGAAATTTAAGATGTTTCCCGATAACATTTACACTAATCTAAAAATCATCTAATTCGATTTTTACTTTTCTCTATATTCTTGGCCGATGTCCACCTTACTGATATTGTATTCACTTTGTTTTGTTTTTGGGGGAAATTTTTTTTTTTGGGGGGGGGGTTATTGTTTGCTTGTTTTTTGTTGTTGTTGTTGTTGTTGTTGTTGTTGTTATTGTTTTCTGGTTTTCTTTTCTTTTTTTTTTCTTTTTTTTTTTTTTTTTGCTTTTGCTTTCACTTTGTTTTTCGTTTTCTTTCATCGTCTATTCGTTTGGTGAGTAAAATTGTTAGATCTGTTAAACTTTTTTATGGCATCATCTCCATTGCGTAAACCTTCTTTGTGCATTTGTTCTGATTCATTTTAGAAATCAAAACTGACATAGACTTTTGGAAAATCTACTGCTTGAATACCAATTCTTATCATTGTATCACTCAAAACGAAATTTCTGAAGTTGACTGGTAAACTATTTCTTTTTCTTCCGTCTAATACATGCGTCGTATTATATCGAAGAAATCTACAATCCGTAAAAAAAAGGTGAATATACTTACAAAATGTATTTTAAATAACCAATACAGACAATCAGCTATCATTCTCATTGTTCTTTTTCTTTTTTAATAGTCAAGAAAAAAAGGGTAAAGTTCGATGGCACAATTTTTGTTCACTGTGCAGAATACGCCAAGGCAATGTTCATATTCTTTTACTATTTTTTATACAACCAGTCTGGCAGCCATTTTTGAGAGAACTCTTAAAAGAAATCGCTATTTATAATTAAACCAAAAATGGGAAATAAAAAACAGGTTTAAATTACACGCACTATTTTTTTTTTTTTTACAGAAATAAAAATGTCAAAAATAAAATCTAAATAGTTGCCCTCAATTCCAGTCTCGTTACTGAAAGACAGCGACGCGGTTTCACAGAAAATTGGAACAGTTTTGTCAAAATACAAATGACAGACGAAAGTAGAGGATAAAAAAAATTGTGCGCTTCTTTCGTCTTTTCTATTAAATTTCCTTTGTGCGCCAATATACCGTTTCTTTTTCTTTGGGGGACATTGCACGTACAGTTTTTGATCTCTCTCTCTCTCTCTCTCTCTCTCTCTCTCTCTCTCTCTCTCTCTCTCTCTCTCTTATTCATTTTGAGTATTTATTTTTTCTCGAATATTCTTTGTAATTTTCGTCTGGCCGCCATTCATGTATTCTTCGTGAATTGTAATTGAAGTATTGAAACGAGAATCACGCATAAAATAGAAAAAGAAATCCATGTAGTGCATTTACATGTGAAACTATATCTCTGTGTGTGTGTGTGTGTGTGTGTGTGTGTGTGTGTGTGTGTGTGTGTGTGTGTGTGTGTGTGTGTGTGTGTGTGTGTGTTGATAAGAACAGAGAGCAACAATGAATTGATATATAGATATGAAAAGACTGAGATAGATAGATAGATAGATAGATAGATAGATAGATAGATACGAATAGACTGGGATAGATATATACATACGAATAGACTGAGATAGATAGATAGATAGATAGATAGATAGATAGATAGATAGATACGAATAGACTGAGATAGATAGATAGATACGAATAGACTGAGATAGATAGATAGATAGATAGATAGATAGATAGATAGATAGATAGATAGATAGATACGAATAGACTGAGATAGATAGATAGATAGATAGATAGATAGATAGATAGATAGATAGATAGATAGATAGATACGAATAGACTGGGATAGATAGATAGATCGATAGATAGATAGATACTAGTGAAACAGATCATAAAACAGATGAGGAAATACTTGCGAACAAATGAGTAAAATTAAACTTATCCAAAATTATTTCTGAAATTATCTTTCATTCATCTTCCGTGATTAAATGTTATACGATTAAAGAGAAACGTCACAGAGAAAATGAAATTGAACAAGAACGTGAATTTGTGTTTGTGGTGGGGTTATTCATATACTGTACACAATATCAATATACAATATTTATACTAGAAGAGAACGCTTACCGCAGTGTAATGGTTAGCCAAGTTTTCTTGCGGGTAATTTTAAAAGAGTAAGGAGCAATATCCTCACAGTACTCCAAAATTATTCTTTTGCGCTACAGCTGTTTCTTGTTTAACTCACTTATTCAAATTTAAATTTGTCTGTTGAACATAAAACAGCTATTATGGAAAATTTAACTTTTTTAATTATGTAACTAGCCTTTTCTTTGAGGGGCATGTACGCACGGTTTTTAATCTCTCTCTCTCTCTCTCTCTCTCTCTCTCTCTCTCTCTCTCTCTCTCTCTCTCTCTCTCTCTTTATGATAACCTATGTATGTATATAGTAAAGTTGACTACCGTAGTCAAGGGTGACCCGAAGGTTCCCGTTCGCTAGCTAGTACACCTTGGCCTCGTAAGTAGAGTGTTCGCCAAAGGCTCGGGAGACCGGGGTTCAATACCAGGTCGAGTCATATCAAAGAAATCAAAAACAGTATTTGATGCCGCCTTGCTTAACACTCAGCATTATAACGTACGGGACAAGGGTTAAGTCGAGCAATCCAGGAAAGGGAGTATCGCCCTCCTCTACAACTCGGTGCAGTAGCTAAAAGGGAACCTTCGGGTCGCCCTCTACTACGGTTGCCAACTTTACTATATATATATATATATATGGTGAGATACTAGATTTGAAAAATCTGACAAGATGTGAAAAATAAATAGAGAAGTGAATAAACCCAAGCACGAACAACAGATTCAAATTAATATTTCGTCAGAATGAATGTCATTTTGCAGCGATAAGCAATAAGAGGAAATATATACGAAAAAAAAACAGGGACAAGCTCATAAGTGATGTACTCCAATGGACCCCCACATATGGCCAAGCAAAAGCAGGACGACCAGCTCGAACATACATACAGCAGCTATGTGAGGATATGGAATGTAGCCCTGAAGACCAACCAGAGGCGATGAACGACAGGGAGAAGTGGCGAGAGAGGGTCAGGAATATCTGTGCTGGCGGCACGACAGATGATGATGATAATTGTTGAAAAGCAGAATTGACCAGAAATAAAGAATGAGCTTCCAATGAGAGTAAGTCTTTAGAGGACAGGAAAATTTACTAGCAGACATAACCTGCTTAAGCCATGCAGCCATATCCTTTATTTCTTAGACTGCAATTATGCAGCCATATTGTGTGCTTATATACACTGCATTAGGACTAAATGTGAAGCTGTATGAATTTTTCAGAAAAAGAATTGTCAATTATAATAATTAATTTTTGATTTGCATTTCTTTAATATCATTTCCATTACTTTTTATCACAACCATCAGATTATCATTCTATGACCTTTAAGGAAAGATCATGGATAGAAAAAGATTAAGCCAATTGGGATACATCGGTAAGTTTGCAGAAGGCGAGACCGAGAAGGGGAAAAAACGAAAGGGATAGATAGAAATACAAATCTGGGTGTCGAAGGAGATGTAGGTTGGTGACAGCAGTATTATTGGCTACAACTTGATACATTTTTAAAACATTTGGGCCATGAGTAAGCAAATAGAGGGCAGGCTACAGCTAGTGTCAAGTGTATCAAATTTCATCAAAACATAACCATCAGAACAACATATCTAAATCAAAAATATCAAGATGTATGGAAGTGTGGTAGGGAAATAAAAGTCTTGATTTTTATTATGAAAATTAATATTTTCTCTAGTCAATTTCGATATTATTCTCCCGTAAAATAATGTCTGCCAAGTTTGGTGACTTATAAAATAAGCCAGGGGGTTGATATGTATATGTGTGTGAAAAATAAATGGAAAAGTGGATAAACTAATTTAATTGAAATGAGATATGATTGTAGATTCTCACAAGATTTTCTACAATGGATAAGTTTAATTAAAGTGGCCGAAACTTATCCATTGTAGAAAATCTCGTCGATTTTTAGAATCTGCGATTATCTCTCATTCCAATTAAATTAGTTTATCCACTTTTCCATATATTTTTCACACACACACACACACACACACACACACACACACATATATATATATATATATATATATATATATATATATATTCATTTGTATGTAGGATGTACAGTTTATAAATATGTGATGAAAGTTCTACTTATATATACACTTTTTTATTTTGGACCCTGTGAATGTATCGATCTATATATGGTATAGTGGTTAATGTGCTGGACTGCGATATCATAGTAAGCGAGTTCAAACTCCATTCACGCTCGTACTTTCCGACTAATACGCTTGGGAAATGTATGAACGCCCCCTTATTCCTCCAGTTACGGGTTAGACAGCACCACTAACCTTCTACAAGAATGGCTTTTACATTAAATAACCCACAAATGTTGATATGCTATTAAACAAAGAAAATGAAACCAAACCGACATATGAAATGATCTATAATCCCAATATATTACTTTAAGTTTGGTTTGGTTAAGTTTGGTTTGGTTTACTTAGATTTGGTTTGGTTTTATGGTACATCAATCATTGTTGGTAATTTAATGTTTACAAATTTATTAGATATTGATCTGTAAACATATTTTGTAGATACAAAAACTTGAATGATCAAACAGTTCAATTGTTGCATATTGACCCTTGACCAAGCCGTCAATCTGAGATTCTCTAAGCAGAACACACATGTGAAAATAAGCGGAAGCAGTCACGTGGTTGATCGGAAATGTTTGGATGTTACGAAATGATATATGTAGATGCCCATGTGAGGATTGCAGCCAGTTTGAGTCTTGAGTCAGTGCCAGCTTTCAGCGGTGTCGAGTCGGCAGATAGAGAACCATAGTCGCAGAGGGTCAAGTGGCCCCCTGACGATGACCGGTTTAGTATGTCACGTCGGAAGAGAAGACGTAATGCCTTGAAGATAACCCAGCGTTGTATGCTCAAGAGAAGAAGTTATGGGTCAATATAGCAGTCTGTCTTTGTCTCCCTCCCTCGGCCTGTCTCTCTCTCTCTCTCTCACACCACAGAAACTTTGACTCCAAGAAGAATAAAAAGAGTTATATATTTTTATAAAGAAGTGTTGTGGTTCTTCCATTCTTTATTAGAATTCAACCCTATTTTTAACAGGTCAACAAATCTCAATGGTTCCAAGTATTGTTATATATCCCTAACAATTCAATTAAACACCAGTCATTTTTTTTACACACAGTGTTAGGAATCTGGACCCTGGGGCAGGTCAAATTCATATTTCCTCAAATGTAGAATATCTCTCTCTCTCTCTCTCTCTAACTAGCGGGTATAGACGAGACGTCTGGGAATTGAAGTATGTCATGGTCGATTGGCGGTTGCCAAGCACCCCTGAAACATTTTTATTATTAATGGTAATAAGCAGGCAAACAGCCCCTCGGCAACAAATGACCGTTATAAGAGCTGAATGCTGATTGGTTAATACACTCGTACAATTCGAATTGGCGGAAAATCCGAGACTACGAGGAGAGAATTAATGGAAGTTCAGTTGGCCGAAAATCGTCTCTGAGATAGGATGTGCCTGTTATTTTGCGAATAATCTAAGCTAACACCCCATGCCAACTCATGTGGGGAGCTTACGAAAACTGTCAGAAAGATATATAGGACCCACACTTTTTATTTTTATTTAAATTAGCTAAGAAAACGTAAATCAGAATATTATAGAAAAAAGGATCCAAACCTCACTTACGTAGAATATTTTAAGCTAATCAGCAAACACATATAGATTAGAACCTCGAAAAAACGGATCAAACACTAACTGGCCGAATGATTTTTCATAGAACAAAAAACATAGGCACCTCAATAGATAAGTAATTTCTACGATTCTCATAGGTTAGATCAGGTTACAAGTTGTGCTTACTCATACGTCCGTACATTTGAACTTTAGTTGACCCAGAATAAAATCTACCTTCGTAAACTTAAAATATATTACTTCGATCCACTTAAAGAGTATAAGAACCCAGTATTTTTTAGTTCAAAAGAAGAGGTGGCACACAGAGGCAACACACGGGTGGCCATAGACGACACACGTGGAAGAAAAAGTCAGACGCACTCAAATACGCTAACAGTAGGGTTGAATGACCAATAGATTAAGTGACTTAGACATACCAGAACTCACACATACCCGCACACATACACATGTATGGAAGTACGAGTTGACCTCTCTCTTTCTCACTGTTATTCTTGACTTGTTTTCACACACACACGCACACACACGCGCGCGCGCACACACACACACCTCTGTACAAAGCAAAATTTATGAGCATTACTACCTTTGTATTTATTTGTCCAGTTGTGATAAAGTAAAATTGTTTTTTTAACATTCTTGTTTTTGTCAATTTTCTTTCGCCTACGTTTGTTCGTACAAATTGTGTCGAATATTGTGGAATTGGCACTCGGATTTACATATTAGAGAAATACTCATTCCTCCACAGATATAAGAATCTTTGGTCCTTTAGTTTCTTAACTGACCGAGAAAACAGAATCTGAATGGAACAAACGTATCGAAGAAATCCTGAGAAGTTTGAATCAGATCACAAGTAAGGAAAAATATGACAAGATAAACCAGAACTGAATGTTCTCGAAAAATTGAAAAAACAAAGACAACGAAAAAGCCGACCTCGGTAACCTATTCCCTTCTCGATGAGAAATGCAACAAGTTATAAAATAAAGAATAACAAACGAGCAAAAGAAAAAAAGAAAGAAAAAAAAGGATTTTGAGAGAAAGAACTTTACGCCAAAAAGAAGAATTAATCGACTGAAAAACAGAGATAAAAAAGGAGAGAGAGAGAGAGAGAGAGAGATCAATTGTAAGTGTAAGAAAAAAAAAGAAAAAAGAGAAACTTTTATTTTTCTTTTCCCCCAGTCCGTAGAATGCACATGCACAAATACTTTAAAGAAAATTTCATCACACACACAAAATTAGGTGAATCACCCCCAAGTTCTTTTATGCTAAGTAAGTTTTTCAAACTCTAATAAATTCTAAAAGTATTAGCATCTTTTACCTCCTTTTACATGGTTCAATTGTTACTTGGAATTACAGTATTTGTCTTTTTGCACTTAAAGCACATATTATATAGAACAGTGATTTTACAAAAAAAAAATAAAATCCACTTGGCGTAGTCCGAACGGTGGATATAAATACAAGGGTTGTGACTTAATACTTGTCACCCTCGCCGGGAGTGAGCCCCAGTCGAAGTGGTTTCGTGACAACAGTTAAAAGATCAAACAGTTCTATTTCTAACAATTCAGTTTAGCATAATTCAACAAAGTTCAAAGTATTGTTAAGTATCCCTAACAATTCAATTAAGTATCAGTCACGAGTTTACACATAGTTAAGAATAAAAACATTTCTATTTCAAGCAATTCAATATAGCATAAGTCATTTGTTTGCACTCAGTTTAAATATTAAACTGTTCGATTTGGCCCAGTCGGCTAGGGCTACAGAATACACCAACAGTATCTCTGCAGAGGGAAAAGACTTTCCCAACGAGAGTCATGATAGAACACTAAACAATCTGATGGTGAGGTTTCCGTAATACAGGAGCTTTGAGGAATGCGAAGTACCCCTTTATTGTCATCACTCTCATGTCCACTCTGGCCCGTAGTGGTAGTACTTGATAGGGTCCTAAGTCATATCTATGGGTCAAATAGAACTAAATTGTGTAATCATGCTAAACTGAGTTGCTTGAAATAGGACGGTTTTGATATTTAAACTGCGTACTTATGCTAAACTGAATTATTTGTTTTTTTTATTGTTTGGGTTTTATGGTATATCAGCCTTTGTTGGTTATTTAATACCAAATCCATTTTTATACAATAAACAGTTCCATTTCAAACAATTCGGTTTAGCATGAGTACACAATTTAATTCTCAAAAGCATTTCTATTTCAAGCTATTCAATTTAGTCAAACAGTTCTAATTCAGACAATTTAATTTAGTATAAGTATAGGCTTTGTTCACACACAGTTAAATGTCAAAACAGCTCTATTTCAAGCAATTCAATTTAACATAAGTACGCAATTTAGTTCTATTCGACCCATTGATAGGACCCTATCAGATGCTACCACGCCCGGCTAGAGTGGACCAGGGAGCAATGGCAATAAAGGGGTGCTCAGCGTTCCCCATAGCTCCAGAATTACTGGTGCCTAACCATTTGATTGTTTAGTTTCATATTCAGGTCATTCGTTAGGATGTCTTATCCTCTGCAGAGATGCAGTCGGTGTATTTTGTAGCCTCATCTGACTAGGCCACACGTTGGAGGAATCTTAACTCTCTACAGAGATGCAGTCGTTATATTATACAGCCTCATCCGACTCGGCCACCAGGACTCTCGTTGGAGGAGTCTTACTATTCTGCAGAGGTGTAGTCGGTATATTCTACAGCCTCAGCCGACTCGGCTACCAGGACACTCATTGGAGGAGTCTTACTCTTCTGCAGAGGTGTAGTCGGTATATTCTACAGCCTCAGCCGACTCGGCCACCAGGACACTCGTTGGAGGAGTCTTACTCTTCTGCAGAGATGCAGTAGGTATATTCTACTGCCCCAGCCGACTGGCCTGTATATAATTTTTACGTTTCATCTTGAGTAAAATGAAGCAAATATTCGGGATATCATATTTACCAACCCCTACGCCCTGGCAGGATATGACGCAAGGTCAATTTCTAAGCGGAGTTTAACAGGTTTGAATTCAGAGTTTTCCTTCTCCTAGACTAGTTGCCTCACAAAGGCTGAAGAACTTAGTCTGTCCTACTATTTATCCGTCGCTGGAGGGAGAATACTTGGATTCATACCTTTCCCAAGGGTATTAGTGCTATGTGAAATGCAGTCAGGTCCAGGATTTGAACTCGTGTCGCCGTGTCCACATCCTGCGACGATAACCATTACACCACGGGCACCTCCTAAATATTCGGGATATGACAATATCATTTTCCATCAATGTATTTTTGGTAATTCTATATGGCACTTCTATTCTGATTCTTTGTCTATTATTTTCACAAGTTCAACATTAAAAAAAAACTCACTTGAGATGTAAATTTGATCAATTTATAAGGTCATTATACTTTACTTCATTTTTTTTTTTTTTGTTAAAAGGACGAAATTCTCAATCATTATCTAATTATGTATCTATTTTTTGAATAACGAAGACTGATTAATCTGATTTTCTATTAAGATAAATCTCCCGCCTTAGGTAAACTCTAACAAGGAAAATTAATATAAGATCAACTATTTAAATAATACATCTTTTGTAAGGAAATCTGAATATTGAGAAATTATGATTCTTTGAGATGCACTCCTAAAATAGTGCTTCTTACTTATTTCCACGGAAACTACAACTGATATTATTAAATGGGGCAAGTTTTCAGCAAGAAAAACTATTTCTTTAGCATAATAACCATTGGCTATACATTTTTTTTTTTTTTTTGCAAGAAATAATCAAAAGCCTGCTCTTCGCGCTTGGAAGAAGGTCGTTCCAAAAATAATAATGCCTCATATTTTGTTGTGTCGTTCCACAGCGTCAGAGACATACGGGCAGGTATGACAGGAATGGTTGGCCCTTCCCGTCAATAACTTATATATATATATATATATATATATGAGGTTTCGACTTGAAAAGTCAAGGGGAAGGGCTAAGCTGTGTAGTTGTTTGATATCTGATTCCATATTTTGGTTATTTTATTTTACCCCTACGTTGGCTAGTCGGTGTACCACCTTGCCCAAGAAAGTCCCCAAAAGAATTATACGAAAGAAAAGACAGCAAAAGATAGGAGACGAGGGCGTTTCTTTTATACTTTCCTTTATTTGCTGGGTTCAACAACCATTCCATGGGTGAGGGAGCTTTTCCTGAATACATTAAAATGGTTGAATCCCCCAGTTAAGGTGTCAAAAATACGTTAATCGTTTCTTGCATATGTTTGTCCTCATTTGATATTTCGGGATTCCATAAGGGTTAGTTTCTTTGGAAGTTTTTCAAAGTCCGGTAAGAGTTAGTTTCTTTTGGTAGTTTGTCAAAGTCCGGTTGTTTTAGTTTGTAGTTCATTTGTGGGTCTTTTATATTTCAGCATAATGTTGACCGAGAGAGATATGCTACTGGGTGAAAGACGTATGCGTGGTGCCCAGACACCAAACAGGAAAAATGGTGCTGTTGATTCGACGTTGACTTCCTGAAAGAGAAAGATAGCCTGTTCCCCTTTGTCAAGTGGTTGCCTTTTTTCTTTACACATGCGTCATCCCTTTTTCTTGTCAGGGACCTCTGGGAGTTTCTGCAAATTTAAGTTTTCCTTTTTTTTTAAAATTCAATTTAAATTTTTTTCATTTATTTATTCGCTCCCTACATATATATATATATATATATATATATATATATATATATATATATATTAAGTAAATAAGTATTGTGAATATCCCAAGAATGAGTGCTCAATCCATGGCTATTTAATACAAAATATACCTGCTTAGCAAAATATATATATTTTTGTTTGATAAACAAGAAATTCAAAAATGGAATACAATTTCTAAATTTCTCGTTTTTTAAACAATATATTGTATTGACGCAGATTACGACTCTTCGGGGCGCTTTGCAAATTAGTTATCTTCATAGGCAATGGAATCTGTAATCCGTGTTCAGATCATGGACGGGGTTGTTAGCATTTCAACTGGTGCTAATACCCTTGGCAACGACAAAAATCAATGTCTTCCCCATTAGCTATGGCTAAATAGTAAGGCAGACTGTATTCTATAGTTTGCTATGGCAGCCAGTCTAAGAGAAGGACAATTCTGAACTCAAACCAACTTTACTCCACTAAGAATATATCTTATATCACATCCTGCCCGTAGCGGACGGGGTTGAGTAATTACCAACTTTGCGGCAGTCGGGCAAAAAGGTTGCCGGATATGAAAGCAGAGGTATGTCATTGAATTCCACCATACGAAAAAAGTTTGCCTATGAATATTCATCGGAACTTCTAAAAGAAGACTAACATTGGATTTAAGAACTGTTAGGGGATGAATATCCATGCAAATCTGGTCGATGGAAGATAGACAATATGGACAATTTTTTCCTGATAACGAGTCAGACATCATAAAAAAAGTAGATCTCCACCGCAGCATATAGGCTCTCGTTCATTGCATATGTATTTCTATGTGGAAAATGGTGTTTTATAGTGAAAAGCTTGCTCTATCCAAAGGCACTATAGTGTTCCCTCAGTTAGTTTTAGTTTCCATAGAATTAAGTAAAAGGCGTTACTTTCGGAGCGATCCTCTTACCAGCATGAAATGTAGAGTCTTGTTTATCGCTGGCAAAAATGGTAAGGGAATTCTTGTTGCGTAGTTCGATCTCCAGTCGCGCTATTACGTTCACATTCAGACAAATATTCACTACCGCCCTACTACAAGGATGTCTTTGGCATTAAAAACCCACGAATGATATGCCATTAAAAACGAAGATTTAATAGTGTGTGGTATATATATATATATATATATAGGGAAGTAAATAATTGAGTAAAATCCAATAATATAGAGAAAAAATTTGATAACAAGGTAATCCAAGCAGAAGGAGAGATTTATTGGAAAAAAAAGTCGACACTTGCGTTTCGGTTCTAATGAACCATCATCAGGACTGGGAGAGATAATATTAGTGATGTTAAATCAACAATGGATGTTTCAAAAATTGTACAAATACCTTAGGAAAAAGATTATAATATTTTAAACATCAATCGTTGATTTAACATCACTAATATCATCCCTCCCAGTCTTGATGATGGTTCGTTAGAACCAAAACGCTATAGTGTCGATTTTGTTTCTCAATAAATCTCTCCAGCTTGGATTACCTTGTTACCAATTTCTCTCTCTCTCTCTCTCTCTCTCTCTCTCGACATATATATATATATATATATACACTCACCTCATGATAGTCTTTTTACTACTAGTTTCATGTATTTTTACAAAAAGATATTTCCCGTGGTGTAGACGCTAAGGTGCTAGACAGTGAGATCGGTGTAAGCGAGTTCGAACTCCGGTCACGCTATTACGTTCACTTTCAAATACTCTTAGGAAAGGTATGAACCCCCAACTTATCCCCTCAGCTATAGGTTAAATAACACCACCTCTGTTCTAGAAGGACGTCTTTGTCATTAAATAACCCACAAAGGTTGATATGCCATTAAACA
Organism: Sepioteuthis lessoniana; assembly: GCA_963585895.1. Classification (NCBI taxonomy): domain Eukaryota; kingdom Metazoa; phylum Mollusca; class Cephalopoda; order Myopsida; family Loliginidae; genus Sepioteuthis; species Sepioteuthis lessoniana. Next base: position 105,628,885 of record OY757909.1, on the reverse strand, counting down.
AAGAAACCAAACCAAACCTACGAAGGTAACCATGTTGAAAAATAGTATTTTCTGAGTGAATGCTTGCTCTATATAAAAGTGTTATAATGTTCCCTCTATCTCTTAGTTTCCGTGGAAATAAATAGGAGGTATTATTTTCAGAGTACTTCATTTATTTTACTTTTAGAATTTATTCCCCAAACATTTTATTTTGACCCAATAGGAATAAAGTCAGATTCTAATCATTGAGTTATTCTTGAAAAGACGAATAATTTATATAATTTGTCAAGATTCGTACGCCTGGGAGTAAAACGTTTTCTTTAGCAGCAATACAAGTGTGCAAATAAAGTCGGAACGTATTAGAATTATTTGCATTTCTTCTCGGGCATAAATTGCTTTCTGATAAAAAAAATCATGAAAGCACTCTTTCTTCTCGTTAAATAGAAAAAGGGACTAAATATAAATAACATTGATTTATTCCAAAATATTTTGCGTCAACAATCGATAAAATCGTCTCTAAAGTCGCCAAACTTGCCGCAGAGTTTAGGCATTCATCTTTTAGACAAGTTATAAAACTTAGTAAATAAGTATCCCTCGGGACTCAGCGTACATGAGAGACTGATTCGTATTTGAATCGATCGACATTTCCACTGATTAACCTTTGCAATAAAAGGTTAATCTAAGCGTCCGTATAAAGGCCATCTTTAGCCATTAATTTGCGTTCTGTTCTCTAGTCTACACTACTAAATGTAGTCACGTGGCGTCACGTGGAGCAGTATCCGATTCCAGGTAAGTAATACCGCGGCATTTGTTGATATGAGACTGACGACACGGGTTGGCTAAAAAAAAAAAAAAGCCGCAGAGGCGGTGTAACTTCTTTCTTTTCTGGTTTATGAGTCACTGATGACGAATTTTAAATTACCCTCGGGTTACAGAGAATGAAAATGGTGAGCTCTCTTTTCGACAATTCAAATATAAATTGTTGAAAGATAAATGAGGAAAAATGATACCCGATGGGAGAAAGACGGAAAGGAAAGAGAGAGGGGAGCTTTAATCACAAGAATAGCCATTAGATGTCTCTTGTTTCGTGACTAAATTAGTTATGTATTTGACACCCGACGCCCGAGGTCGGTCGTTTGTGTTCATTATGTCGAATGCTGATATTGAAGATGAACAAACCTTCTCAATAAGGATCACTGGCCTAATACAAGCGTCCTTACGCTAAATCTAAGTTCTTCAGTCTCGGGATCGAACTTGTTTTCGTTTTTACACTCGATACTCAGAGTTCAGGGTTTAGGGCTCTGGGGTCACGGCTCGTACCCGTTCTCAGAGCTTCTACTCCGAGCTAGAACTCAGATACAGGCTAGGGCTCGTGTGCAGTGCTTCTCTTTATGCTCTTCATGGTATGGGCGTGGGGTTGACAGCTCAGGTTTCAGGTTTGTGCTCAGACACAATATTCCTCCTTCACATTTCTCTCCACCATCACCTTGTTTAACATTAAAATAAATTTATCAAATATTAAGAATGGTTTGGGCACCCCTTCGAGGATTTCAACTGGGTAGTACATTCGATCCTCACTAAGTACCCTACATTTGCAGTCTTCTGCTACATCGTTTTATAGGGTGATGGTCATGGGGGAATAGTTAGCAAGCTAGTCTCTAATACCCATTGCTAGTGAGTGCGATCCACATACTTGTGTCAAAAACATTTCTATTTCAAGCTGTTCAGTTTAGTCAAACAGTTCTGTTTCAAACAATTCAGTTTCGCATAAGTACATAGTTTAGTTCTATTTGACCCATAGATAGGACACGATCAGGTGCTACCACTCCGGTCCAGAGTGGACCTGGGAGCGATAGCAATAAAAGGGTATTCCGCGTTCCCTAAAGGTCCGGCATTACTGGAATCTCACCAATAGATTGTTTAGTGTCATATCCAGGACGCTCGTTGGGGGAATCTACCCCCCCTACAGAGAGGCAATCGGTGTATTCTTGCAAAGAGTTAGGGAGAATAAAAACTATGCGTAAATAGTAGAGAAGACTGGTTTCTTTAGCCTTACAAAGAGTCTAGAAGAAAAAAAAGACTCAGAGTTCAAACCAGCTTACTCTGCTTAAGAATTGACGGCCTTGTGTCAAATCCTGCTGGTGACGGTAGGGTTAGGTACTGGGTACCTCATCATAGTATAATTATAAAGGAGATTGTCTCGTATAATCATTGATTGTGTAGTGAGTTCGATCCTCACAAGGTGCCCAATTTCATAGTTTTGTTTCAAATCTAAACTCTACTGATGGCTTATGATCGGTTCACGCTGCAAACACCTTTTTCTGCTTGATTACCGAAGTTAAGCAATGAAGATTCTGCAAAGTAATTAGATGGGTGACCAGTTTGGAAGAGCAGGTTTTGTAAGCACCTTAAAGTTCATTAAGTAAGAAGATTAATTGTGAAGAAGCAGAAAAGCTAAACCGAGTGTGGGGCGCGAAACCTGCTCCATTAGGAGACAATTTGATTAATAGATCATAATCGGTATTTTTTAAAGCTCGGTTTAGTTTTTGCACAAAGCTACTAGCATGAAACACACAGTGAGAATCAAACTCAATCATACTGATTGACGAAACTAGCGTTCTAACCATTACACCATGAGCAGATTTATACCTTTACGCCTTCTGTCTTTCACATTTTGCTAATACCCCTGGGAAATATATAAATCCGATTATTCTCCCTCAGCTATAGGTGAGGGTCTCTGTGGCGTAGTAGCTAATATGTAGGACAGAGACATCCTAGTGAGCGAGATCGAATTCCAATCGCGCTATTATGTTCACTTTCGGCCCAATACCCTTAGGAAAGGCATGAACTCCCTGATCACCACCCCAACTATGAGTTAAATAACACCACTACTGTTCATCTACAAGGGAGGCTTTGGTTTTAAATAACCCACAAAAGTTGATATCCATTAAATAAAAAAAAGCTATGGAAGAACAGGATGCCTGTGGCATTAAACCACTTAGGTTGATATGCCATTAAACAAAGAAACCAGCCGACCAGAAACCTAGCTATGAGCAATATTAAAAGAGTTTGGGCTCATTAGCCTTGCTATGGCACTGGTCTTTGAGAAGGAAAACCCTGAACTCAAACCAGTTGAACTTAGCTTAAAGAAAAATTGACCATGTGTTGCATCTTGCTGGTGAATGAGGTGATTGGGTAAATAGAACTTTTATACGATTATAAGATTTTTAGTAAGACGAACCAGACATGCAGGACACTGCTGGAGAAACGGGGACGAGTTCATAAGGGATGTACTCCAATGGACCCCCACATATGGCCGAGCAAAAGCAGGACGACCAGCTCGAACATACAGCAGCTCTGTGAGGATACGGGATGTAGCCCTGAAGACCTGCCAGAGGCGATGGACGATAGGGAGAAGTGACGAGAGAGGGTCAGGGATATCCGTGCTGGCGGCACGACATGATGATGATGATGATGATGATGATAAGATTTTTAGAATATTATAATCTACTTTTTTTTTCTTTTTTTATGCATGGACAGCTATTGATAAGTTATCGGTCATATGGAAGTCAGACCTGCCCGAATAAATAAAACGCAGTTTTTCCCAAGCAGCAGTTGTATTAATACTACTAAATGGATGCACAACATGGACGCTAACTAAACATATGGAGAAAAAGCTTGACGGCAATTACACCAGAATGCTGTGACCCGTATTGAACAAGTGCTGGAGGCAGCAACCCACAAAACTGTACGACCACCTACCACCCAACACGAAAACTATCCAAGTTAGACGAACAATACATGCGGGACACTGCTGGAGAAATAAGGACAAACTCATAAGCTATGTACTCCGGTGGACCCCTTCACATGGACGAGCAAAGGTTGGACAACCAGCTAGAATCTATTTACAACAGCTCTATGTCGACACAGGATGTAGCCTGGATGACCAGCCGGGAGTGATAGACGATAGAGACTGGTAGCGAGAGAGAGACAAGGAAATCTGTGCTAGCAGCGTGACATGACGATGATGATAATCAACATTGGAAATTTTCCAATCATTGATTCACTCACGTATTCTAAAGCAAGGTATCCATATTAAAACTACGAAACATAAAGTTGGGCGGGTTTCGATCCCTGCTTCAAGTGTCCTACGTGTTTAGCTACACTGAAGAGTTGTGATACAACGAAACAGTCTGTCTTTGGATGACAATATATATATATATATATATACTCCTTCAAGAAAAAAACAAAATTCGGTCACATTAGGATTATAAATTTATTTTCATCCTGCTAAGAGCATTGATATGAATCAATAACTCAAAAAAATTGAACAGGACTTCTTCAGATCCAACATGGAGATAATGAAAACAGCCAGAATGAGGGTGGTCACAGGAGGTAAGGGGATGGAAGGAGCCTTCCCCCATTAAAGATTACTTCCAGTCTCCTCTCGTTTCCGGTTGAGACGATAACAAAATAACGAGGAAACGTAAGTTTTAATTCGATTTTTACCATTTTTAACTTCATTTTAAAGTAACTCTTTAGGTTTAACAATAAAATTAGAAATTACTACAAAACTAAATTATTCCATATAAACATGAAAAGCAAAGACCACAATTTAATTAATTACAGTAATACATATCTTGAGCTTCAACTTTTTATCGTCATTTACTCCCCGCTTTCTTTTTTTCTTTTTGAAACGTACATACGCCTCACTTTACATGGTGAGATCTTTTAATTATTATACATTATCTATCCCAGTTCAATGATAGTTTTATAGTTAATTAATTATTATCTTAGATTTTCGGCTATAGTTTACGCTGTTTTCTATCAGATGGCGATCCCAGAACTGCGTGCGTATTGGTTTCTTTGTTTAATGACATATCAACCTTTGACAGTTATTTAAAGCCAAACCCATTCTCATAGAAGAACAGTAGTGGTACTATTTAACCCATAGCTGGGAGGATAAGGGGGTTCATACCTTTCCCAAGAGTATTTGCCCGAAAGTGAACGTAATAGCACGACTGGAGTACGAACTCGCGTACTACGATTCCGTAGTCCATCGCTTTAACCATTGAACCACGAGGACCCCCCCCCCCTGCGTGCGTATAGTTTCAAATGATAACACATCTATAAGAAAGTACTATAAGCAATCTTGAAATTCAATAAATGTCATTTTGCCGAGGTGAAAATAACTTTGATTTTGATAGCGATAATATGTCGGATTTCGTGTTAAAGAAAGTATATTTGCGGAGAATTTTACTGCACTACTTTATTCAAAAGAAATCTGCAGCTGAAGCGCACAAAAATTTTGTTAAAACTTACGGTGACCATTCTTTGTTGGAAACAGCATGCAGAAATTAGTTCAGATGCTTGAAAAATAATGATTTTGATGTTGAAGATAAAGAACACTCTGACGCACCGAAAACGTTTGAAGACGAAGAACTGGAGGCATTATTTCATGAAGACTCATGTTAGGCGTAAGCAGAATCAATCGGAGTTGATCACACAGCAGTTTCAAAACGTTTGAAAACATTAAGAATGATTCAAAAGCAAGGAAATTCGGTGCCGTACGAGATGGGAACATGAGAACAGCTGCATCAAAGGCAAAAAAGGAAAGCTTTTTTTGCATTGTATCGTGACTGGTGATGAAAAGTGAATACACAACAATAATCTTAAGAATAGATGATCGTGGGATAAGCTCGTTTATACATCAACATCAGCGGCAAAGCGGAATATCCACTGTTCGAAGGTTCTGCTCTGTATTTGGTGGGATCAACTGGATGTAGTTTATTATGAGCAGATCAAACTGATTGAAACAATCACGTGAGAGGTGCCGTGGTGTAATGGTTATCGTCGTAGGAAATGGACACGGTGACACGAGTTCAAATCCTGGACGAGACTGATTGCATTTCACATGGCACTAATACCCTTGGCAGAGGTATGAATCCAATTATTCTCCCTCCAGCTATGGGTAAATAGTAGGGCAGAGTGGGTTCTTCAGCCTTGGTGAGGTAACTAGTCCGGGAGAATGAAAAGTCTGAAGTCAAACCTGTTAAACTCCGCTTAAAAACTGACCTTGTGTCATATCCCGGGCGGAGGGGTTGGTAATGGAGGTGCCCGTGGTGTAATGGTTATCGTCGTAGGAAATGGACACGGCGATACGAGTTCAAATCCTGGACGAGACTGATTGCATTTCACATGGCAGTAATACCCTTCGGAAAGGTATGAAACTATTATTCTCCCTCCAGCTATGGGTAAATAGTAGGCCAGAGTGGGTTCTTCAACCTTGGTGAGGTAACTAGTCCAGGAGAATGAAACCTGATAAACTCCGCTTAAAAATTGACCTTGTGTCATATCCTGCCCGAGCGGAGGGGTTGGTAAATATGGAAACAATCAGGTGAGATCGCTATCGACTACAATTGATGCGTTTGAGCAGAGCATTGAAGAAAAAACAGCCGCTATACGAGCAGAGACACGGCAAAGTTATTTTGCAACGAGACAACGCTGGGCTACATGTTGCAAAACGACTGAAAACCTACTAGGAAACGCTTAAATGGAAGTCCTACTCCATACGCCTTATTTAACAGATATTGCCCCGTCTGATTATCACTTGTTCCAATCGATGGCACATGAGCAGCACTTTCATTTTATTATATATATAATGAAATGAAGAAATCGTTATGAAAACTTTTTTTTTATCAGAAAAGGGCTCTAATCCTAACCAGCTGAGTAAGATAAAACCTAAGATAAATGTTTTCTCAACTCTTTATGTCGGTCTCATGAATAAAACTTTCATGTATTTTTAAAACAACTACAATCTTTAGATGAAATAAGTTTAGTTTGGTTGGGTTCTATGGAATTTCAACCATTTTAGGTTATTTAATGCCAAATCCTCTTTATACGTATATATTAATTATATAGAATTTGGTTGGGTTGGGTTTTATGGCATATCAACTGCTGTAGGTTATTTAATGCCTAATCCTCTTTATACGTATATATTAATTATATAGAATTTGGTTGGTTTGGGTTTTATGGCATATCAACTGCTGTAGGTTATTTAATGCCTAATCCTCTTTATACGTATATATTAATTATATAGAATTTGGTTGGGTTGGGTTTTATGGCATATCAACTGCTGTAGGTTATTTAATGCCTAATCCTCTTTATACGTATATATTAATTATATAGAATTTGGTTGGGTTGGGTTTTATGGCATATTAGCCATTTTAGGTTATTTAATGCCAAATCCTCTTTATATATGAGAATTAATTTTTTTTTTTTTTGCGGACTTTTTGTCCTCATCTTGGTAGTTTTTGTGTTGTTTCTTCTCTCGCTACGTTTCGGCCAAATTTCACCTCTGGCCTTCTTCAGGTGATTTTACCATGACCTCGGATAGGAATGCTGAGTCTTGTAACCGTATCCCCAGTAATTACTGCCTTCCATCGTTGTTGCCTATCGCACCACGTTTTTGACCACATAAACCTCTGGCCGGCTTAGGTAGGATTTGAAACCGCTATCTTCTGACAATGCTCACCTGGAACCGTAGAGACTCAACGCCTCTATCCTCTTTATACAGGTATATTGAATAAATATGATTTAATTTGGTTAGGTTTTATATCATATCAACTATTGTAGGTTATTTAATGCCAAATCCTTTTTGTACATATATATTAAATATATGATTTCCAAACACATTTTGTAGATAATAGTTTTAAACGAACCTGAACTCATTTTTCTCTCAGAGTTAAATGGTTTCACGTATTTCTTTTTAACACGAATAATTATATTTACAGTTATTCATTTGTTTGCACATAGTTCAATGTTTTCAAATATTGCAATGTATCACAAACAATTCAATTTAACATCAAACATTTGTTTACATACAGTTAAATGATCAAACAGTTCTATTTCAAACAATTCAGTTTGGCATAAGTGCACAGTCTAGTTCTATTTGACCCATAGATAGAACCCTATCAGGTACTACCACTCCGGGCCAGAGTGGACGTGGGAGCGATGTCAATAAAAGGGTACTCCGCGTTCCCCAAAGCTCCAGCATTACTAGAACCTCACCATCATGGGGGGAGGTCATATCTAGGACACTCGTTCGGGAAGTGTTACCCCTCTGCAGAGATGCAGTTGGTGTATTCTACCGCTCCAGTCGACTTGGCCATGAAACAAGTTTAAGCACTATTTTTGTTAAATCCAAATATCAAACTTATTAGGATGGATACAACTGCAATTACTCTAAAAATATTTGTCTCCAATTTTTTTCATCCACAAATATATGAAACCTATTTGTCATGACACTGACATGAGAAAGTGAGGGGAAAAAGTATACACACACACACACATATATATATATGTGTGTGTGTGTGTGTGTGCGTGTGTGTGTGTGTGTGTGTGTGTTTTGGTGGGTAGTGTCTTGGTCAAATGTAATCATAACACCACAAAAATTAAGCAATTTTGCACGATTTTTATTAGAACACTACATTTAACAGAGTAACTTAGAGAATAAAATAATTTCCAGTCCATTTGACAATGATAATTTCACGAGGTTCACTATCACTCTGTTCGTTATCTATCATCACCTAAATTCTTAATTCAACGATGATAACTATAGAAGTTAAATAGAACATATCCCTCCTTCCTAAATAGATGCATTGATAACATCATGGAGCACAGTAACAGTAGCGGATCTGGTACGTATTGAAAACAAGTTTTTTTCTGCAATTATATACTGAGAAACCAGCATTCTTTATTATCATTTAAAAAAAAGAAAGAAAAGAAAGTGTTTATTGAGACGGAATTTATGTCATTAACTAATCGTATTCTCTGTATGCGTGTCTGTTGGTTATTAGAAACGTTTCAAGTGTTAGGAATTTTTGATCTGCCCTCTGGTATTGAATGTTGGCGTGTCTTGCTAATAACTGTCGTTTATAGTTCTCTATTGGTCTTGCTTCGTCAATATTAAGTAAACCAAGTTGCGTGTCACTATAATAATTGACAATGGAGCTTTAAATATATATATATGAAAAATAGATATTTGTTGGACAAAGATAATTATGGCTTAACGCCAACAAAAGAACGAACACACACACACACACACTCATATATATATATATATATATATATATAATTAAATATGTAAATGTATGTACATTCACTTATATATATATATATATATATATATATATATATATATATATATATATATATATATATATATATATATATATGTCTGCATGGAAAGTAAGATACTTTCGTATTCCCAAGTGGGCCCAGTGATTACACCTAGGAAATAATAATGTAGAGTTACAAACCAAGCAAGTCCTTATTATACGAAATATTAGAGTAACAATCTTTCATTTACCCTTATTTGCCAGAGTAGTCGTGTTAAAGAATATATATACACCCACAAGTGTACACATGCATATACATGTTCTCATATAGAACTAAACTCGTATAATTGTGTTACAAGCGCACCAACTAGCGCGATACTACTAAAAGCATCAGCAGCAAACGTATTTGGCCCAGTTCAAAAACGTAAAGCGTAAGTTCTCGAATCAAAATATGATACATGTTCATCTGTGTAGCTTTCAAATCACGCACAAAGTGAAGCAATTCACAACGTGTCAGCGCACCCACTACCACAATACTACCAACACCATCAAGAACCCTACCACAGCTTGAACTGCTTCTGTTACGTGAAATACGCGCCACGAACTTGCATGAATCAAAATATACAAAACTTTTGACTCATCCAATAAAGTTCTTTATTTTTCCTTACTTCACACAAGATTACAAATGTCCGTACAAACTGGTATAGAAATTGTCCACACACGGGTGTTAATGCAAGAGAGAGAGGGGGGTACTCATATTTCAATATGTCAGAATCAAATTTTTTAATGTATTTATCAAGGTAACGTTGCGTCAAAATAATCATGAAACCGCTTAAAGCGATCAACAAAGAAAAAAAAAATAAAACAAAATAGTTGCAGAGAATAATTGTGAAAATGCATCGATGCGGAAAATACTTATGCAAGAATTCGCAAACGTGCGCCGATCAAATGTAAAACTGCCGCTTCCCTTAACCAAATATGGCGTTCAATTATTTTCTTGGAATTTGACAACCAATCTATTACCATTTTGGAACTTTTTTTATTAGTGGGGGGAGGTCGTATCGATGTCTATTTTGCTTGAAGCTAAAAACTTTTTTAACGTTTTTTTTTATGGCTTTTGCTTTTTTTTTCATTTATCAAAACATTCATTCAATCGTAAACCTTGGTAAACGTATAATGATTAACAAGGATTTCGACATTGAATATTGTTTATACATATATATATATCAGTTTTTATCTTTTCCGTTCTAGAATTTTTATCTACCGTAGCAGAAAATGTTATCTTTTACGTTCAGACTTTAAAATAAGTGTTAATTGAACCAAGCAAAATTATACAAGAAAATACGTATTAAGATAGACAAACAATTTATATGATTCCTTTAATTCTTACTTATTTTGTATTGAACTTTCTTTGAAAATCCAATATAAAATTAAAGGATTAAATGAATCATATAGATTTATATATCATCACCATCAAGTCGTAATGATAGCACAGAGTTCTCTGACTCTTTCTCTCTCACTATCCGTCCATGTCATCATTCGCTCCAGACTGGTCCTCTAGAATACATCTACTGTCCGCATAGAGCTGATATAAGTCCTCGCTGGGCACCCAACACCGGCGCGTCCAAGTGAAGGCGTCCATTTGCATCTAAGAAAGTTTGGTTTGGACTCTGTAGCTGATTTTTCAAACACTGTGGCCAGAGCTCCAACCTCAGAATAACGTTTGATTCTGGCCGTTGACTTTTGAGGTTCCTCTGCCTAACATCAGATGAAGCACGCTATATACCCGCCTTAGGATTTACCCACCTTGCTTCACATCCACCATGCAGCATCCCATGGTTTCCAATTCAAATACAAATATATATATATATATATATATATATATATATATATATATATATATATATGCGTGTTGGGGGTGTACTTTATTAAATATGACGGACAAGGGTTATTTTTATTAACCTTTTCTTGTTCGCGAGTGACGTGACGCAAATCAGGACAATGGTTGCTTAATAATTTTCCAAAATCTCTGATGTTATGACGCGAGTACACGTACGTAACCGGCTCATTGGTATAATTGTTAGAGTGTTCACCAATGCACCGGGAGACCTGGGATTCAATCCCAGGTTCGAGTCATACCAAAGACTCAAAAAATGGTACATGATGCCTCCTTGCTTAACACTAAGCATTATAAGGTACGAATCAAGGATAAAATAGAGCAATCCAAGGAAAGTAATAGCGCCCTCCCCTACACCTCGAGGTAGTAGCTATTAAAAAGGGAGCCTTCGGGTTGCCCTCAACTATCGTCGGCCAACTTACTTAACTCAGATGTACTTACGACCTTTGTTGATCATTGTCAAGGATGTGAGTACAACCAAGCCATAGATTATGAAATATTTTACGTGATCAATGAATATTTTCAATGAGAATGTTCGTCACGTGATGTTGACGTCGTAATTGATCATATAAGACATCTCATAAGCTATGCAGTGGTTATACTTACATCCTTGACAATGACCTACGAAAATTTAAAGTAGATGTACTCTAGTCGTAACAATTATTAAACAACGTTCATCTTCATTTGCAACACCTCACATGCGAACAAGAAAAGCCAAATAAAACTCAACTCCAAACCCATTTCTTTCATCTTTAATGAAATACGTCTACAAGAAAATCTACTGCCTGGATACACACACACTCTATGTATATATGTATGTATATATATATACACAACCAGTCAAAAGTATTTGGTCATCCTCAAAAATTTTCATTTTCTCATCCTAAAAGTGTTATTTTTAATGAAACAAGTTAAGCCTCACAATGTTTTTTTTTTCTATTTATTATGCGAAATAGAGGTCTTCCTTGGTAACTGTGACCTTAGAAGAACCAGATATTTTTGTAAAATTGATTGGAAGGCTTTTTTCTTCTTTTGTACTGTGCATGAATAAAAATTACATTATACCGCTACTTGAACTCACATTAGACAATATTGTGTTGCTGGATACTTCCAGTTTTACCTATGCTGAGTCACCAGCTTTCGGGAAAGAAGGCTAACGTCTCCAAATATCACTGCACAACTAAACCAATGTCATGAAAAAATGTGTCAACATCTACTGTCAGGAGAAGACTGTGAAATTGGCCTATATGGCAGAGTTGCGGTCAAAAAACCACTGTTAAGGAAACAAAATTAATTCTAAAAGGCTTCAGTAAGCCAAGGAGCAAAAACAATGGACAATAGAACAGTGGAATAAAGTCCTTTGGACTGACGAGTTCAAAATCTTTAGCTCAAATAAGATGGACTATAAGAGCTGGTGAGAGAGTTCCAACCCCTTGCCTCACACCACCCATAAAACATGGAGTAAGCTCTGTTATGGTGTGGATGGCTTTTGCCAATTACAAAATGGGGGATTTGCACCGGGTGAAAGTCAAATTGAATCAAGCCAGCTATCACAGCATACTGCAGCATCACGTGATCCCATCTAGAAAGCGCCTTGTGGGTCAAAAATCTGTACTCATGCAAGATAATGACCCCAAGCATACTTGACAGAGGTACATTAAAAACAAAGAGGAACAGCACGCACTTTAACTGATGTCTTGGTCGATGAAATCAGCGGACTTAAATCCTATTTAACCAGTGAGGGATGAACTTGAACTAAAAGTCAGAACTAAAAAACCAAGTGCGGCTAATATCTGGCAACTCTTGCTGTAAAATTGGACAGAACTATATTCAATCTACTACCAGTTTTGGGTGGAATGTCGAGAATCTGTGAAACAGTGATAATGTCTAACTGGGGACAGTTTAAAAGGGTTTTTTTTGTTTTTTGTTGTTTTTTGGTTTTGCTTTTTTTTTGTTTCTTGTTTTTTGTTTGTTTGTTTGTTTGTGTGTTTGTTTTGCTTAATTTGTTTTTAATGTGTCTCAGGAAAACTCGTATTAACTTGTTTAATTAAAAATAACAGATTTAGGATGAGAAATAAGAATTTTTGAGGGTGTCCAAATACTTTTGATTGGTAGTATCTGTCGTATATATATATATATATATATATGTGTGTGTGTGTGTGTGTGTGTGTGTGTGTGTGTGTGTGTGTGTGTGTGTGTGATATGTATATCTTAAATCTGTATATACGATTTGCATAAATATATATTTCATATAGACAGGACCTCTTCACACGGACGCGCAAGTGTAGGATGACCAGCTAGAATTTATCTACAACAGCACCTGTTGGGACGCAGGATTAAACCTAGAAAGCACACACACACACACACACAAACACACACACACACACACACACACACACACACACATATATATATATATATATATATATTCAATCAATAAGTTAATGTCTTTTTTTCTTTAAAGCAAAATAATTGTTTTTCTTCAGAATTTTTTTCCATAAATATAAATTCTGAATTGGTAAAATTGGTTCATAGCAAAAATTATTTTAATCTTGCAGAAATATTCGTTTTGAGGCTTTTCAAAATAGTGGCAAATTAGACACGTTACTTCAGGCTTGAATACAGGTCCGTCATCAAATTTTTGATGGCTGAGAAGTGTATTTACCAACTCCTTTGCCGTAAGCAAAATGTGACACAAACGGAGTTTAACAGTTTTTAAGTTAGAGTTTTCCTTATCCGAAACTAGTTGCCATACCAAGGTTTAAACCATTTACGGTTGGTGGAAAAATAATTGAATTCATATCTTTCTTAAATGGATTAGTATTATGCAAAATGCAAACAGCCTCGTCCATGATTTGAACGCGGATCGCCGTGTACATTTCCTATGACGAAAACCATATCACAACAAGCACCTCCATCCGGTTAAGACGAGCAAGACATGCTGGAAATTGCTGGTGGAGTAAGTGACGTTCTCTGATGGACTCTTACTTATGGACTAATAGTATTGGCCGACCAGCAAAAATTTACATTCATCAGCTCTGTACAGACACTGGGTGCCGTCTACAGGACTTGTCAAGAACGATTACTGATAGGAATGGATGGTGAGAGAGATTCAAAGGAATCCGTGATCTTAACACGCTTTCAAGACGATGTTGATAATTTTCGGAGCGCTTATCAAATATATATATATATATATATATTTACTAATCTAATATCTACCAGTATTCACGGTACTAGAAAAAAAAAACCTGCAAGGAACAAGAGATAAAAGTATCTCGAATCACCGCCCTGGGGAAAAAGAAAAAAATTATGGGTCAAAAAGAAAGAAAAGGCCAACCTCGTCCGACCCCTTGAAAAAGATCAAGGCTACGCAGTCAGTGGTTAAAAGAAAACCAAAAACCCTCCGCGAATCCTGCAATGCTACAATTACTAAAGTGCTCAACACAAGTGCTCCACTTGTGTTGAGCACTTTAGTAATTGTAGCAATTGTAGCAATTATAAAATTAACCTAAATCGTGAGTCGAAAATCTTCTACTAAAGTTTCACCTTATCAGATCATCAGGAAGCCTAACTTCGAAGTTAGGCTTCCTGATGATCTGATAAGGTGAAACTTTAGTAGAAGATTTTCGACTCGCGATTTAGGTTAATCTTATATATATATATATATATATATATATATATATATCGGCCCATTGACATAATGGTTAGAGTATTCGCAATGCTCCGGGTGACCGGGGTTCAATACCAGATTGAGTCATTCCAAAGACTCAAAAAATAGTACTTGATGCTACCTTGCTTAACACTCAGCATAAGAAGGTACAGATCAAGGGTAAGTGGAGCAATCCAGGGAAATGAGTAGCACCCTCCCCCTACATCTCCTTGTAGTAGCTGTTTAAAAAGGAGCCTTTCGGTCACCCTCGACTACGATCGGCCAAATTACTTTACTTATTTATTTATTTATTCATTTCAAATCGTATTTATCTCGTTAACCACTGGCATAAATGATTATAAAGTAATGAACTCTTTAAATATTTTTTAAAACGTGAACCATTGACAGAAGCTGAATATAATTCAATTAAGAAGACTTGTCTGCAAAGTTCATTGAAGTTTCAATTAAGATTTAAACAAGGCGAATTCACTTTGCCAGGGACATTAATCACTGTCAGTTTCAATAAACCAATATTGTATTTGGATATTAAACAAGGCTTATTCAAAAGAATCGCAGTCTCATTTGCTTGGCTAAAGAAACAGACATGACATAATCAAATATACAGATACAAAATAACTGATTATACAACAATCATTATCTTTTATAAAGAAAAGACGCCTCTGAGATAAAAATATTAAAAATTTAATGAATCGTCGAAAATGATGACGTGATAAACAGAATATACAAAACAGAGATTTCTTTAAAATCATATTGAACACTAAGCGAAAAATTGTGCAGTCTTGTATAATGAACTCATTACCTGGCTGATTTATTAATTGATTGATTTTAACGGCATGTCAACTCGTCTAGGGTTATTTTATGTCTTGAGATAAAAGTAATTGCATTTATTGTTCGTTCATATTTTATATGTCCTATATGATATGGTCCTATCTGTGGGTCAAATAAAACTAAACTGTTTACTTGTGCTAAACGGAATTACTTGAAATTGATGTGTTTTTGGCTTTGAAACTGTACTTACGCTGAACTGATTTGTTTGAATTAAAACTGTTTTGATATCTACACTGAATAGCTTGAATTAGAAATATTTTTGACAAACTTTGTACTCATGGTAAACTGAATTGTTTGAAATAGAACTTTTTATTTGAATAAAAATGGATTTAGCATTAAATAACCTACAAATGTTGATATGCCATAAAACCCAAACATACAAACAAATGAAATATACACCACGTATAAGTATCCAAATATATTAAAAACTTAAAACAAACCTCTTATCAAAATGATTTTATTCGGCATTAAATGATCCGGAAAAGGTTGATATGCCGTAAAACAAAACAATCAACCAACTCTTTAAATCTGAATATAACCTTTAAATAAGATAATTCGGTGTCTATCGCTTCTTAACATATTTTTTTTTTCTTGTCCGATTTAATGACTGCTACTCGGTCAATTTTCTACCCAATTCGCTTGCCATCAAATTTTCTAAATCGTTATCTGGTTTTAACGCTCCCCACTCACCGTTCGCATACGGGTATGCGGTCACCACCCATACCCGATACAAGCATGGAACTCTGTCAAGTGTGTATTTAGTAGGATGAGCTCAGTCGGCTGGGACTGTAGAATAAACAAACTCCATCTCTGCAGAGGGGTAAGTCTTCCCCAACGAGTGTCCTAGTTATGACACTAAACCATCTAATGGTGAGGCTCTACTCTTGGAGCTTTGGAGAACGTAGAGTATTCATTCATTGCCATTGCTCCCAGGTCCACTCTGACCCGGAGTGGTAACACCTGATAGGTTCCTAAATATGGGTCAAATAGATTTGTTTGACTTCTAAACTGAATGCAAACTAAAAATTTATGCTTAATTGAATTGTTAGAATTAGAACTGTTTGATTATTTAACTGTGTGTAAACAAATGGCTGGTGTTTAATTAAATTGTTAGTGATACATAACAATACTTGGAGCAATATAACTGTGCGCAAACGAAAGTGTAATGTTGAAGAGAATCAGATGTTTTGAGTAATATTACTTGTAACGACTTCACGGTAAACAACTGATTAATATTAAATTGAATCATAAGACTTAGATAGCAATAATTGAAATCATTTAACTGTGTAGAAACAATAGCAATACTAGGTGCCCGTGGTGTAATGGTTATCGTCGTAGGAAATGGACACGACGACACGAGCTCAAATACACATAGCACTAATACCCTTGGGAAAGGTATGAATCCAATTATTCTCCCTCCAGCAATGGCTAAATAGTAGGGCAGACTGGGTTCTTCAGCCTTGGTGAGGCAACTAGTCTAGGAGAATGAAAACTCTGAAGTCAAACCTGATAAACTCCGCTTAAAAATTGACCTTGTGTCATATCCTGCCCGAGCGGAGGGGTTGGTAAATATGATAGCAATACTAGCGTGCAAACATGGGCACCTCTAGTGGCGTAATGGTTAGCAATCTACACAAGCAAACCTTCAAGGATGAGTTCAATTCTCATTGGGTACCCCACTCATACGGCCTAGTGCCAAATCTGAGTAAACCGCTTAGTAAATTACTGCTAGTATACAAACAAATTTGTTGTAACTCATTTAAAAAAGAAATTACCTACAAACTATTCACTTACAAATCATATATGTCTATCCATTTAAATGCGCGCAAACAAGTGGTTAATAATTCATCGAATTATTCTTGTTTGAAACCATTTAAAATGTTATTAAAAATGCCTTTACAAATTTCCCTGTTTACAAATCTTAAATTTGATATATACGTAAGAAGAGAATGTAGCATCGAATAACCTAGAAGAGTTGATATGCCATAAAACCCTATTTTTAGGGCGAGTCAAAAATTTTGCAATATATTGGTACGTGCCAATTTGTTGCGCGTATATCCCATAACAGAAGCTGTTCAAACCATGGTAGGTACCCAATGTGATTGCCAGTGTCGTGGTTGTTGGTACGCTGACACGTTGTGCATTACTTCAATTCGTATGCGATTTGAAAACTGTACAGATGAGTATGCAACGTAGTTTAATTCGGGAATCTTTGCTTTACTTGCTCGAACTGAGTCATAACGCCACAGAAGTTCTGTAAAAGGTGAAGGCGCAATTGATGACGGTATAGTGACTAGATTCGCAGGCTTGATTTGGGGGTATGTCATCAGCCTAACGTAAAGTTACGAGAGTTTCGATCTCGGCTTGGAGCGTCTCGCGTGTCTAGCCACATTGAAGAGCTGTCATACATCGAAACAGTCTTTCTTTAGCATGTAAAATGTTTACTTATGCTAAACTGAACTGTTTGAAACAGAACTGCTTTTGACATTGAAACTATACGTACGCTAAATTAATTGCTTGAAATAGAACTGTTTTGATATTTAACAACGTGTAAACTAAAACTATACTCATACTTAATAGAATTATTTAAATTAAAACTAAATTAATAGAAATGTTTTTTGACAATTAAACTATGCTAAACTGAATTGTTTGAAATATAACTGTTTATTTATATAAAAATGGAATTGGCATTAAATAACCTACAAGTGTTGATATACCATAAAACCCAAACCAACGAAATATAGTAACCAGAGCTTTGAAAAAAATTTCGCCCGGGTTATGAGAACCTTGATGATCAAGCAACCTCAGATACGTCTCAAACCATGGATTCCGAAACCGTACTTCAAGCCATTGGATGAAAATTCTTGAACAGTTTTCAATATGAAAGAGTGAGTAAGCCTAGTATGACCAATGCGCAATCGGGATATAACGACTTGTTCTCTTCTTGATTTTCTAAAAGCAGGTCTCCATTCTCCCAAGGTGGGCTGAATTTGGAAGAGTTTATTGTGAATGTTCATGTCCTATCGTTGTTGCCATTTTTTGTGAAGGAATTTACTAATTGTCGGTTTCAAATCGGTATATGGAATGGAGAAAACTTTAGGGCTTAGATCTAAAGCCGATTTGGCAGCCGAGTCTGCTCTTATAGAATGCAAAGCTTTGGCTGTCATTAGAAAGCAATTTTTCAAAGTGAATAGTTTAACCGATTTGTTCGAAAACGTCAAAATGGGTGACGTTCTGTCCTTCTTACGAGAGACAAGGTTGTACGAAAAAATATGACGAATTAAAACTGGTTAATCATGTGTAAACAAATGAAATCCTGCTCATAGAAACTTTTACTTACTAAGTATTCGTTCAGAAATCTTTGGTTGAATGTATATACATATAGACAGAATTTGGCGTTAAATAACCAACAAAGGTTGATACGCCATAAAACCCAAACAACCAACCATAGAACAGTTTTAAGACAATGTAGAATGTTTGGTCTATGTGCCTAAACGTATTTGTCCATATGGGTGTTCCTTATTTTCTTACCCACGATCCTGTCGAATGTCAATTTAATCCATATACATGGAACCCTAAAATGTGCGACTACACCTAGCTAAAATGACCCCCGAGAATAATGGCAATGAAGGGGTACTACACACTCCAGAGATCTCTCAAACTAAAGCCTCATTACCAAATACAGTTTAGTGTCCTATCCAGGACACCCCTTTTTTGAGGGGAGGGTCTTACAATCAATATATTCTAAGCCCACCGACAGAATAGTGATTTAATTATTGACTTTATCCAACCTCCTATTCTAATGCATATAGTAAGAACCGCAAGCAAGAATTTTTACTTGTCTGTCTGACAGGAGCCAAAAAAAAATCTTACCATATACGCATCTCTAAATTTAGTTGAGTCTATACGATTTTTTTTTTTTTAATGAATTGTTTCTTTCTGCCCGCTGCCATTTTGTAAGTTGCGTTTCGTGTTGAAGAATATTTAGGAATTTTTGTGTTTGAATTCTACGTCACGTATTGGTGCCACTGAATGCTTACATTCACATCTACACGCAATGCAGACAAAAGCATCATATATGTAAAACTCATATTCATATTGTCTGCTTCACGTATTCTTTATAAGATTGAACAATATTGAATATAATGATATATTTCGAGCCTATATATTCTCAGTATGTAATTGTTAGCTGCATTTTGTGGGATTATCTTTTCTTACACTGTTATCTCTATCACCGCAAGTGATTTAGCAATATTAAACTTCATGATTTTACTCTGCACAGCAGCCGCCATTTTATATTATATAGCCAGCAGACGATGATGGAGTCGGTGAGGAGCTGTACTAGGAAAAAAAGAATATATCTATATTTATTCTAGGCTGATGATCAGTCTACCGTTTTCCAGACTGCACGGATATTCGAATTGACATTCCCCTCTTCTTTTTTTTATTTATCTAATTATATTTCTTTCCCTCTACAGTCTTTTCTCTGTTCCTAACATTTATATATTTACTTATTCTTTTTTTTTTCTGTTGGCTTGTTCCAAACGTTTGGATTCTTATACAGTACTGACCTCTGTGTGATGGCTGAATGGTTAAAGGCACAATGTGTACGTCATTTGATTCGATCATTCAACACGCAAATGTTATATAACCAACGCAAACCACACCCTGACTTTCACATCACCATCGACGTTTTGTAGACAACGGTAAAAAAAGGACATAAAATTTTAAAAAAATAATCTGCAATTATTTGCAATTGTTTAGGCGCTTCCAAAGGAATCGATAAAAAGTGTTCAATATGTTGACCAGAGTTTTGCTTTAGGTAGATTCTACACTCTAAAGTAGAGGATAATAAAGAGGATAAAAAAACCAATTCGTTTATTGGATCTAACAAACTACCATACGTCTTGTTTAAAAGAATATCAGTGAATATTGCGGACATTCAAAAAATTAAATTGTAATAATAATTACATTTAAATAATACAAGAGTCATTTAATATATAAAGACGATTTTGTCTAAGGAGTTGCCAGTAGAAAACACTGAGCACGGTTACAACTTTTTCAAGGAAATCAACAATGATGGGTCCTTTCATGTTCCAGAAAACTATAAGAATTACCTTCTTTACTAACCGCTGTAATGGGGCGCCCAATGAGACTTGGAACTTTTTAGTAATTTACAAAGCTCTTTGCTTCGATGTGGCACAAGGCCGAATGAATGGGGCGCTCAATGAGACTTGGAACTTTTTAGTAATTTACAAAGCTCTTTGCTTCGATGTGGCACAAGGCCGAATGAATGGGGCGCTCAATGAGACTTGGAACTTTTTAGTAATTTACAAAGCTCTTTGCTTCGATGTGGCACAAGGCCGAATGAATGGGGCGCTCAATGAGACTTGGAACTTTTTAGTAATTTACAAAGCTCTTTGCTTCGATGTGGCACAAGGCCGAATGAATGGGGCGCCCAATGAGACTTAGAACTTTTTAGTAACTAGATAGTCTGTGTGTTTCCACTTCATGAACTGTCTTGTAGTAGAAAAAACTCATATTTAACTGGGGGTGTCCTCATGGTGTAATGGTTAAAGCGATGGATTGCAGAATCGTAGTAAACGAGTTCGTACTCCAGTCACGCAATTACGTTCACTTTCGGGCAAATACCCTTGGGAAAGGTATGAACCCCCTTATCCTCCCAGTTATGGGTTAAATAGTACCACTACTGTTCTTCTAGGATAATGGCTTTGGCTATAAATAACCTACAAAGGTTAACATGCCATTAAACAAAGAAACCAAATCTCATTTATAAAGATTATTCTACAAATACATACTTCTCCATACACATCACTCATTCTTCTATATATTTTAAATGGTTAACACTTCTCAGCCATTATATGCCGCCATTTTGAATAACCTCAAAACAAATCTTTTTAGGGAGACTAAAATACTTTTTCTTGTCAACCAATTCTAAGAAATGCAGGGTTTAAATTCATGGAACAAAATGTTCTAAAAATAGTTTTGTCTTTTAAACGAACATCCTATTTATTGAATGACCCAGATAGATAGATAGATAGATAGATAGATTTGCCTTATTTATCGAGTGACCCTCGAGATTATACCACGTAAAATCAATTGTCAAAATGAAATGAAATAAAAGCAG
The DNA here is from genome assembly GCA_963585895.1 of Sepioteuthis lessoniana. Lineage (NCBI taxonomy): Eukaryota > Metazoa > Mollusca > Cephalopoda > Myopsida > Loliginidae > Sepioteuthis > Sepioteuthis lessoniana. The sequence goes on along the minus strand of OY757909.1, from coordinate 105,607,244 downwards.
ACATACACGCACACACATACATACACATACACACACACATACGAGGATTATTAAATAAGTTTCCAGAATTTTTTTGTATGGACACTTTTATTGATAGTACACACATGAAAGTCTAGTCCCCTTCGAAGTAATCTCCTCCGGCTGCAATGCATTTGTTGTACCGTTCCAACAACTTCTCGAAGGCCCCATGGAAGTCCTCTTGTGTGAGAGTGTCAATGACCTTCGTCACAGCCTCTTTTATCTCCTCAATTGTCTCATTACGACAGCCTCTGAGCTTAGGGAATAACCAAAAGTCACAGAGTGCAAGATCTGGACTATAGGGAAGCTGAGGAACTGTCTTGATGCCCATCTTGGAGTTGTGGACTGGTACATTGTCCTGGTGGAAATGCCACTGACCCGGTTTGAAGAGTGCTGGCCTCTTCCCTAGGAATCTCTTCCTGACTGCCTTAAAACCTCAACATAGTAACCCTAACCCTTTGGCCAATCAACTCTGGTCTATTGACTTCCTTACTCCTTCCACGCCTCTCATCATCCCTCACAGACTCCGTGCCTTCCTTGAATCTCTTATGCCACTCAAAAACTGATGCTCGATTCATGCAAAATGCTCCAAAAGTAGTCTGATGCATTCCATACGTTTCTGTGGCATTTTTTCCAAGTTTAAAACAGAATTTTATTGCATATCGTTCTTCCTCATGTCCAGATTGCATTTTTGAAATTCACCAGCTGTGACAATCAGGCTTTAGTAGGATGTATTCTAATTTCTGTTGTAGCTGTTCATTTAAACCTGAAATCATAAAAATTGGTCAGTCATCTCATAAGATGTATAGCAATGACATCCTGAATTTTCAAGAGTCTACAACAATTTTAAATGCCTGTACAAAACTGTACAAAATGCCTGGAAACTTATTGAATACACCACGTATATATATATACAGGTTAATTGAAAGGAAACATTATATCTCTCTCCCTCTCTCTCACTCTCTCTCTCTCTATATATATATATATATATATATATATGTCTTTATCTCTATCTATCTATCTATCTATCTATAAAGTAAAAATCACTCAGTATATGTCATCTATTCTATAACTAAAGAGAATCACTATATCACCATGCTGATTGCACCATTGTGCAGATCGATGTTTCATGGCTTTTTGGTTGGACCGAGACATTTTCAATGCCCCCTTCAAGCAGGCCATTTACAGGTAAATAGTTTTAAAAAATACTGACTTTATCTTTTATGATTGGTTTCTTTGTTTAACAGAATATCAACCTTTGTGGGTTATTTAATGCCAAAACTAGCCTTATTGAACAACAGTGATACTATTAAACTCATTGCAAGTTGAATAAGAAGGTTCATGCCTTCCCAAAGAAAATTAATATGAAAATGAACGTAACAGCATGACTGGAGTTTGAACTCGCTTACTTCGGAGCTCTGGACATTGGCATAATGGTTTGAGTGTTCTCCAATGGCCCAGGAGACCTGGGTTCAATCTCTAGGTCGAGTCATACCAAAGACTAAAAAAAATGGAACTTAATGCCTCCTTGCTTAACACTCAGCATTATAAGGTATGGATCAAGGGTAAAGAAGAGAAATCCAGGGAAAGGAGTAGCGTCCTCCCCTACAATTTGGTGTAGTAGCTATCGAAAAGGGAGCCTTCGGGTCACCCTCGACAATGTTCTCTAACTTTACTTACTTCGGAGCTCCAGTCTTGTAATTTAGCCATGACGCCTTGTGCAGGGAGGTTTGTATATACATATACAGTAGCGAGCATAAAGATCAGAACGATGTTAAGAAAAAGTCTGAATGTGAAATAACTTCTTATTTTAAAGCTTCATAGAACATTTCATCAATGAAAACTAAGAATATAGAGGTAAATTATATAATTCCAAAATAAAAAGATCAATAAACTTATTTTGATAAAGTCATAAGAATAATTATATAATATTCGATGTTCAAAAACATCAGAACGATTAAGAAAATCATACATACTATTATAATGGATACATCGTATATCTAAATGAAAATAGCCCGTGGTGTAATTGTTATCGTCGTAGGAAATGAACACAGCGACACGAGTTCAAATCCTGGACGAAACTCATTGCATTTCACATAGCACTAATACCCTTGGCAAAGGTATGAATCCAATTATTCTCCCTCCAGCTATGGCTAAATAGTAGACAGACTAGGTTCTTCACCCTTGGTTAGGCAACTAGTCTAGGAGAAGGAAAACTCTGAATTCAAACCTGATAAACTCCGCTTAAAAATTGACCTTGTGTCATATCCTGCCCGAGCGGAGGGGTTGGTAAATAGGATCTAAATGAAAATAGCATTCATAATTAATTAGTATTTGATGTGTAGAGACCTTTACTTTCAATAACAGCTTGACATCTTTTGCTACTCGAGTGAATTAATGTGTGGCCTTCATCAACGGATATTTTCTTCCATTCTCCTTTCAAATTAATCCATAGTTCTTCGATGTTTCCTGCATTCTTTTCCTTAGCTCTCTCATTTAGTAACATCCAAATATTCTCAATAGGATTCATGTCTGGGCTTTGAGCAGGCAACTCCATAACAGTAACATCCTCCTCAGAAAGAAATGTCTTAACAGACTTCACTGTATCAGACGGAGAGTTATCTTGCATAAATACAGCTGGTTGATTAATTGCAGTTCTCAAATTAGGTACATGTTTCTTCAATATCTTTTTGTATAGAGTTGCGTTAATTTTACCGTGTAGCCTGACAAGAATGCTGCTTTTAGTGCACTGAGGCGAATATTATTCCTGAGGACGGCGTCGAACGAACCTTCTCTTGTCACAACAGAACAGGTTAAACTTTGACTCATCGCTGAAATGAGCACAATCCCACAATTCTTCAGTCCATATGATGTGTTCAGTGGCAAATTTCAATCGGCTCATTTTGTTCTTTTTAGAAATGTAAGGTTTCGTGGAAGCTTCTCGACTGTTCAAATTTATTTCATTAAGTCTTCGGGAAATAGTGTGTCTTGACATTTTTATGCCAAGGTTAGCATTAGATCTTTTAGAGTTAGCGGTTTCTGTTGCAAATCGATCTTTTTTTATTCATTACCAATCCATTTTGTTTTCCCTTGCAGTAGTTTTCCTTAGCCTGCCAAGTGGTCTATTGGCTTTACATGACTCAGTTTCTTCAAGTTTTCTTAAAATACTATGAATAACACTTTTAGATTTCCCCACAGTCTTTGAAATCTCCCCAATCGAGAGCTTATCTTCATTACGTAACTTGACGATCAGTTTTCTAAGTTCCAATGATGTCACACCCAGGTCGGGTCATACCAAAGAGTTTAAAAAATGGTGATTGATACCTCTTTGCTTAACACTCAGAATTATAAAGTACGTATCAAGGCTAAGGTGGAGCAATCCTGGGAAAGGAGTAGCGCCCTCCCCTACACCTCGGTGAGGTAGCTATTGAAAAGGGAGCCTTCAGGTCACCCTCGACTACGGTCGCCAACTTTACTTTACTTGCAATGCCAGAGCCGGAGAAGAGCCGGTATTATTTAGTAAAATACCCTATTTTATATTCTTACCCTAAAAAATTTTTAATAATACAAAATGTTTATTAAATTTTACGGATTTATTTAATCATTCTGATGTTTTTGATCATCTATTTTTTAATGTTATATTGTTGTATAGTCATCTACAGCATCACAATAATAAAACAGACGCAAGGACAAAGACGCAGTGACAAGATGCAAGAAGACTTCTTTAACCATATTTTTACCTCTCACTTTATTGCAAGGGTTCGAAAGGGTTGTTCAAGGTTTAGCATGTGAGAGGGTGCTAGGGACCGAACATAAACTTCATATTTTGACCCCACTGTTATGACCGTCACGTTGTGTCTTTATTGTTCTCCTGATGTTGGGGTCTACTCCATCGGGGCTTTCCGAGGGCCCCCTCGGTCGGGTGTGGCCTTCCCTACCACATCTCGTCTCTAACCCTCTGGGAGTCTGCTGGCAACTGCTTGGCACCCCGAACTCAACTGAGTTAAATAATAACTCAACGCCCACACGATCGCCTACTGGATCTTTGAAATCGAATGTTTAATCGTCATCAAGCGGAAATAACTGTCATGCAGTTCAGAGGTTACTCTCTTCCGGTGCATCACTGTAGTGGCACAATGGAACCTTCACCTTGTCCCACCTCATAAGCCTTAATCCGCCCACGCGATCTCTTTCGATTACTGGCCATTGGAATGTGTCACTTCCTTCCGGTGTATCACCTTGGAATAGCATTTTTGGGCTGGGTCGAAGGGTCAAAACATAACAATATAATTATTCTTACAACTTTATCAAAAATTTTATTGAGCTTTATATTTTGGAATTATATAATTTATCTTTATATCCTTATTTTTCCTTGATAAAATGTTTTATGAAGCTTTAAAATAAAGAGTCGTTTCTCTTTTAGACTTTTTCTTACTATCGTTCTAATCTTTATGTTCGTTCATATATATATATATATATATATATATATATATATATATATATATCATATCATTAGATCCTATAAATATCTTTAAACAGAATTATCCAATTTGAGTGCTCACTAGAAAGTTTATAATAAGCTTATGCTGGGTAGAAAATCATTGAGAAATAAGAAAATCAATTTGTATATTCCATACATGGAATATACGTATGTGTTTTTTGTTTTGTTTTGTTTTGTTTTTTGTTTGTTTGTTTGTTGTTGTTGTTTTTTTATTTGCTCTGTTTTCTAGAATAAGAAGTTGACCATTGACATTAAGTTTAAGGTTTACTGATTATGATACTAAATATCTTTTATAAATGTAAATAAACGTATATCAGTAGAAAACAGCGGGTGTTTCAATAACACGGTGATAATAGACAATCCTCCCTTGCAGCGTCTTGTAATAATATTAAATATATTTGTCAAATATGAATAAATGTATATCAGTAGAAAATAGGGTTCGTTGGAGTTCCACGGTGCCAAGAGTCGATTCACCATTGCAGCATCTCGAAATAATATTAAATATATTTTACAAATATAAATAAATATATATATCAGTTAAAAATAGGATGTGTTGCAGTTCCACGGCACCAATAGATTATCTACCATTGCAACGTCTAGTAATAATATTGAACAATGTGCAAGTGTCTCTTGTTTTTAGATGTGCACTTGAAATAAGCTTTTGAGTAATTGTCTGTAAAAACTGAAACTACTTTTGATACATTCATATATATCATTACATTATGCATTACTCTCGTTATTATATCACGCAAAATCAATTATACAAATGTATTAGATTAATTACAAACAAAGAAATAAATGGTATAGAAGTTTGAACTTTCATTAATTTCCATTCTTTTGCCTCGCAGTTAAGAGATTTCTTCAGAAATCTTGGAATTTGCTTGAATCGATAATTGAGACAAGATAATTTATATAATTTATATACGTTGGAAGATTAATTAGCAAAGAAAAGAGGTAAACAGTTTGAAAGACAAAGTTAAGCGCTAATTAAGTGAAAGAAAAGTATACATAACCAAAACAGGAAATGTATTATTGATTCTTATTATCACTGCAAAATGACAATGACTTCTTGCCAGAGATATTAAGATTAGAGACATTATATACGATTGAAGGTAACCGGTGATACGCAGGGAGGGGCGAGATAAGAAACAAAATATTTCCATAGAAGACGTGATATATATTTTATGAAGATTCTATGGTTACAGGAATATGAACATAACTTAAATATGGGGTAATCTCCATGACAAAGAGGGTAACGTGCTAAGGCCAAAAAAGTATCAAGTCTATTCAACAAGTAGATGGCTGGTCGTTTCTTTCTGCCAGTGTCGCATAGATTTTATTGATGTTAAGTATGCTTAGGAAAATCTGACACTTATTCACAAGAGGGTCAAAATCTTCACAGCACCTGATAGCTAACCATCGCTTTTTAGCAAGTCTTCATAGATAAATAAACAGATGAATAAATATAAGAAGAAAGACATGACTGTTTTAAGTACAAATTAAGAAGAAAAATGGACGAGAATTATGAAAATCTTTGAGCGATAGTATAAAAGAACAAAAGAAATAGTAAATTAATATGAATAAAGAGAGTGAAAGGATGAAACAAAAGAAAACTATGAAAAAAAAAACAACAAACGTATAAAAAAAATTATATTAGGAGCAAATAGACGATCCACCACGGCAATGTAAGCGATTTCGACCTCCAGTTGTGCTATTACGTTCATTTTTTAACTAAAACCCTTGGAAAAAGCTATGAACCCCTTGTCCACCCAGCTATGAGTTAAATAGTAACATTATTGTTCTTCTACAAGGATGACTTTGGCATTAATCAACTCACAAAGGTTGGTATGTCAATAAACAATGAAACTAAGAGTGTTATCTGTCTATAAAAAATAAGAACTTTAGATCAATTTCTGTTTAATTATTGATTAATTTATTATTGAAATTATAACATTTTATTAACTGTTTTGCTGCCCTGACGGCTGGGGCAGTAGAATACACCGACCTCACCTTTGCAGAGGAGTAAGACCTCCCCAAAGAGGACACTTGAAGGCCATGAGTGGTGACCCGTAATGCTTGAGGACGGGATCGTAGAGACTTAGCAGTCTTTGATCCGGCAACCGAGTGGTCCACTTACAACACTTCACTCGAGCCCTTCCTGGGCTAGATGGGCTGTCGGAGATGCCTGACCCGATCAATCGGCTGGTTACATCAAGCCCTAACGCCTATATGTTTAATCCTGATTGTATTCTTCAATCAACACTTACTGCAAACTCCCAACCCTTTTCATCTTTTAGGTGCTTGAAGGCAGTTAGGAGGGTCGATTGCGGAGAAAGAAGACTTTGACTACTGTTAAATTACACGGCGTTTACTTGTCTGAATTTCTGAGGTAAGGCTTGATGATTTTTATCATTCGGGGTTTTTGAGTATTGTCTTCATTTTTATGGTTACATTCACGACGTTTCAGTTGATATGTTTCTTGTCGAACTCTGGAGCCTAAACAGAACTTCAAACCACGTCCTTTATTTAATCTACGGGGGTCACTTGCTCTGATTCCGTTAACCATAACAAGTGTTAAATATTCCTGTACTGTTATTCGTCTGAAGTCAGGATTGAACCAGCAACCTCCAGATGATTGTCACTTAGAAGCTTTGGGAACCAACGCCTATAACAGTTACGCTATGTGTCCTGCCGGAGACGGCATTTAATATTGTTGACGAAAAACCTAAAATAGGCTGGAGCTCAAAATCTTACTCCGGAATCGAGTATAGCGGTAGTGTATCTCCGTCCCAGCCAAAGTGAATAGGCTTCCTTCTTGGTAAATACCAAAAAAAGCTGGACTCCATGGAGAGTAGTGGAGCACGGTGTAATATAATGGCCGAGGGATTTCGTTTTATACCTTTGGGTTTAGTTAGGCTGAGAACCTTTCGACTCAGTGCATCGTTTACTTAGGTGCAACATTAACACAGGTGTTTACGCGTGCACGCGCAGAGCGGACGTGTCACAATATCCCAGATGGGAAACGGAGCTAGCAAGTGCGAATGACGTCACGCACCAGAAGCGCGCGGAGGATTTGGGGATTTTGAAAAAGACAGTCGAGTTGAGACCTGCCTCGGAAGAAGACGGTTGGCTTTCGCTTGCTCGCCGAAGCCGGGCCAGTCTCCTTGGGCAGGTGTCACACAAGATGGGGGTGGAGCAGATGAAAAAGCCAGATAAGAACGAATGTGTATTTCTTTCCTTTTGTCGAAAAACCTTTAAACTCAAAGGTAATAAAAGTTTCGTACCTGAACAGAGAAGTCGTAAGTGTTTTTCGTGTTTCGAGATTCCTATGTTCTATGTATAAAAATATGAACATTATATGTCCATTTCGCATGGCCGTATCTGGCTATGGAACAACGGGACCAGCGAAAAAAACAAATTGACCCTCGGCAAGTTCAAACAAAAATTTTAAACGTAACCTCTTCCGATAATGAAGCATAATTATCTTTAGTAAGATTCATAATTATTGAATCTACTAAGAGCTCACCTATAACTAGCTTATTACCTTTCATAATTGAAAAAGTGATATCTGGCAATTTTAGCCCCAAATCCATTACAAAAATCAAAAACAAAACTCTACTCATAGAGGTGAAAAAGAAGAAACTGGCCGATTTTCAGCTAAAAATGAATTAGTTTCACAACTTTCCGCTCAAGGCATATTTTCCCAAGTCCCTAAACATAAGTAAGGGTTTGATTTAGTTTGGTTTTGTAGCATATCAACCATTGTAGGTTATTTAATGCTAAATCCTGTTTATATATATATATTAAATATACGATGTGCATACGATAAGTTTCCAGACTTTTTCTTATGGGCATTTAAGATTATTGTACTCTTGAAAATTCACTATGTTATTGTTATATATATTATGAAATGACAGACCAATTTTTAAGATTTCAGGTTTAAATGAACAGCTACAGCAGCAATTGGAATACACCCTACTAAAGCCTAATTTCACAGCTGGTGAATTTCAAAAATGCAATCTGACACTTTAGAAGAACGATATGCAATAAAATATGTTTTAAACGCATGGAATGCTTCAGACTGCTTTTGGAGCATCTTGCATGAATCGAGCATCAGTTTTTGAGTGGCATCAGAGATTTAAGGAAGGCACGGAGTCTGTGAGGGATGATGAGAGGTGTGAGAGGAGTAAGGAAATCAATAGACCAGAGTTGATTGGCCAAAGGGTTAGGGTTAGGGTTACTATGTTGAGGTTTTAAGGGAATTCAGAAAGAGATTCTTAGTGAAGAGGCCAGCACTCTTCAAATTAGCTAAGTGGCATTTCCACCAAGACAATACACCCACTCCATCCTTGTCACAGACTATTTGACCAAGATGGGCATCAACACAGTTCCTCAGCCTCCCTATAGTCCAGACCTTGCTCCCTGTGACTTTTGGTTATTGCCTAAGCTCAGAGGCTGTCGTTATGAGACAATTGAGGAGATAAAAGAGGCTGTGACGAAGGTCATTGACACGCTCACACAAGAGGACTTCCATAGGGCCTTCAAGAAGTTGTTGGAACGGTACAACAAGTGCATTGCAGCCGGAGGAGATTACTTCGAAGGGGAATAGAGTTTCATGTGTGTACTATCAATAAAAGTGGCCATACGAAAAAAGTCTGGAAACTTATCGTATGCACCTCCTATATTATTTTGTTTGGTTTGGTTTGGTTTGGTTTGGTTTTATAGCATATCAACCATTGTAGGTTATTTAATTCCAAATTCTTTTAATTCATATATATTAAATATATAAGATTTGGTTTGGTTTTATGGCATATCAACTATTGTAGGTTATTCAATGCCAAATACTCTTATATATATATATATATATATATATATATATATATATATATATATATATATATATCAAATTTATGATTTCTAAACACATTTTGTTGATAACTTTTTTTAAACGAGCCTAAGCTCATTTTTCCTCACTGATAAACGTATCACTTATTTCTATCTAATACGAATAATTCTATTTTCTATTAAACATTTCTTTGCAGTTTGCCCACAGTTAAATGATCAAACAGTTCTATTTCAAACAATTCAGTTTAGCATCAGTAAACAAAGTTAAATGGTTGCAAGTAATGCGATGTATCACTAACAATTTAATCAAACGTCATTTGTTTACACGTAGTTAAATGTAAGAAATGTTCTATGTCAAACAATTCAGTTTAGCATATATACAGAGTTTAAATATCAAATAGTTCTGTGGGACCAGAGATAGGACCCTATCAGGTGCTACTAGAGTGGACCTGAGTGTGATGGCAATGAAGGGGTACTGAGCATGCCCCCAAAGCTCCTCATCATCAGATTGTTTAGTGTCATTTCCAGGACACTCGTTGGGGGAGTCTTGCCTCTTTGCAGAGATGCAATCGGTGTATTCTACAGCCCCAGCCGACTGGGCCGCGTAAGTAAGGGGGTTGTGAGAAATAAAGCACTCTCGTTGCATACGATTGATGAAGTAAAAGAGAAATAAAAAAGTAAACGAGTGACAAAATTAAAAACTGTCGATGTAAATGAGTAAAAAAAATAATAAAGACCAACACTTACATAATTATATTCGATACGCCAAAAATACCAGAAAAAAATAAAACTCGATTACAATATGGAGAGGGTGGAACAGTGCATACCAAATCCAATCAGATGTTATAAATGCCAGAAATACGTTCAGTATGAAAACAACTGTAAAAAAAAAAGTGTGTGGGAAATGAGGTTCACAAGAATCTGAACATCACGCCAGTGAATGTGAACTTCCACGCAGATGTGCCAATCATATCGCTGACCATCTGGTCTACGCAAGAATTGGAAACTAGAGAAAGAAATTCTAGCAATAAAACATAAAAATAACATTAATTACTATGAAGCACGGAAGATGGTACCAAGTCCCTACCTATTCTCAGGCTGTCCAACGTGGAAAAACTCCACATGTCCAGGACCACAAATATGAACGAATTGTCAAAAATATAATTCAGCTAGTACCAAATGACAGTGAAAGTTTCTTTTATGAAATAAAAGCCTCACTTGAATACTGCAAAGGTGATACCATCAGAGCTGCAGGAGCACAAAGGATCTCAAACTCAAACCTGTCTTAAAGATTCGAAATCTATAAAACAAAGGTCACGTTGGTCTACAATCCTTCTGCCAAAATCCGTAGAGGACAGACTAAAAATTTTCTCTCCCAAAAATCTACGACTAATTAAACAAAAAACAAAAGTACTCATTGATCAATTTAGAAAAATTCATATCAGCTCAAATGGGAACAATGAAAGAAACTAAGAAGTACTTAAGAAGTACCAAGCTCGATAGAGACACCTCAACATCAAAAATAAAAACACCAAAAAAAAATAATAAACAATGTATTACCCGGGAGGTACCCGTGGTGTAATGGTTATTGTCGTAGGAAATGGACACGGCGATACGAATTCAAATCCTGGACGAGACTGATTGCATTTCACATAGCACTAATACCCTTGGCAAAGGTATGAATCCAATTATTCTCCCTCCAGCTATGGCTAAATAGTAGGACAGACTAGGTTCTACAGCCTTGGTGAGGCAACTAGTCTAGGAGAAGGAAAACTCTGAATTCAAACCTGTTAAACTTCGCTTAAAATTGACCTTGTGTCATATCCTGCCCGAGCGGAGGGGTTGGTAAATATGATAAACAATGTTATGCCCAGGGAACAACCAAATCTTTTAATAGATCCCATTGTGTGAAGAAAGTGTTTATATTAAAACTGACATGATTGCAAACCTCAATGTAGCAGATATATAAAGGATATCTGATAGCAATCAGAATTGAAACAGAAATATAAATATCTAATTGTTTTGTTGGTTTTTTTTTCCTTTTACAAAGATTGGGAAAAATTTACCATTGAAGATTAATGCAGTACTTGAAACCGTTTAACAGTGTGCAGACAGAACTATTCATGTTTGAGAGGACTACTTGAAAGCATTTATCTGCAACTGTTTAAAAATATAGTTACATAAACTATTCACTTAAAAACCTAACCAACTATACCCAATTAACAAAGGAATAAAACAAAAATATCTTCGGCACAAAATAACCCAAATGTTAAATTGCTATAAAATCCAAATAACAAACTTATAAAATCCAACTATTTTGTCGGGCAGTATATTACTTCTCAAACTATATCTTATGTGAATGTTTAGATCTGAAGAAGACTCCATTACACTAATCGATAAATACATTTGTCTGTTTTGTGAGAGATATTTCATAAACAATATATAATTTGAACTGAATTATAGGTTACGTTTAGAATCAAACCATGTATTAATTCTATACCAATGAATATTTACAAACGACTGCAATAATCATTTCTGAATTTTCAATTTCAATTTCGACTCTGATATTTCAGCCAATATAGCGTCTCCGTTCTTGTCCAAAGTCAGACATTGTGAAAAAAAATTGCACAAATATCGACTTATGCAAAGACTTAAGAGGCCGAATTTCATTTATACAATATTGATCTACTTTGTTGTCTTTTTTAAGGTACCGTTACACATAAAAAGAATTCCCACATCATAGCGAGATTTTTCTTAGCTCGATAAAAAGCTCTAACTTCGAAAATAATGCATTTTTCAATCAAACTTACAACTTAATAATAGTGAGAGGGTCTGAGTTTGTGTACACCCCAAGCATATTAACTTATCAAGGGAGATAATTATTAGATGCTCATTTCAGAGATCTTCCGTTAATTCATTTATTCGTAATTGATTATAATGTAAACTATATGAATAGAATGTGATACGGCATTGCGATGAATGGACGCCAAAGTCGATTTTTAAGTGACTATTTATAAATTAGTGTCCTGACTATGAATCTGGTGGTAAGGCGTATGATTGATTTGGTTTCATTGTTTGATGGCATGTAAATCTTCGTGGGCTATTTAATGCCAAGCTATCCTTGTAGACGTACAATTTAACCTTTAACTGGGAAGCCCAGTCGGCAGGCGCTATAGAATATACTGACTGCATCTCTGCAGAAGAGTAAAACCCCTTAACGAATATCCTTGATATGACACTAAACAATCTAATGAAAGGGTTCCTGTGACGCTAGAGCTTTGAGGAATGCGGAGTACCTCTTCATTACCATTACTTCGAGGTCCACTCTGGCCCTGTGTGGTAGCACCTGAAAGGGTCCTATCTATGGGTCAAATAGAACTGTTTGACATTTAAACTAAGCGCAAACGAATGACTTACGTTAAACTGATTTTCTATATAGAACTGTTTGATTATTTAACTGCATGTAAACAAATGGCTGATGTTTAATTGAATTGTTTGTGAAATATAGCGATACATGGAACTATTTAACTTTGTTGTCTTATGTTTATAAGCTATATATCTAATATATATGAATAAACCGGATTTGGCATTACATAGCCTACAATGGTTGATATGCCATAAAACAAAACAAAATAAAACAAAACAAAACATAACAAAACCATAACTGGGAGAAATATTATTGGAATCTGTAATGAAATTAAATGTACAATATCGATTCCTGTGTATCACTGTTCCTACTTTCATAACAAGTGGATTTGTGCTCTCTCTCTCTCTCTCTCTCTCTCTCTCTCTCTCTCTCTCTCTCTCTCTCTCTGAGCCATCTTAGCAGATAGCTGGTGTCAGAAATTTTGTGAGAAAAATAACAAAGGTAAGGATACAAATCAGAATGCTTGACGACTTAATAAGATTAAATAGTGGAAGACCATCGTTGCGTAATCCTATTTACCAACCCCTCCACTCGGGCAGGATATGACACAAGGTCAATTTTTAAGCGGAGTTTAACAGGTTTGAATTCAGAGTTTTCCTTCTCCTAGACTAGTTGCCTAACCAAAGCTGTAGAACCTAGTCTGCCCTACTATTTAGCCATAGCTGGAGGGAGAATAATTGGATTCATACCTTTGCCAAAGGTATTAGTGCTATGTGAAATGCAATCAGTCTCGTCCAGGATTTGAACTCGTGTCGCCGTGTCCATTTCCTATGACGATAACCATTACTCCACGGGCACCTCCATCGTTGCGTAATGGCCAGCGTGCTTGACTGCAACGACCTAGTGAGTTCGAATTCTAGTCGCCCCTATTACATTCACTTTCGGACTAATACCCTTGAGAAAGTAATGAACTCCCTTATTCTCCCAGCAAAGGGTTAAATAGTATCACTACTCTTCATCTACAGGGACGGCTTTGATATTAAATAACCCACAACGTTTGGTATGCCATCAAACAAAGAAACCAAATAAATCTTAAGATAAAAATGATTGAACGGTAATTAACTTTGAGGAAAATATTTCCACGGTTGTTTCCTTTTTGCTTAGTGATTGGATTCATCCAATAAAATTCATACATTAAACTTCTGACTCCGAAACCAACTCAAAATGTTCGCTCACCCTTCGGCCCTTATTTTTGCCACTCTACTATTATTCCATTGTACGTCACTTTTTAATACAATTAGCAAAGAGTTGTGAAGGGCTATATCAGAAGTAGTGCCAAAAAATAGTTCCCGATACTATTGGTGAATTTACCATGTTTTCTGTAGGGAAAGGCTGCGGTGATTCCCTAACACACCCAGAATATCACACTTTAACATAGTGGTTTCAGAGACCGTCAGAAGAAATTTAATACCGCCAAAAAGAGGCGAAGTTAATGTTAATTTCATCACGAAAAGTTCTGCTCTGAAACCGGTATTTTGAAAAATCGATCAAAAGAACTTGTCAAACATCAGCATTATTCAGTGACAAACGAAATTTTATCATTGTTTTGAAAAAAGTATTTGTATTATTGATCATGAAACAAAATGTAGACATCCGAAATTAACTTACTAATTAAAGAGACTGTTATAGCTAAATTTATCTCAGGAATTGGTGTGGAATTTACTATGGGCTTTTGAGGTAACCCCTACACCGGTCCTTGCTCTTGCTATGAAAATACATAAACTAAAAGAAAGACCGAATTAGACTGATATAAACTGACGCAGACCGACATAGACCGACTTTAACCGAGTTTGAAGGCAGACTACTGGCCTTGTATCGAACTGCCGGGGTGGAAGATAGAAAAATAAGCTAATACCTGTCGGTCTTTGAAAGAATTGTATATGCAAAGAGTTGATGAATGATAATTTTCAAAATATACACTAAACATTATTATTGTTTCAAAGCTATGTTGTTTTGTTTATGGTCACAGATTTTCTTTACTTTGTTTTCCTTATGTAATTGTATAGAGACGCCTGTAAAATTGCTGAAACGGTTATTGGTTGATTCGTTGTCCGGGTCTTAAATAACGTGAGCGGATAGTGAATTATTTCCAATTATTCAAGAAATTTCTTAGCACAGCCTGACAAGTATACGGTCGCGTAATAACCCCCGTATCTGGCAACACCTCAGCGCCATCTGGTCACAACGGAGACGGAGAGATTAGGGGGGTTGGGGGGTATTAAGAAAAGCTAAGACCACAGGTATGGGGCACCGAATGAAGATCAAATTCGGTAATCTGAAGTTATTTGATTTTACGTAATTTACTAAGCTTAGCTTATTTTTTATACGAGGTCAGAATGTGACAATTCCCCTTCGGCCCCGGTACTTATCAACTTCTTTAAGCCATTTCAATCTTGGCCAGTGATCATCTAGTGGTTCCGATAGGGTTATCACACATTTCTTCATGGCTACAAGAAATACAATTAAGGGAGTGGGAGAAAAAGGAACAAAGAACAAACGAACAGTATGGGCTTGGGTTAAATCAAGTGCAAGAAGGTTAAGTTGTGACACTCTGCATTCCTTTGTGTATCTGTAGACTAACGCTGACGTGCATCCTTCACAAAATTTCCACAAAGCTACTAGGAATGCCAACTCATATTGACTGGTCTTCCCTCACTACTATTGGACTCTATCTCATGCAACTTGTTTCTCAGATGTCCGGTGTCGACTGCCCACTGCCACTCTGCGTCTCCCTTCGCCAACTTCCGGTCGTGTCGAGAACTCGAGCTCAGGCCATTGCTTGGTTTCGCGCCAAAACAGAAAAAGGGATCGTCTGCTTAGCGGACCACCCACATAGAGTCACAAGAAGTATCGGCGCCCTCTGAGAATCGAACACACAAGGACTTATTTACTAGGCTAGCTTCATTCGATGCAGTCCTAGCAGCTACTTAACTGCTAAAAAATTTAATTCTGATGCTGATTTTCATAATAATCTTTAAAAAATTCTTTCTTTTTCAAGCAAGCGTCGAAAAAATATCCAAGGGTTTCACATGATATAACAGTTGTTTTATTGTTTTGTGGTGGGGGTTTTGTTTTCTCTCAATTTTTTTAAATTCATAACATAGTTAATTCAAGTTTCTTTGTTGTTCAATGACTGTATATTTTGTATCGCTTTTCTTCTTAAAAAAAGATTTTACTTTGATAATGATTCAATTGCCTGGAGTCTATCCTTCCTGTTCTCAATGAACGATTTTTCCCCCAAAAAAACTGAGTTGAAA
>OY757909.1:105566196-105586196 GCA_963585895.1 Sepioteuthis lessoniana | reverse complement strand
TCTTCTAAACCAAAAATGCCAAGAATCCTATCATTTCTTGTGGAACAATGAAATAAAATAAATTAAACACAATCGATATTATCAGATATTATTTATTACCAAAATTTATATCATTGAAAGTCTGCATACAAGAAAACATTCTTGTTTTGAAAATATACTTACCGTGTAGAACTTTGTGTAAACGCCTATTTATTTTTAGACGGCTAAATATTCATATTTTTGGTTTAGACAGTTTCAGTGCTGTAGAGATTGGTAATAAATAACACCTAATAATATATATAAGTGGTGTACTTATTTTTGGACTGGTAAATATTCATATTTTTGGTTTAAAGAGTTTCAGTGCTATAGAGATTGGTAATAAATAACACCTAATAATATATATAAGAGGTGTACTTATTTTTCGACTGGTAAATATTCATATTTTTGGTTTAGATAATTTCAGTGTTGTAGAGATTGGTAATAAATAACACCTAATAATATATATAAGTGGTGTACTTATTTTTGGACTGCTAAATATTCATATTTTTGGTTTAGACAGTTTCAGTGCTGTAGAGATTGGTAATAAATAACACCTAATAATATATATAAGTGGTGTACTTATTTTTGGACTGCTACATATTCATATTTTTGGTTTAGATAGTTTCAGTGCTGTAGAGATTGGTAATAAATAACACCTAATAATATATAAAAGGGGTGTACTTATTTTTAGATCGCTACATATTCATACTTTTGCATACAAATTTTGAATGTATGTATCAACACCACAAGCTGGATGTGACACGAGGTCATTTTTAAGCGAGGTAAAACTTGTTTGAATTCAAAGTTTTTCTTTCTCCTATACTGATTGCCATTCTAAGATTAAAGAGTCTAATCTGCCCAGCTATTCATCTAGAACAGGTGGGAGAAATAGTTGGATTAATACTTTTCCAAGGGGCATTAGCGCTAAGTGAAATGCAAATAGCCAGCTCTATGAGTTGAGCTCAGGTAGCTGAATCCATTTTCCAAGACGATAACGGTTATATTACGAATGCCTCATCAATTTCAATGAAACAGAGTTTAGGATAACAAATACCTAATAATATTCGTTTTGTTAGTCTACTGAAATAATCAAAAGCAAATTGTATGTTTTGTTGAACTACTTATGACAACTACTGTTTGTGTATGACTGTGTGTGGTGTGACTGTGTATCTGTGCGTGACGCTGTATGTCTGTGTGTGACTCTCTGTATCTATGTGTTTCTGTGTGTCTTGAAGTGCCTAAGTTGTTTTGAATTATTAACATGCATATCTGAAGTTAGAATTCTATGTCAATATGCTTTTACACTGCCATGTTCATCCCAGTGAGCTGGGGGTGGGTGAGGTTCCTGTCTAAAATCAACAAGGGAACAGAACATAGTTTACATAAATAATTTAAATTTAATCTGTTCCTTCTTTCTTAACTTTAGAGAAGAGATTCGAAAACTTCCGGTAGAGCTGAAACAAACATTTTTCCTGTTTGCCTTTATTTGCAAAGATGTAAACAACATCAGCTTTAGTAATTAACGCATAGTCAACTGAGGCTGTAGAATACACCGACTGCACCGACTGCACCTCTGCAGAGGAGTAAGACACCCTCAACGAGGTCTGGCCCAGTAGGGTGAGGATGTAGAATACGCCGACTTCACCTCTATAAAGGGGTAAAACACCCTCAATGGGGTCTGGTTCAGTCGGGTGACGCTAGAGAATACGCATATTGCACCTTTGCAGATGAGTAAGACACTCTCAATGGGGTCTGGCTCAGTCGAGTGAGGCTGGAGAATACGCCAACTGCACCTCTGCAGAGGGGTAAAACACCCTCAATGGGGGCTGGCTCAATCGGGTGAGGCTCGAGAATACGCCGATTGCACCTCTGCAGAGGGGTAAGACACCCTAAATTAGGGCTGGCCCAGTAGGCTGGAGTTGTAGAATACACCGACTGCCCCTCTGCAGAGGGGTAAGACACCCCTCATCGAGTGTTCTGGTTATGACATTAAACTGCATCTGATTATGAGACTCCAGTCATGAAGCTTCGTGAAATGTTGAGTATCCCTTCATTGCCATTACCCCCAAGTCCTCTTTGACTCGGGTGGTCGAACCTGTTTGTATTTGATAGGAACACTTGAAATGAAACCATTTAACTGTGTGCAAACAAATAAGCTCTGGCTTGTTTCCTAAGTTACCAACAAACTATTCATTTACAAATCATCTATATTTAATACTTGTTTATAAACATGATTTATCATTACATAACCAGCAAAATTGAGCGGCTATAAAACCTAACCAACCTATAAAGGAGATCATGCGAAATGCTAAATTGATACCTCATGCTTCCCTAAATAGAAGCGTCAATATCATCATGGACCGCTATTACAGAAGGAACCAAGCAGTAAAATCGGAAGGTCCTGCAATCATCAAACTTTAAAAATGATCCAAGGTAAACAAAAAGGTGTTGTCAAGTGAAAAAGCAACGTGAGCCAGCATTGAAGGTTTCTCGGCGAGAAAAGAGTTAAAATCGTCAATCAGCTTTCAGTGATGAAGAATGAAGAAGAAAAAAACCAGAGACAAATTGATCGATTTATATAGCCTTGTGGCCTTGTGGCTAACGTAGTAGACTACGACATCGTAGTTAACGAGTTCGATCTCCAGTCGAGCACTTATAATCACTTTTGGACTAATGCCCTTGGAGAAAGTATGAACTCCCTTATCTCACCTGCTATGGATTAAATATTACTTTTACTGTCCTTCTACATGTATTATTGGTATTAGATAACCCACATAGGTTGAAACAAAGAAACCTAACCAAACCAAACAATTCTATTATTTTTAATGTAAATCTGGAGATGTTAAAAGAAGAATATAATAATTGCTCATTATGTCCCCGATATTTGAAAAGAGAAGGGTTTCATTATTCAAATGATTTTAAAATCGATTATAATGAACATTCAAAACAAAAATAATAAACGATGACAATAAAGTTTATTTCTAATTATTTCTTTTTTGTATCTCCAAAATTTTGTTACTCAGCTCAACAGGAGCCCGCCAAAATCTTGAAACTCAAAGAAGATATAGCAGTAAGCAGGTCACATGATCAGCAAGAGTCCACCATAATCTTGTAATTCAAATACCGAAGATAGAGCAGTAAGCAGGTCACATGATCAACAGGAGCGCGCCAAAATCTTGAAACTCAAACAAAGAAGATATAGCAGTAAGCAGGTCACATGATCAGCAGGAGCTCGCCAAAATCTTAAAACTCAAAGAAGATATAGCAGTAAGCAGGTCACATGATCAGCAAGAGTCCACCATAATCTTGTAATTCAAATACCGAAGATATAGCAGTAAGCAGGTCACATGATCAGCAGGAGCCCGCCAAAATCTTGAAATTCAAATTCAGCAAATCACATGATAAGGTACAACTATTTACCAGAGACGGGTTATGATCAAGTTTAAATACTTAACTAACGGTCAAATCACGCTGAAGAGCGCTGGTTCCCGTAAATCACAGAAGTTAAACGGCGATGAGCTTTTCCAATACTTAGATTAAGCAACAGCAGGTACTGTTAGTAACCTGAGGCAAGTGTAACAGACTAATCAAAACATAGTAAATAATAACTTCGTGATCTAAACTAACGAGGTGGCTACTCGTGGCGTCGTGGCTTACGTGCTGGACTGTGATATAGTAGTAAGCTAGTTCGAACTCGAGTCTTTCTATAACGTTCACTTTCGGCCAAATATATTAGGGAAAGGTAAGAACTCTAAGCTACACTTTCTTTCCTCACTATATTTTAGTTCAACTTGTTCTTCTTCTCTCGCCGATCACTTAGAGCTTATTCTCCTGATTGTGGGCCGTTAGGGTTTGATTGGAATACTAAAAGGTTTGCATAGGCTTAAGGGTAAATATACCAGAAAAACTCGTATTGACTCACGTTTTTTTTTTTTTTTTTTGTTTGTTTTTTGTTTTTTTTTGTGTTTTTTTTTTTGGTTTTGTTTTGTTTGTTTGTTTGTTTGTTTTTTGTGGGAGGGTGCAGATGATTTACGTCTTTGCTTTGTAATAAAAATCCCACTTTGGAAATCCACAAAATAGTCAACACAGATCCAACTCAACTAAATAACACATATTAAGCAGAGAAATGTCGTTTTTAAAATAATTAATTCTGCTACAGATATTAATGAATTTTCGAATTCAAAAAATCATCTTAAAAAGAATAAAACACTTTAGTGACCTTAAACCTTTGGTTTGGTTGTGTTTTATGGCATATCAACCCTTGTGGGTTATTATGGCACCCAACCTGCGGACGGTAATGAACTCATCCGTGACTATTAAAACCGGGCACTGTACTTATTCCTGCGTAACACTTAGCAGTCGGACTGACTTCAAATCCTTTGTACAAATGTTGTATTATACTTCGTTAATATACTTTGTTCCACGCAAACCCGAGTTATGTTATTCTTCCGGACCCTTTACTGGTCCACAACAGTTATTTAATGTCAAATCCTGTTTATATATATATATATATATATATACGTGTGTGTGTGTGTGTGATTTGGAAGCGAATAGTTTTTAGGTAAACTTTTTAAACGAGCCAGAGCTCATTTGTTTTCAATCAGTTAAATGGTTTCAAGTATTTCTATCTAATACTAATAACTCTTTCTAATACCAATCATTTGTTGGCACGTAGTTAAATAGTTTCAACTAAGAATTAAACACATTTCTCTTATCTAATTTAGTATTAATCATTTGTTTGCACACAGTTAAATGGTTTCAAATACTATTTATCAAGTTTTCCTATCTAATTCGATATAAAGCATTTGTTTGCACACAGTTAATGATATTAATCATTTGTTTGCACATAGTTAATGATATTAATCATTGGTTTACTTAAGTTAAATGGCTTCAGGTATTGCTATCTGATTCTAATAATTATATACATTAAAAGATTTCAAGTGTTACTTTCTAACACTAATTATTCTATTTGATAATAATCATTTATTTGCACACAGTTAAAGGGTTTCAAGTATTGCTACTTGTACTAGTAATTCTATTCAATATCAATCCTTTGTAAAAGACTGAACAGTTCTATTTGACCCATAGATGGGACTCTAACGGGTACTACCACTCCGAGTCAGAGTGAATTTGAGTGTAATAGTAATGAAGTACTCTACATTCCCTAAATTCCAAAACAGAAGCCTCGCTATCAGATGCAGTTTAATGTCATATCCAAGTAGACCCGAAAAACCTTCTTAACAGAGACTCTACACTATTGTTACATCTAAACCGGGATGGGCTGAAAAGTTGATTGACTGAAAATTCCATATGATGACGTCATATTTGGTGCAGATGACGTCATATCTGGTGCAGATGACTTTTTTGACAAATGAAATCCAGACCGGTAACACCGAATGGAAAATTCTATAAACCACAAGGAGAACAGTGTTAAAAAATAAACCTCATTTGATCATCTTCCATGAGAGTATCTTCAGCCATCCCTTGTAAATATCTATATTTACCCAACCCCTCCGCACGAGCAGGATGCGACACAAGATCAATTTTCAAGCAGAGTTTAAAAACTTTGAATTCAGAGTTTTTCTTCTCCCAGACTGGTTGCCATACCAAAGTTTAAGAGGCTAGTCTGCACTGCTATTTACCCATAGCTGGAGAAAGAGCAGTTCGATTTATACTTTTTCCAAGGGTATTAACGCTTTGTGAAACGCGAACAGCCACGTCCAGGATTTGAACTCGGGTCGCCGTGCCCATTCCCAAAGACGGTAATCATTACATTACCTGCACTTCGAAAATATATACGAAATATGAACGTGCACTAGTGAAAAAATGGCACCCATTGACAAAAAAGATTATTTACTCCTATCAAGCGATAATCAATTTTCATGAATTTTATGTTTTTAAAAAAGAACAACCGGAGAAATATCTTTTATATATATATATACATATATATATATATTTTACAGAAATGAAGTTATTGGGTCTTCATATGCGTGCTTATATTTGTGAAAAAAAAATTAAACATACTAAACAGTATCAAATATACTTCCATCTTAAAAACAATGCCTCTTGCTGCTTGCTCCAGGCTATGCAACAAAGATTCGGCTTGGGCAGGTGTATCTGCGAGAAGCGCAAGTTCATCTGTGTTGCCTGCGTCTGTCATAGTTTCTACAAGATATCATCTGCTTCAGTAGCAATATTTCATCTCCTGAAAACGATATCAACATACTGATAGAAAAAGCGTGGACCGCTATTGACAGCTTGTCGATCATGTCGAAATCTGATCTCTTTGATCAAATAAAAGTGGATTTCTTCCAAACTGTGGCTGTGTCAGCACAACTGTATGGTTGCACCACCTTGACTCCTTAGAAATGCTTGGAGAAAAAAGATAGATAGGAAATACACAAGAATTCTGCGTGCTGTTTTAAAGAAATCCTGAAAGCAACAGCAGTTATACGGCCACCGGCCTCCTATCTTAAAAATCACCCAAGTAAGTCGAACAAGACAAGTAGGGCACTGCTGGAGAAGTAAAAACAAATTCATAAGCAATGTTCTCCAATGGACTCCTACTCATGGATATACTAGTGCTGGCTGACCAGCAAAAACTTAAGTTCATCAGCTCTGTGTGGACACTAGGTGCAGTCAAGAAGACCTACCAAGAGTGGTAAATAACAGGAACGGATGGCGCGAGTCAAAGGTATCTGTGCTATTAGTACCACTTGATGAGGAGGATAATGATGATATATATATTTACCAACCCCACCGCTCGGGCAGGATATGACACAAGGTCAATTTTTAAGCGGATTTTAACTGGTTTGAATTCAGAGTTTTCTTTTTCCTAGACTAGTGGCCTCACCAAGGCTGAAGAACCTTGTCTGTCCTTCTATTTACCCATAGCTGGAGGGAGAATAATTGGATTCATACCTTTGCCAAGGGTATTAGTGCTATGTGAAATGCAATCAGTCTCGTCCAGGATTTGAACTAGTATCGCCGTGTCCATTTCCTACGACAATAACCATTACACCACAGACACCTCTATAATGATGATATAAGTCAATAAAAATTTTACGTATTTTTCTCCAATTCTTTTGTTTTCTTCGTTTTAATGATATATCAACTTTCGTGGAGTATTCAATGCCAAAGCCATGCCTGCAGAAGAAAAGCAGTGACACTATTGAATCCATAACTGTGCGATGAAGACGTTTACACTTTTTCTTTGGGTATTAAACCAAAAGTTTACATAATAGCACAAGTAGGGTTCGAACTTGCTTACTTCGAGGCCGCATTCCAACACCTTAGTCATTACACTACGAGGATTCTTTCTATCTGTCTTTCTTTCTTTTTTTTTTTTTCTTTTTTTTATCAGTGAACAATATTTATGAAATTTAATTGAATACTTATTGGTGAATTAATTAACCTTTGGGTCGATCTTTTGACAGGTATTTCGTCATTGATCGTATACCACTCACAAACGAATTTGAAGATAAAATGCCTTCTTCTCTGACATTAAAAGAACAAAGAACATGAATTGATGTGAATGAAAAGGGAAATAGAAAAATTCCCCCAAAACCGCAAATATTTTTGCATTTGTAATCGAACTATTTTCATACCAATGGTGCACTTCAACCTTCTAAATGTTTTATTCATTTATCGAACATTATTTCACAAAGCAGTAGCCGGCCCGACCCGCTCCACATACTATTTCCTACTTGTTTACATCCAATAAGCAGAAAAATATTGCCTCCATCTCTCGGTTCAACCAGTTAACCTTCACTTGCCTTCCCCTACGCTCAACAAAAAGGACGAGGTCAAGAAGTATTGTTAAACACAAATTTATTCGAATCAATATTCCAAGGAAAGTGGTTGAGTCTACACACGTGTTTGCCGGAACGAAGAGATAACGACAGAAACGTATATTCCCTGCTAACCAACAATTCAAACGAAAAGAAAATAACAAAAATAACAAAACTGTGAAAACAGAAATATAAATTGAATTTCAAATTTTAAAAAGTGATTCTTTTTAAATCAATACAATGAGAACTGGGACATAGAATTCTTAATAAATGAATTATTTTTTATTTATTCTCACATTTTAGTTTTTGATTTTCAGTTATATGTAATATTTTTCCTTTACATTTTTTTTTTTTTTTACCTTTAGGTCTAGTAACATTGGTATAATGGTTAGAATGTTCGCCAATGGCCCGCGAGACCTGGGTTCAATCCAAGGTCGAGTCATACCGAAGACTCAAAAAATGGTACTTGATGCCTCCTTCCTTAACACTCAGCAATATAAGGCACGTATCAAGGGTAGAGTAGAGCAATCCAGGGAAAGGAGTAGCGCCCTCCCCTACACCTCGGTGTAGTAGCTAAGGAAAAGGAAACCTTCGGGTCAACCTCGACTAAAGGGAGACAACTTTACTTTTACTTGGCATTTCATTTCTCTTATGTTTTTTAAGCATTTCAAAATCCGAAGCTAAATCAGAATTCGTGACTTTTATTTCAACACAACTATATATATATATATGCGCTCCCCACCGTGTGTTGAGCACTCTCGCGAAGGAAATACTGGTTGCCACTTGCGTAATGCAGAGCTCTTCCAATGAATTGAGCACTCGGTAGCCGTTTACCGTTTATATGTAATTAAAACAAAAGTGATACATATACATTAAAACCCCTTCACTTACACTAAGTTTTCCGGTGACTGTGCGGTAGAATATCTGGGTGGCATAAAATCAGCCAGGTTTCGATCCCAGCTTCAAGCATCTCCTGTGTCTAGCCATACTGACGAGTTGTGATACAACGAAACAGCCTGTCTGTGGGTAACTAGTAAACAAGTTCACCAACCAAGGAAGCAGTGTCTCATCAACAGAGACAGACATCAACACGTGACTAGCAAAGGCATGGACAGCTATCGATAGGTTATCGGTCATATGGAAGTCAGACCTGACCGATAAAATAAAACGCAGTTTTTTTTCCAAGCAGCGGTCGTGTCGATACTGCTATATGGATGCACTATATGGACGCTAACTAAACGTATGAAGAAAAAGCTTGACGGCAACTACACAAAAATGTTATGAGCAATATTGAACAAGTCCTGGAGGCAGCACCCAACAAAGCAGTAGTTGTATGTCCACTTACCACTCATCACAAAAACTATCCAAGTTAGACGAATCAGACATGCAGGACACTGCTGGAGAAGTAGGGACGAACTCATAAGTGACGTAATCCTGTGGACCCCTTTACATGGACGACCAGCTCGAACCTACATACAACAGCTCTGTGCCGATACAGGATGTGACCTTGAGGTCCTGCCAGAGGCGATAGACGATAGAGAAGGGTAGCGGAAGAGGCACAGGGATATCCGTGCTGATCGCACGACATGATGATGATGATGATGTGTATGTATATATATATAGATTAGACATCAACGTTTGGTGACGGTCAGTTACTCACCTATGGAAGTATTGTACCAAGTGTTAGTTTTATATATATATATATATAAGTGTTAAGATTTGGTTTAATACTTCCATATGCACACACACACACACACACACACATATATATATATAAATAGATGGATGATAACTCAACACGGAAAGGAAAATGATAAAAATTCCGCAATATATGGGCAAACTTCTGAATTTTTAAAATATTGTCGGCGGGATTAGTGGGTAATTTAAGACAGTATGTTCTGCAGTTTTCTAGTTCGGATACTGATTCAAAAAAGATAATACTGACGACAAAGTTTTAGTAAACAAATTTTTATCAGAGAAACAAAAGAAAAAAATTGATAGAAAGGATAAAGTGTTGCAAATTTGTTATGATTTGCGGGAACTTATCTAAGAGAGGGAATGTCCGGTATACAAAGTTCTATGAATTTTAGTCGTCTTTTTTCAGGTTTCGTTAAATTTTTGTTGAGTTTTCTGTTAAGCTGACTTTTAGTCAAATTTTTGGAATTTGTTGTTCCGTTGGATTTAAGTGAATTTTCTGTTTCGTAGACTTTTAGTGGAATTTCTCGGATAGTCCCTCGCCAATTTAGTTTCTTTTTAACAGTTAGAAAAGCGAGTGACAAACACCTTTCTGCTAGCTTACTTTTTTACTGGTTCACATGCCGGTATCCGAATGCGCACTGAAGTTTTGGAGTTGCTGTCGAAGTGTAACGTCATCTCACCAACATGGCACCATCTTTAATATCAATAGGTGTTACATTTCTCAAATACAAAGTGGACCCATTTGTTTCAAATACGAAAGTCTATTTTCTGACCATAACATTTCACAGCAGTCCTTAGCGAAACAAGAAAGATAGAGTGAAAGATATTAGTTGTTACATAGAAACTCTACAAACCTCATTCATGGCTTTTCTTCGCCAACCAAGCCCTTCGCCCTCACAGAGCTGTCATCTCTGGACCATAATCTCTCCGACACGCCGACTCTAAACTCACTTGACTGACTGCTAAATAATTCTCTTATATATATTATTAATTATCTGATTCACTAACGATGATAAGAACACGTGTAATTAACTTTTAGTGTTACATCATCTTATAAGTCAGCCGACATTGCATTCAAAATGCTTTTTTTTTTTCCTGTCCCTCTGCGGATTTCAAAACAGAACTTTTGTTATGAAAGGCTGTCTGAAGTCCCATGGACCTTGGGTGCACCCGCCTGACCTTTCTCGAATATGATTTACACTTCAACTCAAAGATTTTTGCTGACTCACAATTTATTACTAAAAATAAAATAATATAATTAATTTCTATCCTTAATTATATTACAAAAGAAATGGTGGGGGTAGCTCTTGGTGCCTTATTGTCTAGACTTACTTCTCTAGTTGGTTGGTTGGGTTTTACGGCATGCCAACCCATCGGGTTATTTTATGCCGAAAACGTTTTATTTATTATTTTTATTTGGTATAATTTTTATGCGTATAGTTATTTGCATATCATTTTATTTTGATGTTGTTGGTATTTGTTTATAGCGTTCAGTCTTGAATTGTCTGCTGAAGTCAGCATTTGATTTTTTATATAATTATTTTGTAGGTCTATGAGCCTACAGCCTTGATAGAAGGTCAATTCTTTTCAGGAATTCTACTATGTTTTTAGGGTTTATTTTCTCAAATAATTCCTTCATAATATTAACTTTATAAAAAAATTTTCGGATGCGAGATAGGTTTGTACATTCTATTAAAATATGACTAATTGTGTAATGGTTTCCGCATGGACATTTAGGAGGAGGTTCTTCTTTTAGAATAAAATCGCGCGTTAATCTAGTGTGGCCTATACGTAGTCGAGAAAGAATGGTTTCTTAGTTTGAAAACGTCGAAGTTGCTGTTGATTTGGCCCGTCGTAGTCAGTCTTATTCTTTGTTTGAAATAAATTTATACGGGGTTGACATGCTGTTAAAAACAATGAATTAATCAACCAACCATGTCAAAAGTATATATTTAGATTGAATATACATATATAAAAATAAAGTTGGCGGCCGCAGTCGAGGGTAAACCGAAGGCTCCCTTTTCAATAGCTACTACACCGAGGTGTAGGGAAGGGCGCTACTCCTTTCCCTGGATTGTTACATTTTACCCTTGATCCGTACCTTATAATGCTCAGTGTTAAGCAAGGCGGTACCAAGTACCATTTTTTGAGTCTTTGGTATGACTCGACCTAGGATTGAACCCCGGTGACCCGGACCGTTGGCGAACTCTCGACCCATTATATATTATTATCATTATTGTTTTAAGTAAAAAATATCCCAATTATTTAAGAATTCAATCTAAATACATATTTTTGGCATGGTTGGTTTCATTCTTTCATTTATTGTTTTTAACAGCATGTCAACCCATCTAGGGTTATTTCATACCCCGAGCTTTAGGAACTGCGTACATTGTACGTTTAGCTGTCTAAATTTCTGAGACGAAGCTTGTTGATTTATATCATTAAGGGTTTTCGGACTATTTTCTTCATCTTTATGGTTATTTCCAAACGTTTCGGCCGATATGTCTTCTGGCCTTCTTCCGGTGTTTGTCGAACTCGGCAACCTTCACGGAACTTCGAACTACGTCCTTTACTGAATCCACGGGGGTCACCTGTTCTGATTCCGTTAGCCATATCCGGGTACAAGTGTTAAGTATTCCTGTATCGCCTGCTGTGAGGATTGAACCTGCAATCTCCAGATGATTGTCTCCTTAGAAGCTTAGGGAACCAACGCCTATAACCGTTATGCAATGTGTTCGTTTATATTCATATTCTTTATGTCGTTGCTTTTAAAAGGTTTTTGGGGAGGCGAATGCGTACACGCAGTTCTATGATATCAGGTTGCAATGATTCCATAATGAAAAAAATTACGATATTTCATCATGCTAGAATAGCCTTTCTATGGAAGCCAAAAATCAGTCTAGAACAGAAGGGAACAACTCCCCTTTCTTCTTGACAGAGAATGAATAAGGAGTAAGAGACCAGTAGTAAAACCAAACATTGACCAGAACGGACCTGATAATTTTCGTTCCATGAAATTCAAACCTTGACAATTCGAATGCTTTTCTCAAGATAAAACTTCTCGGAACAAAGAAAATAATACACGCACATAAGATATATAAGGAGAAATGAAAAATAATGTATCCTTTCAAAATACACATTTTTATTCATTTCATTTTATTTATTTCATTTCATTGAATATTTTTTATTCACTTTATTTCAGGGGCTAAAAACAAAAGATCTCAACGACTACCAATACATAACTGGATAATTTACATGATTTCTCCCCTTTTACCAGATTCCGTAATAAAGTATTCCTATCTAATACAAATAATTTGCATATAGTTCAATAGTTTCAAGTATTCCTATCTCATCATCATCATTATCATGTCGTGCAGATCTCCCTGACCCTCTCCCGCCACCTCTCTCTATCGTCCATCGCCTCCGGCAGGTTTTCAAGGCCATATCCCGTATCGGCACAGAGTAAGTTCTAGCTGGTCGTCCTGCCTTTGCTGGTCCATGTGAAGGGGTCCACAGGAGTATGTCACTTAAGAGTTCGTCTCTACTTCTCCAGCAGTGTAGGGA
The DNA here is from genome assembly GCA_963585895.1 of Sepioteuthis lessoniana. Classification (NCBI taxonomy): domain Eukaryota; kingdom Metazoa; phylum Mollusca; class Cephalopoda; order Myopsida; family Loliginidae; genus Sepioteuthis; species Sepioteuthis lessoniana. The sequence continues at coordinate 105,573,126 of OY757909.1, read as the reverse complement.
CGAACTCATAAGTGACTTACTATTCCTATCTGATATTAATATTTCATCCTCATTTACATGGTTTCAGGTAATTATTTCTGATAATAACAATTTGTTTGCATTGATATTTGTTTTTAAGTTACTAATCATAATCCTTTGTAGACAATTACAGCTTCGAGTAACTATTCTTTATAAGAATAATTTACTCTTATATGGCATCATATATTCTTATCTAATATAAATATTTTTAAACGGATCTATTTAACCCATAGATGGCCTCTTAACAGACACTACTTTTCCGGGTAAAAGTGGACCTTGGAGGAATGATAATGACGGGATTGTCTTCTCTTCCTAAACCTCCAGATTTGGAGTTTTACTACCAGATCCAGAGTATTGTCATACTCAGGACACCTCTTGGGGGTAGTTAACCCTTTGCAGAGGATGTCGTCAGCATGTTCTAAGCCCCACTGACAGAGCTTTGGTACACAAAATTAAATATCGTAATTTTATAACTGTCCTATCTATTTTCCAGGTACCTTTCATTTACCTACTGTACCTTACGATTGTTCACTCATTAAATTTGAGTAGTGCTTGGATATCTGTATGTTTGTGTCCTTCAAAATATTTATTGTGTCCTTCAAAATATTTTTATATATATATTTGTTATGGTAATTTCCCTACACACGCATGAACTCTCCCAGTTATAGATACGAGCAGGAGGTACTGCTCTTAGGCAGTACTGCTCTTAAGCAGTAGGCAATATTCCATCCGGCAGCCCTAGCAGTCGGACCTAAACATTCTCGCTGGCAAAGCTCTTATTTGTATTTATATATTACTGTTCTTTGTTAATATATTTATTAAATCAATTCCTTTCTTGTGTCTTTATTTCTGGCCCCTAACAAGGCCACAGCAATACTGATATATATATATATATATATATATACATACTCACGAGAAAGATTTCTTAGCCTTACCCTGAAAGAAGAGTCATTGTTGAACTTTTTTGCAGCAACTCTCAACTGCTTCTTAAAAACTTAAAAAAAAACTAATTCATAGTTCTGTCTTAATTTCCATGCAGGTGAGGCTCATACAACGGTGAGAGGTGTGCGACAAATCTAAAAGCTAGGTGAGGCTTAGAACTTTTTGAGCGAATCTCATACATATATATATATATATATTGTTAGTTATTATTCGGTGGACCAGCCCAAGAAGTCAACTGAATACGAGATTTTAAAAAGACCTAATGAGGGAGAAAGAATAGATTTTTATGAGGGGGGGGGTGTAATGGTTAAAGCGATGGACTGCGGAATCGTAGTAAGCGAGTTCGTACTCCAGTCGTGCTATTACGTTCACTTTCCGGCAAATACTCTTGAGAAATGTATGAACCCCCTTATCCTCCCAGCTATGGATCAAATAGTACCACTACTGTTCTTCTTAGAGAATGGCTTTGTCACTAAATAACTGTTGGGTATCACCCACCTTTTTCCACAGAATGAACTATTCCATCTGCCATATATAGCAGTAGCTACTAATATCAGGGCAGACTAGAAGGTGAAGAGCAGCTTCTTATAAGAATAGTATAAGAGCGTTGGAGACTGGATATCGCACTAGAGCATCTAAATTGCTACCGTAATAACGGAAGCCAATACTATCGTTGGACTATATCTTTATTCTGTATTCACCAATCCTATGTTCTTGTCTACTAAGAGTCTCTTTACTGTATATACTTTTTCCAGAGAATATATGTCTATTTCCTCTCATATCGTGGTTTGTCCTTTATTTAATATTACAAGCGTTCACTAACCAGAACACAACAATAACCTACAAAGGTTGATATGCCATTAAACAAAGAAACCAAGAAACAAGATTTTCATGAGAGATTAATTAAAAACCCAACCCGCTCAACAATCAACCCAATTACTTAGAAAACTATAAAAATCTGATTTATCACATTAACCCAATCGAAACAGCGGTAAAGAAAATGATAAATACGATATTCTCAAAAGCAAGTTAACATTGTAACATTACAATCGATTAACTTTGCTACGAATTGACCGAATGAAATGAACCACAACTCATCTCATTTTGAACAACCGGTGCGCTATCATATATTCATATCAGCTCTTAATGAAGTCTCAAGATATGACGCGAGTGCACCATTATAAAAAAAATCCTCTAAATAAGAAGGGAGAGATTTTCGTGAGAGACGAACTGACTGAACGAAGCTACCCGGCTTTTAGCTTTTTGCGAGGCCCCGGGGCCTGTTCTGGACTTCGGTCCGGAGCATGGCCCTGGAAAAGGAACAATGGCAGACTTGGGGCCTTTAATTAGGCACCTAGTTTCGACTAGGCTACCTTCGGGTGGGCGAGCTGCATTTTTGTCTCCTTTGTCCCCCTTGTACGGCACTAGACCATGCGTCTAGTTTAAGCCGCAAACTGGCATACGTGCCCGGACCCACATTTGGGTTCGTGAAACTGCTTGCCTCATCAGGCTCACATTGCACTAAGTGAGCCGATGAGCAGCACAGACAAGCAGGGTTCGAGTCTCGGCTCGTTCCCGACCTTCCCTCCCCTTTATCCCCACTTTAATCGGCCTTCGGGCTTTTGACCTTGTGTCAAGTCGTGTCTGGTGGGAGGCAGCGACAAATACTAAGCGCAACTCATCTTCTTCCGACCTCACTATGTGCTATCTTATTGTTTAGACTAACCTGGAAAGTCACACGAAATAATATGAGTGCGGAATTATAAAAAAATCCACTGAATAAGACGAAAGAAATTTTCGTGGGAGACGAATTGGCCGAGCGAAGCCAAGCGCATCTTATCTTATTCCAAACTGAGTATGTGCTATTTGGATTATAAACAAGCTATGAAAAACAAGGGCACGCACACTTACCCACACAACCTCACTACACACACACGCACACACATATATATGTATGTTCGTTCAAAAAGTTCTAAGCTTCTCTCAGTTGTGCCTCTTGCATAACATTTTAATTGTGGCAGCATGCAGTCATCTCTAATAAAACTAGAAAAATAATACAGACTTATATCTTAATTTCTGAGCAAGTGAGGACCATTCAAAAGTGTGTTCAGCAAATCTAAAATTTGGGTGAAGCTTAGAACTTTTTGCACGAACCCCGTAAATATATGTGTGTGTGTGTGGATGTGGATGTAGATGTGTGTGGTTACTTTATCTATTTTTTCTCTCTCTCTCTCTCTCTCTCTCTCTCTCTCTCTCTCTCTCTCTCTCAGAGTGTGTGTGTGTGTGCAGAACAGAATAGTGACATATTAATAATATTCGGGGCTCGTCAAAAATGACAGATTAATTGAACACAGCCTTTTCACTCGTGCATCGTATTTCTTTTCCTGTCACATTTTCCCACGCACTCACCTTCGCCTGCATCAAACCTGAATTTCCTTTTATTTCCTTAAAATCTTTTGAGTAACTTTTGATCATTTACCTTTGAAATTCACGCCGACAACCTGCATTTCGCGTAGTTTAACATATTTCATATATACTAGTAGAGCTATTCGACGTTGTTCGGGTAAAGCGAAGAACATTACATACAACTGTAGTTCGAATTATGTTCCGTAACATATTTCTTCGGAATTAATTCTTTTATTTATCTATTTATTTCATTTGTTTAACTTAGAAGTGAATATGAGCGAAATCTATATCGATTATTTTTAAACAAAGAAAAAATAGCACAACATTATTTAATTCTTTCTGTTCCCTTTCCTTTAATTTATCCTTCTTGTAGCAGTTCAAAAATAATGTACAACTTACTTGTTTCTCTCTTGATTTGATTTCGAAAAAGTGAAAAAAAGTGAAAAGTGAAACAAGGGAGATAATGGTAGCTGTGTGTATGTGTGGGTAAAATATGATTTTTTTTAAAGTTATGCTATCCAAAAAAGTACCAATAACTCGATCCTCAGTAGCTGAATCAACAAGAAACCAATCAGGTTTCTTTCATCGCCGGGCAAATCTAGAGATTTAGAAATGAGATGGTATTATTAGTGAGTGTATCGGCTCTGATAGGTCAGTACTATTACATGATGCAAGACGAATGACGGAATTTTTGAGTTAGTTAAAATTTTTGATAAACAGAAAATATATGTATTTTAGAGACTTGGGGCTGAAGCTCTTTCGTTGTCCGTTTGGGTTATCATATTCGACTCTTCAAGGCGATATCAAAATAGAAATTCCGCGAAAAAAGGCAAACTTAAATCATGAGGAAATATCTAAAAAGTGGAGAATTATCTAAAGCATTAAATGTGTTTAATTTATTTCGTCACCAGTTTGGTTTGGTTTGGTTTGGTTTGGTGGGTTTTATGGCATATCAACCCTTGTAGGTTATTTAATGCCGAATCCATTTTTATGTAAATAATCAGTTCTATTTAAAACAATTCGGTTTAGCATAACTACACAGTTTAATTGTCAAAAACATTTCTATTTCAAACTATTCAAGCAGTTATATGTAACAATTCAGTTAGGTGTAAATACAGTTTTAATGTCGAAAAACAGTTCCATTTCAAATAATTCAGTTAAGCATAAGCACGCAGTTTAAATGTAAGTACGGTTTAATTGTCAAAAACATTTCTATTTCAAGCTATTCAGTTTACTCAAACAAATCATTTTAGCATAAGTATGCTGTTAGTTCTATTTAACCCATAGAAAGGCCCTATCAGGTGCTACCACTCTGGGGCCAGAGTGAACCTGGGAGGGATGGCAATGAAGGGGTACTCCGCATTTCCCAAAACTCCAGCATTGCTGGAACCTCACCATCAGATTGTTTACTGTCATATCCAGGACACTTGTTGGTGGGGGGTCTTACCCCTCTGCAGAGAAGTAGTCTGTGTATTCTACAGCCCCAATTCGTCACCAGTAATACGCGGTTAAATGGCTTTTGATCTGGTTTTATTTCTTTGTTTAATGGTATATCAACCTTCGTGGGTTATTTAATACAAAAGCCATTCTTGTAGAGAAGCTGTAGTGGTACTGTTTAACACATAGGTGATAAGAGAGAGCATACCTTTCCTAAAGGTGTTATTCTGAAAGTGAACGTAATACCAGCACTGAAGTTCGAACCCACAAACTACGATGTCGCAATCCAGCATGTTAGCTACTATTTCACGAAGGTGGCTTTTGGGAACCCTCCTATCTACGGTGTCACTGTCCAGCATGTTTGCAACTATTTCACGAAGATGGCTTTTGGGAACCCTCCTATCTACTTTCATTGGATCTATATATTGATCTTCAGCTGATATAAGTGCTTCCACCAACCATATCTATATAATTTTACCATTATTGACACCCAAACAAAACACCAGGAGAAGAAGCTACATGAGAAATACACAATAATGCAACGTGCTGTTTTGAACAAAACCAAGGTTGTACGACCACCTACCTCCAATCTCACAACCCGTCCAAGAAAGACGATCAAGATAAGCATAGCACTGCTGGAAAAGTAAGGACAAACTCATAAGCGACGTTCTCTTATGAACCCCTACACATGGACACATTAGTATTGGCCGTTTAACAACGACTTACATGTGTGGGGGTACTGTTGTTTGGTGAATATTTTTGGTCCCATATTTTGAGGTGGCATGTTTGGTTGATATTTTGTTCCCCACAAATTATGTTGGCTCATTATTGAAAAGCAAACGATGTAAAACAACGCGGACAAAAGAACATTCAAAACAAAGCAGCACAAACAAAATTAAGTTTATATATCAACAAATACATGAAAAAGGAAACATTACAAATATTCTGATATAGTCTGTTGAATATTCCTCTCTGTGTGCGAGTGTGTATGTGTGTAACTAACACGAGTCTGTTGAATTTTCCTCTCTGTGTGTGTGCGTGTGTGTAAGTAACTGACACGAATATTATGGAAAAAGACTAAATATTAAAACTATCCTGTAGCCTATAAAATGTATGTGGACTAAGTATTTCTTGTGAGGTATCGATATACAAAAATACAGCAATGTATTCAAGGAGGAATGTGTCTTCTCCCATGTTGGTTGGTTGTCTCTTTCGGGGTTTGACGAAATTTCTGAGGCTGTGTTCGAGGCTGGAAAAAGTCTAACCGAAAAGGCAGAACGAGAAAGAAAAAGGCTGCAGAATGTATACGCACCCATGTTACGCGTATTGAGTTGTGTTACTAAGTGGAGAGAGAGAGTGGTGTCTCTGGAAGTCAAAATATGTGTGTGTGTGTGTGTGTGTGTGTGTGTGTGTGTGAGAGAGAGAGGGAGAGAGAGAGAGAGAGAGAGAGAGAGTGAGTGCCGTCTCTGTAAGTCAAAATGGAGAGAAAGAGAAAGTGTTGTCTCTGGAAGTCAAAATATAAGAGAGAGAGTGTGCTGTCTCTGTAAATCACAATGGAGAGAATGAGTGAGAGAGTTGTCCCTGGAAGTCAAAATGTAAGAGAATGTGTTCTTGGAAGACGAGAGTATATATAGACAATCCTTGTTATTCGATCTGCTCCAAATGAGCGGGACAAAATCAAAGTTGCAGACGTAGTTGTGAGCATAAATCACATGATTTTCCTGACCAATAGGTTTCCGAGATTGATTAGTTTATCGACTACCACCATCTTTGTTTTGGGAACAAATGGTAGCACGGCCATTTTGAAATATAGGAATGTAAATCCTATACATGTATTTGCTCGGCGAGGACATTGGATGAAGTCTAGAAGACCTACCAGGATTGATGGATCGATAGGGAGGGACAGCAATAGTGAGTCAGGAAACTTCATTACTTGATAATGATAAACACTTTTAAATATAAATTGTACACTCTCTTTGGAAATAAAAGGAAATAAGCTAATTATATTTTTCGGAATATTTTAATGTTATGTCCATGTGGCAAAAAATCATTACAATCTACATTCAGTAACCCTAAAGATAAAAATCAACAAAGGCACCCAATGGTAACCATTTTACACTTGGCTAT